>JAVDOI010000007.1:5136041-5637691 GCA_032191485.1 Leptoclinus maculatus
ATGGGGCCTCTCAGTCCTCGACATTCAGCCTGCTAGGTGGCTCTAGATCAGCAACTGTTGTGGGGGCCACACTGGACGCACTGTGGCTGCATCACAACGCCAGTCGGCACATTATCTCACATGACTGTTAGTGTTGAAATAAAGAGCAAAAACCTATTTGGCTCTCAGTGTGGCTTTATTTGGCGTGACTGACAATGTTTTATTTTGGAGCAGCGTTTTCTCACCTCAGTTAAGAGACGACTTTCCCCTCCCCTCGGCTAAACATCCTCTCATTTTTTTTGCATTTCATGTGTGGTTTTTGGACAGAAAGGCAGCTTGCGTACCCCCAGGCTGCAGCGCACAACAGTGAAAAAGGTGTGTGTCTGTGTGTGAGTTTGTATTGAACTGTATGTCATCCTGTCATACTCGCCACGCATAGTTGTGTTTAATTACTCTCTCGATCGCTCCTGCATGAACTCCTGCATGAACTCCTGCATTAATTATGACAGGATGAAACAGAGACCTGGATGTATGGAGCCAAATGGCTACACAGCTCAAGTTACCATTTAGTAACGCATACCTCCAAATGTTCCTTCAGGGGGTGTCTTAAAGGGTTAGTTCAGCCAAATTATACAAAAACAAACAAAATAAATCCCCACATTTTCTCACCTACCTCTAATGGTGTTTAACTATGCAGATTGTTTGGGTTTTATCTGTGAAAGTTTTAGCAATATCTGTCTCTGAGGTTTTTGCATCCAGCCAAATGAACGGAGGTGAATGGAATCTAGTTTGCAGCAATGATGAATGACATTTGGAATATTTAACAGCAGCCTCCCTTTTCATAAAACACTGGAGAGTTTTTAGGGGTTTAACTACGAGGTCTGCGGATTATCAAGAGCAATAATCGTGCTCCATTCACCTCCATTGTATTGGGGTTAGGAGCAGTTAACATTCTACAATTATATAGGTACATATGCTTATCGTTCTGTAGGCTAATTCCAGTGTGTTTAGACTGGATTAGGGGTGTTGCGTAATACCGGTATTTACGATAACAGTGATATTTAAAAAATGAAATATTGATGACATGTTAATAACACACAATCCATCGCCTCTTAAATCACACTTTTGAACAATTATGGTTACAGATTCTCTCCCCACCTCCCTCAGATTTTGAGTGTAATTCATTTGCCAAAAAAGAGACAAAAACACCCAATAAACAAAGTTAAAGATGAATAATAACATTATTATTAAAGTTATATCGCAATCATATCGTCATCATTAATTATTTTGGCCAGATTAATCATTTAGTGAGAATCAGATTTTAACACTTCTCTCCTTGTTTATGTCACTGACAAGTCAAACCTACTAGACCAGGAGAATTCCAGACGTGTCACCTAACAAAGGTTATCATTTTGCTCTGGTTTTCCTTGCTCTCTGACGATTATGCCACACCCTGGTGTTCTGAAGGTACGTATGGCATGTACAGCATTGTCCACAGAGCCCGTGTCTACAGAATAAAGCTTATATCTACACCCACAGGGAGAATGCTCTTATGAGTACAGAGAAAAGGGCCACAATGTTTACCCAACATGAGCACTATGAGCATCAGTGGGGGGAATACCTAATGACTGCGTAAAAGGGGAAATATACAAACAGGTAAGTATTCTGCTGGAAGACGCAGTGAGAACAACAAAAGTCGAAAAACTAATGTTTGCTCACTGCTAACAAAATTGCTGGTGAAACCTTTGAAATATTCAAAATACTGACAAAATGTGAGGCTAAAGTTGAATTGGCAGTCGAAAAGCAATAACTGAAAGAAGTTCAATTGGAAGGTTCAGTCATTCAGTTGAAGTTCAAGCACTGATAGGAGTTGAAGTCGATGAATTGCATTGGGAGTGTTGAAGTGGAAGTTCTGTAAGAAACAAATGACAGTTGTATTCTATGAACTGAAAGGAGTTGTCAGTTGAAGTGTCAGCTGAAGCGTAAGTACTGCAAGTAAGTGTAAACTGCAGAAAGAAAAAACTAATTTACATGCACATGCTGCTGAAAGTTTGCATTTGAACGTTTGAAATGGCTTAAATAATGAAAATGTTGAAGTGGCAGTTACAACACAGTTATGGAAACAATTTTAAACGTAGGATACAATTGAAGTGCTAAACAACCTTCGTGCTAAAGTGGAAATGTCGGTGCTGAGTAAAGTTGCAGTATCAGTTGAAGTCAAAGTATTAAAAGTAGTACACTGAAGGTCCTTCGAAGGAAGTTAAGTTTAGACAACAATAACACCTAGTTAGGTTTAGGAAAAGAGTGCGATTGACACAAACTGATTAAACGACTCACTTGACTACCGTTTGCCTAAAGAGTCATTTGACAAGCGACTCTCGTGACTCAGGTGACTTACGACTCACGTGAGAAAAAAAATGTCATCTTTACTTTTACTTTTGCACAGGAAACAAACAGCGGTCTCCTGGACAAAAGTCCTGAGAGTTTGTTTGACCCATCCGCCTCTCCTACAACTCGCCCCGTGTGGACTATCTCGCACTTAATACCACGTCAGTTGCCTTTGCCCATAAATAACCTAGATGAGCGTCGGAGTCAGACACACCGAGGAACACTGACCAAGCTGCGTTAATTGACGGGTTGGAAATGTCAAAGAGTAAGAGATTAAAGTGGTGAATTATTTAGCCAACAGGACTTGACAAACATCGGTTGGGAGAATACCAGGGAAGTGTGTATAAGTAGAAAAATCCAAATTTTAGAATATGTGTATCCCTGAAAGATGCAGTAAAAAAAAAAGAAATGTTTACATAATTCTCTACATATTTGGATATAATTAATATACTATCATATGGTGTGTTTTCACATGGCTGCAGCAGCAACACAGCAAATTGCTAAAAAGTCTACATCCAGCTAAAGACTGATTCAAACTTTTACCATTATCATGTGTCGGCAAGATGTTTTGCTCGGGGCACCGTCTGACAGCTCCGTCAACCGCCAGCCGACTGATCTCTGTCTCATGTAAAATGTGTCACTCACTTATGCCCGCTGTTCATCTGATACCATCCATTTCATTCCTCCACTGACTGGTTTTTAAATCACTCTAGGTTCTGTTTCACCAGTTGACGAGTTCATCAGTGGCACATGACAAGTGAGTTAATCTAGTTGGGATTGGTGTGAATGTTTTTGAATGACTCAAGCCGGCAGACGACACCCACTTTCTCTTGTGTCTTCGGTGGCAGATTGCGGTTGAGTTACACTGTCGGGTTCATTTGATAGGCTCCTCATTCTCCTCTGTGCTTTCTTTCTGTCTGTTTTCCTCACCACAACCCCCCACCCCTCTTTTCTTCTCATCAACCTCCACGTCGTCACATTCTGATCCCAAAGAGGCCCTGTGATGTCACAATGAGCATTCATTAAATATTTGGGGCAGTGCCATTATTTTTCTTTATTTCCAATGGTTAGATGAGAACATTGAAACCACTCCTTTGTCAGTGTTTTAAGTATGAAGCTAGAGTCAAGATTTGGTTAGCCTAGCTTAGCATTAGGGAGAAAACCGCTCTTGCTAAAGCTCACTAATCAACATACTGTATCAAGTTATGTGCTGGGACCCTTAAAATGACCATTTGTCCGCGGTGAACGGAGAATCTGAAATTTTGAGTAAATAATGAGCGCTGCAAGTCCGTGCATGAGACATAGTGTCTCATAGAGTGTATTATAATAGTGAAAATTTTGCGAAAATGCATGTTTCTGGTAAGTAATGGACACACGACTTGATGAATGAGACTTGAGTTTGTAAATAGATTTTTGATACAACTTTGCCGTTGTTAAACCCGGCCTCCATTTACTTCCATTTTTTTGGAAAGTTCTTTTAATCAAGGACTTACTCAGTTTTCGGCCTTTTTCGTGGTCTCTGTTTGCCGTGCAGGCGTGCAAGAAACTCTGTTTTCTTCAAGAATTCAAGGTAACTCATATAAGTAATTGACATTATTTTGTGGTGAAGTATACCTTTAAAGAACAACAGCCAGGCACAGTGACTGTGTTTTTGCCACGGCGATGTTGCGTGTGAACAGAGACCAAAACAAACACCTGTGGCTGCCGACCACATTGCATAACTTGCACAATAGCTGGAGATGCTGCAAAAACAACAACTGCTAAGCGGGTGCGTCAGCTCTTGTCATCAAATTGTTCAAGCGTAACTTCCAATAAACACAAATTTGTATTGTTTATGCGCGGTTTGAACAAATGAGATACATCAATCAATTAGTCTGTGTATTTTTTCAATTTGGACGGAGCCATGTGTAGAGTAAATGCACTAATTATTACCAAAATATGTAACAATAACTAATAAACCTCGAGAGGCTCCCAAAATATGCATTCTAAATGACTCGGTACAAAAGATGGAGGAGGGCGATTGCGCTCTACGGACTTGTATCCCGAGTGAAACCAGAAGTCAACGTTGACTTACTTCTTATGCTACTTCCCGTCTTACGTGACGCCACATCTTTCAAACGTACTTATTGGAACCTAAACCACGATCCTTATCCTGAACCTAACCAAGTAGTTTTGTTGCTTAAACACCACAAAGGCTTTAACCAGGCGAACCGGTCGCTTGTGTTTCTGGACATTTTAATGGAAAAAGCCACAAAAAAACAAAGTCACTTTTCATTAGATATACAAACCAAGTATATGTTGCATATACATATGTACATATGATTATCTGTATATGCATTCCTATTTGCACAACAAATCAAAATACATTTTTTCAGACCTCAACACTCACTTCCACTGTAATGCAGAAAGTAGCACACACTGCATTGCAAAGGTCAAAAACTTGGGGAAAAATACTTTTTTTAACCACAGCATAACCTATTTCTCTTATGCTCACTATGTTCCAAACACAGACTCTTCTCTTGGTGAAAAACTGCCAATCTCGAACAAAACAAACTATTGTACGAGCATGCACACAAATAAAAATCTCCATCAAAGACTTAACTATTCTGACATGGCCACGAGTTAGCCTACGTCGGTTGTTTGTGCACGGCAGCGTGAGGCCATTAATTTTTCTCAAAACACAATTTATGTAACTTGACATTTAGGCTGCAGGGGATATTAACAGTGTGTGTGTGCGGTCAGGTTGTTAGAGTATCTTGTGTGTGTGTGTGTGTGTGTGTGTGTGTGTGTTGGACCCCATAGTGTTGTGTTTGGCAGAAACAGTGTGTGTGTGTGTGTGTGTGTGTGTGTGTGTGTCGGGAGGGGGGTGTAAGGGCCAGTTAGCAGAAAAAACACCACGGTTTATGTAACCAGACCCGGACACTCACGCTGTATGTGTTTGAACATCGGTTGACTGGTTATACGATTTAACCAACAGCGTATGAACATGTGTTTACTATGTACAGTGAAGTGCAGTAATGTGCGAGCACTGATGTGCTTTGTGTGCACTTCGCAAAATAACGTGTGTCAGCTGTTATGTTTGAGACACAATCTACCATGAAGACGAGGATGATTTAAAGGAGACCGACATTTTTATACCACTCTCAGCTCTGTATGTTAAATATGGAGCTACAGCCAGCACAAGTTTTATTTTTTTTCCTTTCCTTTGTTATTTTTATTTGTCCCCATTTAGGCTTTTCTCATACAGCGGTCGTAGCTACAAAAAAAACACACAGGGCGGGCGGGTTCGACAAAAAAACAGTCTATCACCCAGGAGGCCGCTGATCGTGCCCCATGTAAAACGACAAGTCAATGTTGGTTTATTTGTCTTGTAACTTCCATGCTTAAGTAACTCCAACTCCATAGTTATTTTAAATCAAACCCCGATCTTTTCCTAAAACTAAAAATGTAGTTTTGTGGCCTAAACCTAACTAAGTTGTGTCCTGTGAAGACGGAAGTTTATTTTGAAAACACTATGCATGTAATGAGAGGAAATTGACATGTTTGACTACAGGACACCGTGGCAGAAGAGCTATTTTATCTCAATGGGATTTTTCCGTTTAAATAAAGGATGAATAAATAAATAAATAAAAATATGATACCTTGAAACAGAGCCAGGCCAGCTGTTTGACAGGCTGCTGGCTGCTGCTTCATATTTACTGTACACATATGAGAGTGATATCAATCTCCTCATCTACCTTTTGGCAAAAAAAATAAAGAAATGAGAGAATGATTTGGAGAGCATACACTTCAAATGGTTATAGTTACCAAAAGCCAATGGCGCATTGTTAGTGCAACAAACTCAAATAAAAGTTGCAACAAATTATAATTTGCATTACTGATGAATCTGATTAATTGACTCATTGTTGCGTCCACAAAATGTGAGAAAATTCACAACCCCCAATTTCCCAATGCTCACAGTGACATCTTCAAATCCCAAATCTCCAAAGACATGTACTTTACAATGATACAAAACAGAGAGCAGCAGCAAATCCTTCCATTTGAAGAGCTGGAACCAGTCGTCTTTTACTTTTGCTTGAGACATGACAAACTATCACTTAAATATGTAAATTGTTCGACTTCTCATTTCAGCACTAGAACAAATGCATTCCTTGCTGTATATTATACAACAGAAAATGCAGAATAACGAAAAGAAACTGCCAAAAAGAACAAACGGCAAACCAAATAAATGAGTTTCCCAGGGTGCTTCGGGCTGAGGAGTTGAATGCACAAACAGCTGTCCAGCTCGGATAGAAGAGCTGGAGTGTGAGCGTGAGTGTGTGTGTGTGTATGTATATGTGTGTGTGTGTGTGTGTGCGCGTGCAGTTCAGTTAATCTCTGACGAGAGCTTGCAGAAAGGACTGCATGTGTGTGTGTGATCTGGGCAAGACGGATGCTCCCGGGGTTTGTGCGTCCTCAAAATCACACACACACACACACACACACACACACACACACACACACACACACACACACACACACACACACACACACACACACACACACACACACACACACACACACACACACACACACACACACACACACACACACACACACACACACACACACACACACACACACACACACACACACACACACACACACACACACACACAGCTGGCGTCATTGGCGTTATTTTAAAAAACAATACCAGCATTTCATCATCGGGATGAAATTAAAAAGTCAAGAGACGTTCTGATGGCTCAGCCTTTAAGTGCTCCGTCTCTACTCATCCACGTTAACCTCAAAAAAACAGATCTGATAGGTGGAGGGACATCTGATTTAGACAGTTGATCAATTTGAGATTTTAAGAAATGAGAACGATGCAGCAGTGCATTCATTTGCTCTTTTAAGCTGTGTGTGTGTGTGTTTGTGTGTGTGTCCGTGTGTGCATGTGTGTGTTGCCAACACTCGGGGACAGCTGGTGGCGGATTATTTTTTGTTGTCGGATATTTAAAACACCTCATCAGGAGTTGATCCAGTTTAAATGAAACCCCGCAGGAAGGCCTTTAAAAGGATTTATTACGACCATATCAGAGATGTGAAGAAGAGATATATTCTGTTCATTTTTCTAAAGACATTATGAGTCATGTGTTTCAGTGGCTTTTTTTTTATCCCCAGCAGCGATCAGACACACCGTGATAACAGTGAGTGAAACCCACACCTCACCTCCCTGCTGTGTCCTTAAGTGGCTTCTCTCATCTTAAAGAAGTGCGCCCAGGATTTGGGAGATCGTCTGGTGGGTCAACTTCTCGTGAAGTGACAACTTTAGTGCACAGGCAACAAAAATCATCTTTTCCACAGTAGATCGTTTGAACCACTCTATGGAAGTCCGGGCAAGGGTGTCTGCATTAAATGTTAAAAAAACACAATGGACCCCACTTCTAGACCACAAGAGTATCATCAAGAGTGTCATCACTCACGCCTTCATTTTGAATCTACGCAGCTGTCTGCACCGACTTTTTGACACTTCCTCTGAACAGAAACTGTCGTCCTATTGTGTGTTACCTTCCGTTAGCCGTTATCTCTGTTAGCTGTATTAGCTTTTCAAAAATTGTGAATCACTGCAACCACGCAAGATCCTTAAACATGAAGTCATACATGTGCACAAAAAATATGAGGTTGATGGGTCCAGCAGTATGCGAGATTAGCCGGGGACAGACAGACGGGCCCAGAGATGCACAAGCACACATGCATGATCAAATAAATAATCTCCTCCCTGAGAAAATACTATTTTATATGTCATGGACACCACTGTTTATGTTCCATTGTGATAATTTTTCAGGGTACCATATACCCTATATATATATATATATATATATGTATATTTACACAAATCAGACCCGCAATAAAATGGCGGACGGTAAAAATACTGCACTATTTAGTAAATGGGGAGTGACTTTAGACACCGCCTATGAACTACAGTCATGCTAACTACAGTCATGCTAGCTCATTGTGGCGTCATGCTAAAATGCTAACAATGACACTACTTTAGTAAGCTAACATTAGCTAATTAGCACTAAATACAAAGTACATCTGAGGCTGATGGGTATGACATTAGGTATTTGGTCATAAACCAAAGTACTGAACGCATTCCACTTTTTACTTGATCACTAAAGTTATAACTTTAGGGGGATGGCTGGATACCGGTTCTAAATTGAATGGCAATCCATCAAATAGTTGACGAGACATTTCACTCTGAACCAAAAATGTCAACCTGCTGGTGGCTCTAGACCAGGGGTGGGCAATTATTTTTCCCAAGGGGCCACATGAGAAACAGGGACTGTTGTTGAGGGCCGGATCAATAGACTGAACTCAATCCTGCTCCATAATATTCCACCTCTTTATAAAAAGCAGTAAATTGTATCGTTTGGATAAGCTGCGAGTGGTAAGAGTAAATGTTATGATCAGTGGTGGAATATATTTGCTTAAGTTCTGTACAAATTCAAGGTACTTTACTTGAGTATTTCCATTTTATTCAACTTTGTACTTCCACTCCACTACATCTCAGAGGGAAATATTGTACTTTTTACTCCACTACATTTGTCTGGCAGCTTTAGTTACTAGTTACTTTGCACATTGTAATTTTTCAAACCCTTCCTAACTACCCAAACTGAACAACATAAAGGAGTTAAAATGTTTGTAATTTGTAATATCCATATATAATAGTATAACACTGACAAGGATAATGTTTCTGCAAAATTAGTACTTTTATTACTATCGTTTGTCTACTTTATTACTATATATATAATATTACTAATATTCGTTTTATCGTTTGTTGTTTGTTAGTATCGTTTATCCAATTACCTTATTTTCTGTTTTTCAGTTCAGTGCGAGAAATCTAGTCTGTGTTAGGCTTGAACTGAAGTCAGGCTGAATGTCTGAGGTGGATATGTGAAGGACAGCTGACAGGTGATCATCAGTGAGAGAGGATCTGGATTTGTTAAACTTCATCACGGAGAATGTTTGTTCACATATGTAGGTCGATCCAAAGAGAACCAACATCTTCTGAGCATGTTGCTTTTGCAGTTTAGCTAGAAAAGCCTCAGATTCCCATTGACGTCCCGGGGGCCGTTCAATGCCCTCTAGATGAAAAGACAGGGGGGTCACCAAATTCATTCGGGTTTATTTCCTTGAGACCGTGAATGTCTGTACTTAATTTCATGGACCATCCATCAAGCAGTTGTTGAGATATTGCACTTTGAACTAAAGTAACTGACCAACTGTCATGGCCTCCCTAAGGCTGACATGGCAAAAAAACAAACAAAATGTATTCAGACAAAAGCTTTGTGCAGGACCTCGATCACATGTTACAGCTGCATTGTGCAGTGACCGTGGCCTATTAGATCCCCTTCCTTCATTAACCTTTCATCACAGCTTACGTAGACCGCTGACCCCTGAGGAACAAGTCACTTAGCTCATGATTTATCGAGCTTGTCAGCGATATTATTTATTTAGACGGGGGTTGGCAGAATGGGTCCGAGTCCACATCCTCTATATAAAATCTACTAACGCCGTCACTGTTGGGAGACCCAGCTCGTTAATAATGAAGCAGAAACAGCTTGTAGGGCCGGAGCTGCTGTTCTGCTAAGTCAACCTGCATTAGGACGGGAAGGCAGGGATGGAATGTAATCATACATTTCACTTAGAATGTCACAATGTGTGGACAATAGTTATAAGTATTAAATATGTTTTAATAGTTCATGAAAGTAGAGCAGTGTGGTATACAAACTTCGACACAAAGACGAAGTTTCACCCTCAAGTAAGCTTCCTTCCGACTGAAGTGTCTCTGAGGGCGTTTTCAGAGCTGCAGTTCGTTTGCCTTGTTGCCATTCAGATGCACATCTAAAGAGGTTAAAGAGGAGTAAATCATGCCTACATGTGTGTAGACTCAGCAGAGAGAACATGGAATGAGAAAAGTTGATCTACAGGACAATAAATATTTGAAAGCCTGAGAACCTAACTGCATTTTATTTTGTACATGTTTTCCTTTCTGTGACAATCCCAGGCAACAGGTGTGTACTTGCTGCATTTTAACGTCGTGAACTTGTAACTTTATTTCTTCAATGCTACGGGGCAACTCCGAGAGCGATAACATAACTGGAACAAGCTTTTCCAGTCCGAAGAAAGAAAGCCGCCCTTTATGGCAACGGATGAAAGCAGTTGACTTGAGCTGGGAAACGTCGGGGACTCAACACATGCTGTGTGTCGGAAACTAAAAATGTGACCTTGATATGTCTACCAGAATGTCGCCCGGTGTGACGACGTTCCCCGCTGCCTGACATGTCTGGAGACCGAAATACATCCTAACACAGACACCTTTTTTTATTGCTGTTTGCAGGTTACAAAGAGATTTGTCATTTCAATATTTTCAGCTATGCTGAAGTGCTTTTTTGGGGGTTGACCTTTTTTTCTGCAGATAGAAACAACTCAATGTAGGATTTGAACTTATCAGTGTTTCCCATATAATTCAATGTGAAGGTTATAGTAGTACCCATCCTAATAAGAAATACTAGATTTACATGCACACTCAAATTCCACTATTATTCAGAATATGACAACATTCCCAATTTGATATGGCTCATGTAAACGTCATATTCCGTTTGGATATTCTGAATTAGGCCTTATTCTGATTGGACCATTTTCCAATTAAGACATGTAGGATATGCCGATATTATTCTTGTTTCAGGAGCATTCTTTGAGCATGTATACAGTGCATTTGGAATATGCGTCTCAAAAGGGGAGGCCATGTGCACTTTGCGACACATGGCCTCTTTCCTGTTTAAAACCAGCTCTGTGCGTTGAACACAAACCATCTAGCCAATAGAGGGACTTGGATATCAACAGGTTTTCTAGATGGCGGTTGAAAGAACGAAAGCGGGGGGCTGTGTTTACACGGACCAAAAAGTCCGCCACCGGCAGAAAACTTTGAAAAATATTTATTTTAACGCAAAAAAGCAAAATGGCACAAGCGGCTCCTGCTGTTCCACTCTTCCGTATTTTGACGTGATAAACGACGTGTTAGGGCTTTAGGGCATATTTTGACCCCGTCAAACAGCCAAGAATGGTGTCGACGTGGGTTTCACTGCCGTCGGTGATGAGGATGCGGCATGGTGTCATTTGACGTTAATCGGAATATGCACGGCTGCATGTAGAAGGGAATATTTGTGGAATATTCATTTTCATTAGCTTATTAGGAATATTGTCTTTTTTTCGGAATATTACTTATTACTTATTTATATTACTTGTTCCTCTTGTTTAGTTGTTTTTACTCTGTATCTTGTGTGCACTGTCCACTTTTCTGCTGTGATCCTGTGAATTTCCCCACTGCGGGACTAATAAAGGATTATCTTATCTTAAAAACAGGAACATTTGTTGCATGTAAGGGTAGTCACTGTTGCACATGACATGTCATTTCGACTGATTGTAATGAATGAGAGACTTTTACTGAGATTGATATTGTTCTCCTCATCTCACAGAATGAAAGCTAAAAAGTCAATAATCAAAATTCTTTCCAGAATTTTCAACTGGTTCTTTGAGCCTTGATTCGTCAACCTCTCGATTGGACAGCAAAGCCTCAATTGGGGTAAACTGGAGATGAGACACTTTTACTGCAGCATCATGTTGCAACTTAGGCTGGTAACATATTTTAAATATGCACATACATCCATATCATTTAAGTTACCACACTTGTCTTTGCATTGGACTGTTTAAGTGTCTTGCCGTGTCGTGAAAAACACCCGTCTCTACATTACCCAGAAAGCAGAGAGGCGGAGTGAGATCAAAACAAGAGAGAGAGACGGAGAGAGAGAGGCCAAACTGCATAGAGAGAGCGAGGAGTGAGAACAGATGATAAACACGAGGAACGAGACACTGATTTATAGCGGGAGGAGTCGGCCTTGACTTTTATGAACTCGACGAGCTGGTTCTGTTCTTTTCTCCACTCTGTTTTTATTCCGTCACTTCAATCATCTCTCCGGCTCCGTTCCTCGCACTAACCCTGCCAGTCAATTAAGGCAAATGCCAGCAGGAAGGGCGGGGGAGGTGATCAATATTTAACGAAAAAGCAGGTCAGCCAGACAGACAGAGAGGCGGTGGTGACACACACACACACACACACACACACACACACACACACACGAACTAGAAAGCTCCAGAGGTAAACAAAGAACATCTGTTCCATCAATCTGTTTGGATCAGAACTAAGGGGTTTGAAGATCCGATGTCACCTGAAGATTTGATTTGGCACTTTTTGACTTGACTGCTGGTGTTGTGCTCGAGTCAGAGCTGCCTTTAAGTGGTTTAAAAAAATAGATGCACTTCAACTTTTACTGAGTGTAAATGAGTTCCTCATGCTTCAGGATGTTCAATGTTTAGACCTTCGAAGTCAAATCTGGAAGTTGCATAATAAAACCACAGTGGAATGAAAACCGACACCCTGATGCATCCCTACACGTGGCTTGTGGTTGAATGATTGCAACATTTACAGAAACAATAACCACAGAAGTGCCGTAACTACATTACGCGAGTTACGTGACAAAAACATCAACGTTGACGTTGACACTCGTTTCACACGGGGAATGAACAGTGGTCTCCTGGCTGAAAGTTTGCTTTGTGCTTGACCCCATTCATCCTCCCCTCCCGCCCACCCGACATGCGTTTCAGCGGTCTTTATACTTCTTAGTTCATGCTCACGTGGACAACATACGAAAAGATTTCGTGGGATTACCTACGAATTACAGCGCATTATTTTTCATAGGTATAGCCGCGAATGCTGGATGAGACCAGCCTGTGAAGGAACATGTCTGCCATTGAAGTTAATTGGTGTGTTTGTAATAGTTCTTGAGGGATAACGGAGCTCCATCCCACAGCAAACCAGTCGACAATGTTGGCGTTTCTGCAAACACGTTGAATGGCGACGTTTCGGAACCGCAAATTTGTTTCATGAAGACGTTTCATGTCAGCCTCGTATCACGGTTGCAGGAGCGCACAATGCCACTTTGAGAAATGATTGGTGCTGTTTAGGCAACAAAACTACTTGGTTCCGGTTAGAAAAAACATCATGGTTTGTGTTGCGATAAGAATGTAACAACCGCAACGTAACTAGAGTGAATAAATTACAGTACAGCTAACAATAGTACGTAGCAAGCGTAAAGTCAACGTTTACATTTGATTTTGTGCCGCACACGAACAGGGGCCTACTGGATGAAAGTCCTGTGTTTGTTTTCGCAAAAAATGGAAGCATAGTTTGTGAAATGTCAACCGAGGACTCACTGATTCACAACTGTCGGTCACGTGTGTTGAGGAGCGAAGGTCAGAGGTAGCGGGGGAGGGGGAGGGACACATTTGGACGAAGCGTCTGTGCATCATCTGTCGGAAAAACAAAGAGATGAAAGACGTATTGAATAACTGGCATCAAACATCGGAACAGTTAATCCGATGTTTGATGCCATCGCCATCACTGCCATCGCAGAGGGAGGGCACCGATCTATTTTAGTCGTTGGTTTTCCAGATGGGCAGGGCTGGGTCGAATAGAGTGGAACAAACAATCCTGTTGAATTAGTTAACAGTGTCGGTTCACCCAACATCACTTAAAAACGCCTTCTCACCTACAGATATTGAGCCATGCAGATATATCTGACAGTGGAAAGTAGTTCCAGTAAAAACACATCACTCTCTTAGCAGTTTAAATCCAAACATACTGTTATCTGCTTTGAAAGTCAGTCAAACTGTGATTTCAATATCTACGTGTATCCGTGGATATCGGTTTGGTGTGGTTGTACTGCGCTCCACCTATCGCAGTAATGTAAACTCTGGATTAAACATCAACCAGGAGTCAACACACACACTGCTCCGAAGCTGCCTTGACCTCACGTTCCTCCCTCAAAGGCAAACAGACTCTGCCTGTGTCAGAGCTTTTTTTTTTTTTTTTTTTATAAATCAGTGAAATATGTGATATTTACCAGATCGGTGAATCTGGTGTGTGAGAGCCGTAACATCTTTTTTTCTCACCAGACTTAAAGTATTCCCAGAAAGAAAAGAGCTGACAGTTTGCAGCATTCCTTGACTGTGTGTATTTGTGTGTGTGAACACAGAAACAAGTTCCCACAGTTGGGTGGTATCAGAGCTGAGCTCCGACAACGTATCAATCATCTTTCACAGGAATTAAGAGACAGGCAATGATGCCTTACACTTTGTAAAATACACACACACACACACACACACACACACACACACACACACACACACACACACACACACACACACACACACACACACACACACACACACACACACACACACACACACACACACACACACACACACACACACGCACACACGCACACACGCACACACGTTACTAATTTATATTTGCTTCGTAAAAGACATAAACGGCTCTTGGGCGCTTCTGTGAATCCCTTTCTTACTTTATAGATTTGTGTTGTCATGCCACAGTGTAATGGACGCTAAATGAGGAAGCCGGTGGAAATTTGATAAGATGAGAAGCAAGCTCCGGGGTTTAAAGAACGCAAAACTGTTAAGTGGCTATCAGATTTAAGATTTAGAGATTTGAAGGAGGGAGAGAAGCTGCAGCTGGCTCTGCTGATTTTTAAAATGTGATTTTAATGGTTCATTTCGTGAACGACTATGTACTTTGAGATTGTGACGCCCAGGTGTTATGAAACAGACTGCTCTGGAGGACAAAACGAGCCCACCCTTTTGTTATCATGCTGGCATGGTGGGTTCCTCATTACTCAAAGGGGTCAGGATTAGGTGGTGTTACGATATATATACAGTATATATTATATATATACTGTAACCTCAGATTCCGCAGCTAATTACATAATGAAAACATTAATCATGTAGAAAAGCGAAGGAACAGGCTGCGGTGGCGGGTTTACGATCACATTAGTAACACACACACACACAGGCTTGTTTAGAGTGTAAAAAT
This sequence comes from Leptoclinus maculatus, assembly GCA_032191485.1. Classification (NCBI taxonomy): domain Eukaryota; kingdom Metazoa; phylum Chordata; class Actinopteri; order Perciformes; family Stichaeidae; genus Leptoclinus; species Leptoclinus maculatus. The sequence continues at coordinate 5,151,403 of JAVDOI010000007.1, forward strand.
TACTCTCCATGTAAAAAACAGTTACAAAAAAAGGAATAAATCACAAAATAAGTTGATTAAAACTGAAACAAAAAGACCAAAAACATAGCATAAATCTTATTTAAAATGACAAACAGATATATTGTTTCACTTTTTAAAAAGGCTCAGTAATTTCCTTAAACATGGGCACTGCAGTTTTTAGCAAATGCTACTTAAAGAGCAAAGGGTGCATTTGTTTGGGACTATTTTTGATCTGTGGATTAAAACACATTTAGTGCTCTAGTGAGTATTTATGGCAGTGACTTAAAATAAACACAGTGTGTGTTTGTTGTTATGAAGGAACATGTTGGTAGGATCAATTAATTGGTGGTTCTGGTCTTGTAGTGTACTTTGTGGCATGCATGCTAACAATGCTTGTCATTCCATTGTAAACTGTCATCTGTCTAGAGGAAGTGTTGTCATGTGGGTTAACTACATTTCATTGGCAGCATTCAATTGAGAGTGACAGGACATCATTTTCTTTTAAGGTGCCAGCTTACTTAAAATATATCCAACATATGCGCTACCTGGGAGTCCAGGACCTGTGCTCGAGTATTTTTTACTCTAAATAACTCAAATACAAAAGATGCAACAAATAGTTTGACACTTTGGACAATAATGAATTCACTTTCTTGCTGAGAGTTGGATGATAAGATTGGTACCACTCCCAGGTGTGTACACTAAATATGAAGCCATAGCCAGCATTTGGTTAGCATAACTTAGCACATAAATGCTAACATAGACACTATTAGATATTAATGTTTCGATTTCTGTAGTACAGAATAAACAATACAGGTCCAACGTTTTTGTGAGCTTTAGAGGTGCAGATTTTGTAACCTTCGTACAGAGTCAGGCTAGCTGTTACCAGTCTGTATGCTAAGCTAACTGGTTGTACCTTCATATTTACTGTATGAACATGAGACTGGTATCAATCTTCTTATCTAACTCTCAGCAAGAACGTGAATATATGTATCTTAAAATGTTGATACAATGCTTGTGTCCACTAAACCAAAGAGTCCAGCATTATAACATGGAGAAAATGACATACAGCACTGTGAGTGACTTTACAGATGATGCCAATAGATCGACAGAGGAATGATGTGTGTGAAAGAGAGACCAGGATAGGCAGGATGTCAACTCTGACTCCAGCCTCTTCATAGTCACCGACAGATGAATAGATGGAAACAGATGCTGCCTTTCACTTTCCTGCCCGCCACTTCCTTTTACCTCTGCAGCATGTGTGTTCGTATAAGACGTGTGTGAATTCAGCTCACATCTCGTTATTTTCTATTCTCTAGCTAATCAGCACAGCATCACTGCGCAGAAGGAAATTAAACCATTAACGGTGTCCTAGCTTGCTCAGCAGTTCTAGGTGAGCTAGTTAGCTATTTCAGTGGTGCTAGGTGAGCTAGCTAGATCAGTGGTGCTAGGTGAGCTAGTTAGCTATTTCAGTGGTGCTAGGTGAGCTAGCTAGATCAGTGGTGCTAGGTGAGCTAGTTAGCTATTTCAGTGGTGCTAGGTGAGCTAGCTAGATCAGTGGTGCTAGGTGAGCTAGTTAGCTATTTCAGTGGTGCTAGGTGAGCTAGCAGTATAAAGTAAAGATGCACGCTTCCTTATGCGCAGCGGCTGACGGGTGTAGTTTGGTAGAAAGAAAGTAGTTCCATCACCAAACTGCTCACAACAAGGTCTGTGTATTAACCCGGGTCACGATGATTTCTTGACAGCGACATTGCTGTTTCGTTTGGGTTTTTTTGTGCTTAGCGCACCACAAGAGAAGGCAGACATCTCTACTGTCAATATCTCCAAAACTAGGATGTTCACACCAAAACAATCTAGATTGATTAAAAAGCTCTACAGGTAACAGGTGAACTGTCCCTTTAAAATGTAAAGCTGCAACCCAAATTAGAATATTACTAGTTTGAAATAAGCTAGTACTAAGAATTTAGGGAGGACTTTCCACACAAATGTTAAGAATGCACAGATATTTCAACACATTCAAATAAACTTGTTTTTTGGCCCAACAGGGTCCATTTAATACAGCCGAGACATCTTAACAGTGTTTCTCACAATCTCACGAGCTTAACTCGGTTATTCTGACCCAGTTGCAGTGTGATGTTTACATGCATCGACTTAGAACAAAGTGACTTAAATAACCGGGATAAGAGTTATCCACGCACAGCCACATTTGTCATTTAAAATCACTTCTTCACGTCTGCTTTTATGTAATTTTACAGTGCGTTGCTCTTTTCACCCTCGCAGCCTCGTGTAACCTAATTTCTGTGTCTTGTCATGCCGGTACTTGAACTAATCACGCACACATTTGAAGTGGATATGTATGCTGTTATCATTAGGTGTGGCACTGCGGTGCTTGCCAGGATTGAAAAGTGAGACACTCCCAGGTTAGTTAAGCGCTCATCTACTGTGGTGCAGAGACATCAGGGTCAGAGGGACTCTCCTCCACTTTCCCCTGGAATGAAAGAATGTGATTGTAGATTAGCTCAACAGGGAGGATGTTAGGAAACGGGAGGCAATCATTAACCTGCGGGTTCCTATCCAGCTATGGATAGGAACCCGAACTCTCCGAATTCGTCTTGCATTAAATATGTTTAAAACTAAAACCGTAAACAAATACGCTTCCCTCAAAATGTAATTGAGAATGCGGTTTAGTTGCATAGTTGGGTAACCTTCAGGACGGTTGTGATGGGATAAACTATACCAAAAACGCCCTTGTTCCATGACCCGACTTTCCACCTATATTCATGGAAATCTGTTTGAGAACCAAAAGACAAGCATGCAAACAAACAAGACATGAACAATGACTAATAATATGCTACATGCCTTGTACCCTTCAGCTGCCAGGACGTCCCAAACAGCAATTTACTGGATTCTTCCGTGTGAAACGTCATAAGGGCAAAATCATTTCTCACAACGACAAATCCTCCTGAAAAAAAAAATACGAACACTGAAAATATACATATTATTAATCATTATGCCTCCGAAAGACCTCCTAAAATATAGAGAAATCTTCAAAGCACAATAAGAATATTTTTAGGGACTGCGAGTAAAAATGTTAATGTTTGACTGAAACCTTAAAATAGATGCAGTTTCCTGTAAATCCAGACACATTTAAATCTCTAAGCAAGCAGGTTGAAGCTTAATGTTTCTCATACAGTGATTTCATAATCAGACGCAAGTGAAACGGTGCGGGCTAATTGAACACAGGTATGCGACCCCCCTAAGTCCCCCCCACCCCCGCACATTTTCTCTCCAGGTTTGTGAAGTTTGCCTTTGATCCTGAACTACCGAGTCAAACCGTTACAAGGTCAGAGGGTCCACTCGGTGCATTCCTCAGCTTTTAATAGGTCACCAGCAAAAAGACTTGAGACGTGGGACAAAACTAAATCGTTTAATTACAGGAAGAAAGAAAAAACTAGAGATAGAGGCCGAAAAAACAAGTTCCCATGATCTGCTCCTTCTTTAGTGTTAAATAACCTTCACTGAGCCAAGTATCAGTGTGTGCTTATTTCAAGCCACGCCCCTTCAACCATCCACTGCAAACCGGGTTTTCGTGACAGATTAATAGTGGCAGTAAATCGACAGAGTGTTAATGACCAGGGAGACACTTGGGTTCCCAGGTAATGAAGAAACAGTTTGATATACGTCAAATAGTCGTTAAAATGATGAACTCAAACACACACATGTGACGCAAAAGATCAAGTCCTCATATCTAATTGACAGAATAGAGACCGTCTTATGAGACGAGGAGACAGATGTGTCGGTGCGAGCGTTCCGACCTGAGAAAGAAATGTGGGGGCATCGCAGAATCCAGGTGGGAGAAGGAGACGAGACCGAAGGAAAGGAACAGTAACAGCGCGTGCACTGCTACATCGTGCGTGTTGGTTGCCTCATATCCTGTGGCCTTCACCAGCTGACGGGCTTTAAACTTTAGCACTTTAAGCAGTGGCGGCTGGTCCATAGAGGGCGGTAGGGCGCCGCCCCCCCTTGAGCTACAAATAATACAAAATAAAATAAATAATAATAATAATAAACTATACAAATTGACAATATTTGTGTTTTTGAAACATGGAATCACCCAGTAATATGTGTAAAATATGATATCTGCGGTAAATATATGCTTTTCCTGCTCGTCCTCTCTGCCTGTCTGCACGTCCTCTCTGCGTGTGCACGTCTCAGCTGCTGGGGCGCTGGAGAAACTGCCCCAAAGAGGCGGGTCTATGAAGCAGTTTAGCCAATGATGCTTTAATGCTGACTAAAGATATAAATGAGTGACATACAATTTAGCCAATCAGCGTCCTCAAATAGATTCAGCTTGGGGCAGATTTAATTCTGCCCCAAGCTGCGCGTTCTCGTCAGGACTAGTCTCTACAGGCGAGCGCCAGCGCGAGCACTGCTCCTCCAAGACCCGTTTGAGAGGAGAACTGAGAGGAGAAACTACTGAAAGAGCTGATCCCAGATCAGCCTGACCTCACAATCAGACAGCAGGAAAGGGAAGCAGTACATGAAGCTTCTCTACTAGCTGTACACCAGACAGGTTTGGCTCGCTGGATGCAGTCATGCTAATAACTTATTTAGCTTTTTAAAACAACGGGGACAGAACCAGCATGGACAGTTAGGGAGTGAGGGACATGAAGCACCTGTCTGAGAAATGGATATATAGTTATATATAATTATATATATATATATATGTATGTGTGTGTGTGTGTGTTTTATATTATAGTGAATATTATTATATGATATATATATATTATTATATTATACAGAATATTATATGATATATATATTATTATATTATACTGAATATTATTATATGATATATATATTATATTATACTGAATTCCCTGTGAGGGTGACTAAAATAAGATGACGTGTTTGTCAAAGTGTTATTTACTGCTTTTTTTCGTGTTGGAATGAATGTTAAATATTTAACTGCAAAGTAGTAATGCGTGTTTGATACCTTAATTTGTTTGCATTAAATCATTCTGGGATGTTTGCTGAAATTGATTGGATGTGGCACAGCCCTACCAAGAAAATTTTCCACCAGCCGCCACTGACTTTAAGGATGTCCAAATCACTTTTCCGTAAGTCGCATCATGTTATTACTTCAGGTATGGGTTGAAACGTCTTATATTAAATCATATCAGAAAGGGTTGACTTAACGTGGACATGACAGTGTGGACCAGTAGTTTTTAAAGTGCTCAGAAAACAATAAAAAAGAGCTACGTCGGCAATCCTTATTTAAAGATGCTCAATTCGGAATTCAGAGTATTTCTGTTGCCTCCACACGGCTCTTTGAATACAGTGGCTTAGCCGAGGCGGCTAGCAGCTAACGGTGCTTACAGAGCTAACGGCTCGGATGACAACACACACAGAGGGAGAGTTGTTTGCTGATATAATAATTCTCTGAATTTTGTATATAGCACCTTTAAGGTCAGCTTGGGAATGTTTTCTTTGTCGTTGCTACTTTGGTCCTTGTTTCCTGCGAGAGTCAGTATTTTAGTAGAAGTCACTCATTTTGAGCATTTTAACCAGAGACTACTTTTTTTTTTTTTTACTTTTTATCTTAGAGCATAACTGATGAACCCCAACTTTGAATTTCAATAGCATAAATAATTTTCCTTTAATTTAAATGAAATAAACACAACAGACTGTGAGAACTGTCAACACTATCTAGCAGTGACGTATTAAATATAAGAAGTTCCAACCCAGACTCAAGATAATTACATGATATGACTGTGGTTTTGGAAGCCCAATGAAAAACTGACTCATTTTAGAGAAACACACACACGCACGCACACACACACTCTTTAAGCACAGCGGCCCTGCAGCCCCGGACAGACATCCTCTTGAATAAATAACAAGTCTCCATTAAAAAGAATATAAATATTTTATTAGTGCCAACTGTGCAAGACAATAAAAAACAGAGTCATTATGGGTCAACTGGAAATATAAACAGCACCAGTGCAAAGTAGTATCAAAGTAGATCTGGTTTACATGCACATGCACGTGTGCACGCACTCATACAATTCAAGTATAAAGATACCACTAGCTTAATACTCTGGTAGCTCTAGAGGACCTGAGCAGATCTTCACATGGATTCATGCGGGTATGGACCCTGCACAGGAGTCCCCACATGACACTTTCAGAAGTTTAATTGGGTCCTTATGTGCGTTAGTTACCCATTTGGTCCAAGACCACCTGATTTACACCACTAACTAATGCATGACTTCCCTCGTTCCATCGTGTCCTTCTCCGTTCTTCAGTGTCAGATCAGCTTAGACTCTCTGGTGTTCCTGAATGGGACGCTGGTCTGATGGCGGGAAGACAACTCCCTGGAAGACAAAAGGCTCAATCAATGAATAGCTCCAGAGAAGACATGCAGGGAAACATGGTCACACATGTTATTTAGATTCAAGCAATAATGGTTCTTCAAGCTTGAAGGTTAATTTTTGACCTTGGAAAACAGATACTTAATTAAAAAAAAAAAAAAAAATTCTCAACATAGAAGTTGAGTCAAATAAAAAATAAATAAAAAAGACACCAAAAGAAGGTAAGGCATTGGAGCATTACGTGCACATTAAAAATACCAAAGACTACAGGAATGGTTCTTCATGTTAGACGGACTTTGTATGACTTTTAGTAATTTCCCCTTTCTGGTGTTCATACCACTGTGAATTTCCCTGGGTTCATTGAGTTATGGTTTCCTGATAATATCCTCACTCCTAACCAAAACATAGTTCTCTCTGAAACCGCACAGAGATTCACATTCTCAGGAGCCCACAATTACATTTTGCTAATCTGCCAAAACCAACCCACTTGGTAAAAATGTTCTTTGAGTCTCAATAAACCACAGACGTTTGTGAACACGCCCGAATGTCGTTAAACCGAAGCGATCAGTCGGATTAGAGCGACGTGGGGCCACATAGAAAACATCTGGGAAGAAAACACACAAAACGGATGAAAGCTCTTACAAAATATTTCAGATGCCACCGGCGTTTATTTTCGAAAAGCTCCATTCTTACCAAACCCTGCAGGAACGCTTCTTCACGTTAGACAGACTTTGACAGCCTCGACTCCAGGTGACGTGAACACTACTTCTGCTGCTTGGATTAACCCTTTGAACTCGGATACATTCATTGGTATTTCTGCTTATTGTGATGTCATTTCTTTGAGTATTTTCAAACGCTTCATACCGGCCAAACCTGTACAAACCTGAGCTAAATGGTTATGTAAGCCAATAAACCTTGATAATTCATAATGTTCATAATTCAAGTGTTGAAATTGTGTCATAAAAAAAATCTGAATGCTTGAAATGAAACATTTGTTTGTCAAATTTGACTATTCAAAACCAAAATCTTAAAACTCCATAAGTTATTGAAACTATGTACATTTTGTAGTTTTTAAGGTGTACTCATGTACTCAAAGGCACTTTCCTTATTCCCACAGTGCCTACGTCATTTCTTAGAGTATCTTCAAATCATATTTTTCCTAAACAAGAACAAAATACTTCTCAACACAATTAACATTATTTGAACTATATACATTTTTTGTTTGTTTTTCGACATATGCTCATCTTTATGAGTAGAGTGCAACTGCACGAAGTGGAACTATGTCATTGCGAGCACACAGCCTGATGACGCAATTTTTTTTTTTTATTGTTGATGGATTTAAACAGGATCAAGCGAACAACGATTAAAGCGTTAAAATGTCTGACTTAGACTGTGTGTGTGTGTGTGTGTATGGGGGGGGGGGGCGGCATGAGCCTGAAAGAGAGATTGTGCCCGTGGGACAAAGCTCCTTGTTGAGTGCCTGTCTGCTCGAGTCAGTGCTGATCGGCCTGATATTTTCACTGAGTGTTTGAGTCGGCGTTACCCTGAGCAGGTTAGCCACGGTGGCTTTAGCCACAGGTGGCTGCAGACAGACCCGGTCAGTCTGGCATCTCCCACAATGCGAGTCTGTGGGGGTAATTCCACGGGAAGAATTGACACTGTGGCAAACGGTGCTCCTTGACACCGGCCCCCACACTGCACAAGCACACGGCCAGGTCGGTCGTTGCGACTAAGCGGCTCAGCCTCGGCCTGTAAAGCAAAGGCAGCGAGGTGGGCCCCACGCTATTCAGTCTGCAGCCTTTAAATGAACCTGGATAATCACATTTAAAGCCAGAGAGGCTAAGTTAAAGAAACCAATATAATGGTAGCAAAGTATGACGACACATGGCTCAAACTAAACCCCAACACGGACCAGCTGCCACACATGCACAAGTACTGCTAAACAAGTACTTATATAAAGACGCATTGAAATGCACTCACACAATGTCTGAAGCAGGACCTGTTAGTGCAGTATCCTCCTGTTGAGGGGGAACTTACAGTCGACTGGACTTGTGAAAGCAATAACCATCCCTCCTCCTCGCATCACGTACCTTTGATCTCTGTTCAGTCCCTTCATTCACTCTCACGTTGCCTCCCTACTATTGAAAACGCCACTAAAACTGAGTAACATTGCTGGTTGTAAACAGAAGATTGACACCGCTCTCCCGTGCCTGTATGTCAAGTACGGAGCTGAGGGACAGTTAGCTTAGCTTAGCTTAGCAAAAGGAATGAAAGCCGGGGTAACCAACTAGCCTGGCTTTGTACGCAGTTCAAAAATCTGCCCACCACCACCTTCACAGCTCACAATGGTTTGTTTAATCTGTATACAAACAGGAATGTAAAAAGGAAGTGGAGTACTGTAACTCTTTCTTGATGACAGCCATTCATCATGTGCAGTGTCTCTGCTGGTTGCCTGGCAACCTCACAGTGACAAGCCCTGAAAGTCACAGCACCTGGCTGTTCACCAAGAAGTGGTTACATCACTTTATAGTGATGCTGACGGCGCTCTGTCCACTACGAGGGCTGTCAACTAATAACCTACATTTGAATTAGTATTTGAATAGTTATACAAACAGACATTCCGATATGAAACAAAAAAAGGAAAAAAGGCAGCACTACTCCGACTGCCTCGACACTTTCATTGATTGAAAATGAAACGTAAAATGAGTTAAAGCTGAACGATGACTAATCGGCAGAGAGAGCTTCACTTCGGCATTGCAGGGCTTACTATTTCCACTGTGCCACTGCATTGTGGGAGAGGCAACACCCAAAAAAGATGACCTTTTTTTTGTTTGCAGAAAAGCATTTGTACAGATTTCAACTTGAAGATATTGTCCACAGATAAGTTCCTGGGCTGAGACAGCATGTGATAACGATCATAAAACCAGAGATATGGACCTCTACTGAGCTCACGGTTCATATCTGCTATGCATCTGTTCAAAACACCTCCCCGAACCTCAGACAATGGTGCCATTCACGTCTATCAGCAGATACTGAACTACAAATGACATGTTGAGGCAGACTGAGCCGCGTGGCCCCGGCTGGGCCCCGCATCATTTGTCACTAATGTAGAGTTTAGTTGAGCACCGTTTTTCTCCCCCATCTAACAAAACTGCTGTGTTAATGCAGTTTCCAGTCATAAGGGAACTGCTAAAACATTTAGACTGGGTGTTGAGTTGGGACCACACTACAGTGGGGCGGGAATAATTTAGACAGAGGTGGCCGAGCAACACCAGTCTGTTGCACTGAGCTCAGGTTACACACACACACACACACACACACACACACACACACGATAAAAGGTATACACATTACATACATTTTTATGCATGCAGGTGTGTGCACACATACTTGAACAAAGAGAGATTATTACCTCTCCACTGCAGCGGACAAAAAGCATGCATAATTCAATTACACTGCAAGGAGAAGAAGGAAACTGGAGAGGGAGGGAAGAGAGAGACAGACAGAGAGACAGACAGACAGACGGGCAGAGAGAGAGACAGAGACAGACAGACAGACGGGCAGAGAGAGAGAGACAGAGAGACAGACAGACAGACGGGCAGAGAGAGAGAGACAGACAGACAAACGGGCAGAGAGAGAGAGACAGACAGACAGACAGAGAGAGAGAGAGAGAGAGACACACACAGACAGACAGACAGACAGACAGACAGACAGACAGACAGACAGACAGACAGACAGACAGCCGTAATGTGCTGCACCAGTAAAACCATTTCCTTTGCAGTGACTCGGCAGGTCACACCGACTGGGCTCGGTTACTCAGCTCATTCGGCCCAAACGAGGTTCTTAGCACAGAGACACAGCGACACCCGACACCGGTGGCCGATGCCCCTCAGAGGAACAGTGTGTAACTTGCGGTATGGCACTGTAAGCCGGTCCATATCGATTTTGGTGAGACTGCCCTACAGTATTAGTGTCGTCGATAGAATTTCTGAAAAATGGCCTGAACAAGTTCACAAGTTAGCCTAAGGTGACGTCTACAAAGTCAGTTTACGATGACCTAAACTGAGTCACATGAGCCTGTTCTTTCACCCCTGTAGTTCATGGTTCACTTCGGCCAGACCAAGGGAATAAAATGACACATTTTTGCATTTTAGTTCTGGTCTGGTTCCTGTTCACACACACTTTTTACAAATGAACCAAGAGGAGTAAAAAATGAAGTCAAGTCATTTTAGGGATTGTCATTCTGCATCATCTGACATATCATATGTAAGCTTATATAAAATCAAAAGATGAAATTGGAAGCTAACTTTGCCTCAGCTACTGTCAAACAAGTGTCACAACAAGTGACTGAAGAAATGACCCGCGGTACGGGCTGAGCTCAAACATCCTCTTAGACACACATCTGGCTCTTCTTTGATGCTATTAGAAAGAAAACTCACTGAGGCTGCATTTTTTGTGATGTTCTGTCAAAGCTCTCCTAAATGGCCCGTGTTCTTCTTGTTCAACCTGGATACGTTAATTTGACGACTCAGCGTCGAGCTCTACCTCTCGGAGAGAGACAATAGACCCGATCGTCCGCCACCAACCTTTACGGCCCCGTCTCCCTCATCCTGTCCTCGGCAGGTGTTCACAGCGAGACGCAGCAGATGTCAGATACAATCTTACATACGGGACGTAGGAAGTGCTGGGAAGTTACTAAAGACTTGCAGCGTGCAGTTCATTCAGAGCAGGTTAGATGTGGATCAGGGTAGAAACACAGAGAGTGGATAGCTTTAGCCGTTTCCACTGTTCCTTGAGCAGGATCTCTGAGATGGTAGTTTAATTCTACTTTTACTACATTTTCAGTTTAACACCTCTTGGCCTGGAGACGGAACCTTCTTTATCATGTTTGTAATATGATACAAACATAATTCTTACCTTTCCCACTACTGACAAAGGTCAGTCTGTCAGATTCTTACATGAACACAAGGGGATGGGGGCATTAGAAACACATACACACTTATTTCCCACACTGCACAAACTCCAGAGGTCTGAGTGGAATACCTGCACTATCATACCGGGTAAAAGAAGATGTAATTCTTTTGATAAAAGCAATTTGAAATTCTCTTCGCTGTTTACTTTTGCTCGTCACATGGCGATCACATATTGTTTTCATTGGATGTTCTGTTGATAGTGTTTGTCTTTCTGTAGTTGGTGCTCTTTCCAGTGCAGTTCAGTCATTGTGGCACATCAGATTTAGATAAAGAGTCTACAGCTGTGCTGGCTGCTCCGTGAAGGCTGTACTATGGCACAGTGATGCTGTTAAGCAGGCGTAATGTTTGCAATGTTCGACATCTTGTCGTTGGGTGTTAGCATGCTAACATCTCCAGAACTTTCCACTGTATCCCAAAGTGAGCTGCTATGGTTGACTGCGTTGATGCCCAATCAGAGGCTACGCCGCAGGCCGTGCTGCGTGACGCCGACTGGGATACGTGTTCTCTGACAACATCAGCCGGTCTGTGGAAGTGATGACGAGCTTCACACCAACGCTTGCCGACGATATCGTGCCCACGGCACCTCCGAATCAGAATCAGGCTACTTTAGGCGGCCGCGCTGCTGAAAGACGGCCAATAGGCTGTGATTAAAATGACTAAATGGACTATTTTATCACGATTGAACATTCTCTAGAGTGCGTGACAAACAAATCCTTGAATGAACACAAAACATCCTCATTCAGTAGACTTCAAATCTGCACCCGTCATTAACTTTGACCTTTTACTGCGATGACTAGATTGTAGATGACAAACAATGTTTGAAATGTTTCTCTGCAAAATCAAATAAAAAAAAAAGTATACTTCGTCCATTTTCCTATTAGGAATGACAGTTCCCTTTGTTACACTGGTGGAACGAGCGTACCTCACAGAGCAATTCATTTTCAATCTATTAAATTTATCACTTCCTTTCACTGCAGGGGGGGGGGGGACCTTTTCCATTCAGCTCTTGGAAAAACAGCGAGGTGTGGTCCATTCATGGTTCACTCGCTTTTACATTTATACCTGTTGGCTTTTGTTCACCTTCCTAGATAAACAGCGTGCTGTATGCTGCCTTGAGGCTGACCTCCTCCCAGTGTGAACCTTAACCCCTGGAACTCTGTTTATACATGTGCACGTCTGACTATAATCATGTGATCAGCATAATAAGGGCTTTCCCAAAGCGGTCATGTTTGAATTAAAGTAATAATGCCCTGGCGTTATCTTGAGACCAAGTAGTCTATGTAATGACTTTAATGATGACTTATTAAAAGAGCTACAGTAGAACAAGAGGTGCCTGGTTTTGGACTGAAGACTGAAAATGGATGTTTAGACCACAAACTGTAGTTGACGTATGAAAAACACTTAAGAGGAAATAAAGTTCAGCCAGAGGTTGAAACAGTTGCTATTGTATTTCTCTTTCCAACTTTTCAGGCTTACGGGTTGACACGTTTTTTTTGAAGAAGTACAGTGTGTGTGTGTGTGTGTGTGTGAGTGAGAGAGTCTTTGATCTAACAAACACCACAGTGTTTGGGATATCAGTGAGAGTCTTGCTTTTTTTTTTCCCCACTCGTGTGTGAGCTGAGGAATGTTACCGTTCACATGGGTAAAGCCTGCTTAAACACACAAAAAAACACATCAAAACACACACACACACACACGCACGCACACACACCAAACAACAGCTGGGGATCGCTGGGAAATCTGGAGTGATGTCATGAATGATTAAGATTACACTGGTGTAGTGTGTTCATTACAAAGTGGAGAGCACACATGCAGAATTGCAGAATTCAGAAAAAGAAATGACCGTAACATATAGATTATATATTATTATATTTATTTTAGCCGCTATATAATGTTCACTTCTGTCATAATATTCTAAAATGATCAAGCTTAAAGGCAATATGTACAAAAAGATAAGTGATAAATGTGTATTAATACTGCAGAAGAATAGGTCATTTTCTAGTTGGCAAAGCAAACAGCTAGCTTGGTTATCTTGTCAGTTTATCCAGAGGTAGATCCCTCTGTACTGAGCTGAAAGAGCTCATCCAGGGGGCTAACTTGTTCCTCACGTCTTAAAAGAAAAGTTTAAACTTAGACTAGTTTAAGACTAGTGTGAAGAAAACACTCAGAGAACAGTATAATCTATGTGGTTTAACATTGTCAACAAATATATTGGTGTACTATAAGAGCCATTTGAAATTGTATTTTTATTGATAAATATAGCGTTGCATTAGTAATTTAAGCTGCTCTGAGCTAGTGTTAGGAAGTTTTTTACGAGATTACATGTGAACACATCATGATGAGTATATATTTTGTTTATTGTCGAATACTAATCTTTACTGAATGAAGGTTGAACGCAACCATAACGGAACTAAATGGAAAGTAAGAGGCTTGCCCTGCTATAGCGTTGTTTTTGCTGCTGTTGCGTTGCCAGAATCTCAACAACCAAAGTGGTCATTGCAAAGTCGGACTGCAGCAATTTGCCTTTCATGTATTACATGATACCTTTAACATCTGTCTTAATGCAATTTAAATGCTGCGAAAATGCAGACAGAAAGACCTAAAAGGGTTTAGCTCATAATGTCTCATCATACAATCTGATTGGTGATCATACAATAAGTTATTTTGAGTATGAACTGGAGTTAAGGGAGTTTGTGCTATATTGTGTGAAGTGTTTGTCCATCCGTATCTTTGTATTTACATGTTTTGAAACAGAGTACTTTATGCAGCGTAAAAGGGACTTATGGAGATTATATAATAACAGACAGCATACTGTCAGCTCATTATTGGTTTGGATGTTAAACTACGGTACATTAAACAGCCACTGAGGCCATGCATGATTTGTTTGTGGTAGTGAGGGGGGAATGAACCACTTGGCTGGTTCTGAGCACCAAAACACTGCAGTAAGCCTTTCACTGTCCTTTTGTTTCTTTAAATAGGATGAGCCCTGTGTGTGTGTGTGTGTGTGTGTGTGAGAGATCACCCAACCGTCCTGTATCCTCACTACCCTGTTACATAACACCACCACACCTGCATCTTAGCAATTCCCTTAACAATGGCAGAGGTGGTGTGTGTGTGTGTGTATATATTAAGTGCACCCATGCATGAATTTTTCCTGCATATGGCAAAACCTGGGATTTATGTTGCATTGTGTTCTGTCACGTGAAGCATGCACAACTCAAAAGGCTCATCAGGACGGCATGAACGGCCGCGATACAAAAAAAAAAAAGCACACGATCACACGTTGAGTTGCTCCGATGTTAAGTTGACATGTGCTGATTTGTGTACGTGAAACATGTGTAAACGCACAACGTCTCCCCCGGGGAGGGGAGATGAGAGGTGAGTACGGGACGGGAGAGCGGCTCCCACACTGCTGAACAGAACAGCCTGCATACAACACGGCGGGATCAGATGACAAGCGTCAGCCGACACACACAAGCTCATGCAGTATGCACGGATATGAATCATGTATTTTTCTCTCTCTGCCTCTACCGTGCTCTCTCATACATGCACACCGAATGGTAACACACTGTGGACACACTACTTCGCCTTTGTCCTTAGAGACAGTACAAAAACACTGACAGATCATGTCTCACACACACACACACACACACACACACACACACACACACACACACACACACACACACACACACACACACACACACACACACACACACACACACACACACACACACACACACACACACACACACACACTTCTGGCAGGCTGCAGGGGCCACATATGTTCTGCTGATCTAACGAGGGAGGAAAAAAACAAAGAAAAACAGACTATGGCTCTATAAATGTATCATCCTGGACACAATGATCAGCTTCTGTCAGTGTCCTCGCACACGGGGCCAAACAACCATTTAACCTTCCAAAGGGGAACTTATTTTCCCCACCTTTTAGTGTCCAAGCGAGTAATGGGGACATTATGATATTGGTCTAACAATGGAGGGTGAGCGCTGCAGATGGCAGCCGTTAAATGGGCTACGATGTAATCACTCACCGTCAAAGTTCTTGTTTTTTCCGCCGACAGGCTCAGTTTGATATCATATGGGTCTGACGACATTATGAAGAGGACTCAACAGAAAAATGAAACCCTTTCCTTTATCTTTTGCTTGATCCAGTCTGTTGTGTTCGACCATAGACTGTCTAGGAGAAGAGAACGTACTGTAGTTGTCGTGACGTCACCAATTGGTTTGCGGTTTTGAAGCCTCATTAGGCATTTTAGCTGTCGCCATCTTGTTTTGTTTTTGGAACCGGTGAACGAAAGTGACCTTATTTGGACTGCGGAGGAATGACGCCGTGGTAGAGACGCCGTATACGGCTGTAGTAGCGACCTGTCAATCACAAGGTATCCACGCCCTAAAGCAGGGGTCTTCAATTAAAATTCCAAAAGGTCCAGATTGAGAAAATCTCCTCGGGCAAAGGTCCGGAACATTACAATAATATCTAACTCGCGCCACTTAGTGCCATATATATATATATATATATATATATATATATATATATATATTCAAGAAGTCTAGTAGTAGTAACGTCTCTGTGTAGTCAACAACTGTCAAATCAAATAAAGAAAGTACACATCAATTATATTTTAACAATTATTATTCAAATTTAACTGGATGGATTATAAATAATACAAAGAAATACATAAATAAATGTTCTTCTCTCATTTAAAGTAAAATAATGGCTCCATCTAAAATTAAAATACACAAAAAATAACTTTTGAAAAACTTACATCTTAATTAAAAGAAAGTGCTTGATTTTAGAAAAATTAGCCTTGTGGCTGAGGCTGCTGACAGGTATTTGCTTGATTTTTTCCCCTCAAGTAAAGTTCCAGCTACTGCACTCATATTCTGGTGGAACGTTCATATTGGGCTCTTAAATCGTTTATTTTCTTTGCCCTCAGTTCGGATTGGAGTGGGTATGTTTGGTGTCGTTTCACATCGGCGCTTTGAATAATGGCCACGGTATCTGAGCATATGAGACAGAGTGGTTTAGTAGCGCCAGCAGGAAGAATGAACAAATACGAGTCCGTCCATTCTTTGTTAAAGCTGTTTTCGAGGTCCACCTTTCTCTTTTTAGAGCACGCCATGTTAACTCGCTTCTCCGACTTACTCACTTCTCTCACTGCTTCTCTCTCACTGCTCTCGCTCCGTCTCCCGCCTGTCTGCGTGATCTCACTCGACTCACGATGCATTTTGGAATAAACATTCGATTGGCTGAGTAGCGTCACGTGAGATTATTTACAATGTATGCAATTGGTCGGTGTGTTTCCTGAACTGCTGAATGAGTGCCGTAAAGGCCAGAAAAGCTGCGCAGGTTAAAACAGAAGCGCTCCGCCAAAATGTATAATTCTCAATTATCCATCAATAATACGTCTGGGTCCGGATAGGACAGCGTCTGGGTCCGGATCCGGACCGCGGTCCGCCTATTGGCGACCCCTGCCCTAAAGCATACTCTGCTTTATGGTCTATTTCACTCTAAATGGACCATAATTTGCTAAATGAACATCATGCTGTATTGAAAAAGACTTGAAACTAGAGATTGAGACTATAAACTCATGTTTACAAGGAGTCGCCCCCTGATGGCCATAGATCGCCGGTTTAAGGCACTTCAGCTTTGGCTTCACTTTTCAGAATTGGAGGTTGCAGTCCGTTTAGCGGCTGTCGTCATCAGCATTCTCCTCCAATACTGCACCAATCTTTCTAAATGTCCCCATTGTAAACATGGGAAAAGAGGGTTCAAAAATACTAAAATTACTTTTCAACCCCTGTTGCCCAAGTGGACAGATACACATACTGTACATATACAAGGTTTATAAGACAATTATATAATGTTTAAGCCAGCACTTAGTATTCAGATCTTTCCTGCAGCAAATATCTCAATTACAAGCCATGTCTTCAGAGTAAACTGTGTTATTATAATGTAATATGAAACAGATTAAAAACAAATCCTTTAACATACTAGTAAGTCATGTTATTGTCAGATTTATGTAAGTAACCATACCCACCCTTTTTCTGGGACAAGATGCCAAAGAGAGACAGTGTGTGTGTGTGTGTGTTTCACTTTGTCAGTGTGTCCACCAAAGTGCAATTACAAATACACACAACTTCAGTTAAAAGACAAAAAGATGCACCATGAAACACCGCATGAAAAACGTTTTTTTTTTAACGTAATGGGTGCAAATGTGCGTTGGAGTGTAATGTGTGTCTCTATACAGACAGAATACAGGTTGAGCTAGTTACCTGGCACTGTGCCTGCCAGCCTGTCTGTTACCGTGGGTCTAATACAGCAAGCATTAGTTGTGTAATTCGGCCAGAATGGAGCAGGCTTTAAAAGACAGCTTGATACTGTATAAAACTAAATTCCAATTGAAAAAAAAAGTGTAGCGGCAGTGCAGTCAGCAGTCAGCATGTAAACACAATGACAATCCTTTTACCTATTCTTTTGTGTGTCCTAATTCTGTGATCTGTATAACGAATGTGAAAAGGGATAGGCCCAATAATATAATTAAATCTAATTAAATTCTTGTTAAAATAAATAAAATAAGGTGGAGAATCTGAATACTTTATATGGGCTCGAATTTGTGGTATTTATCAGGTATTTGGCATACAATCAAAATATATAGTTAAATGATAAAAAGACATAATAGGAACCAGCTTTTATCTGCTTGTTTTTGTTCTTCCTTTGTTAGTGAGCATTGAGAATGGGACCGTCTCTAGAGAAGTGCATCTGTGGGGTAAACTTCCATTCTTTTCCTCCAAAGTCCACATTTACTGAACGACAAATCTCATTTCAATTCTGTCCCCTTTATCTGTCCTTCAGGGAAGCCACAGAGCACAGAGGGGGGAAATAATGTCAGGCTGGGTGTGTCGGTGTGAGCCAGTGAGGACGCATCAGCTGAGCTCATCTTCCTGTGCCATGACAGCCGTGTTTCCACACACACACACACACACACACACACACACACACACACACACACACACACACACACACACACACACACACACACACACACACACACACACACACACACACACACACACACACACACACACACACACACACACACACACACACACACACACACACACACACACACACACACACACACGTTGGATCTATAGCGGAGATGTGTGCACCGCCCGTGATTCTTGGACGGAACATGTTGTACAGAAGGTGTGTAACCGACTAAACAGGAAACTGCAGGTCTATTTCTGTGCCGTGGTGTCCCCACCCTGCCGTGCTGTGAAGCTCCATGGAAAACACAACAGGATGGGTCCAACTGTCTCGGTCTCCCAGTCTCCTGTCTCATAAAACCCATCAGAAAGACTGTTAACGTGTCAGCATTAGACACAAACCCACGCGTCTGATAATCGCCCGGCTGCGGTTCTCCGTTTTGTTTTTTTGTAGTTACAAATATGACATTTAGCAATATCAAGCATTCATCAACAGTAAAAATACAGGAGGGAGGAAAAAAAATTATCCGTGGTGAATGATTTACCAGTCTTGCTCAATCGACATTAGAATTAAAACGTCACTTTTCGACTGAGCAAATGAATAAAGCAGTGGTGGGCCGTCAGGGCCAGCTACGCCTTCTTTGCTGGCCTAAACAGAATCACAAAGTTATAGCTATTTTATTTTATAATTTAATACTTTTTCACAAATACACATGTATTATAATTTTTTTTCCCCATTAGCTTATTTTCTCATTGCACAGCTCCTGTCTTCCTCTGTTGCTCTGCTTCCAGCACAGCTTGTTTTAAGGAGAGCTTTTATCCAATCAGATTCAGCCCCTATGTCCCTAACCAATCAGATCTACATGTTGGGCGTATTCTTTGACGTGTTACTGCTACCCAGGTAGCCTGCTAAGTACGTCTGCATTAACGTGCGCTGTGATTGGTCAGTGGGCCAGCGTGACTTTGGTCAAACAGAAAGCTAGCTAGCAGATCTTAGTATTTAGTAAGAGTTCAGGTTGAAACATAAGAGAAGTTATGACATTTTTAGCGTTTTGCTTGGTGTAGATTCTTTTTTTTTTTTTTCTAGCTTTGTTTTTTTAACACTCAATGGCTGAAGGAGGAGGAGAAATGGATTTAGGAGTTACTGACTTTGTTAAAGAAAGGAGGATGGACTTTGTCTTTAAGTGAAGGCAGCTTTGGTAAGTGAACTGCTTTTGTTTTTACATCTGCAGTAGCGTTACTACCGTGTTCATTTGTCTATCGTGTCGTTTTTATGAATAATATGAATGGCTCATGCTCTGGCGCTGGATTGCTTTGTTGTCGTATGACTTGTGAGTTTGTTCTTGTCATTGTGTTAATTTTATAGATTTGGACTATATGCATTGTCCGTTAATTACGAAGCATCCCGTCATATTGTCCGGACAATTGAATCCGTTCGGGCTGTTGTTTTCTTTTTACAAAGCAAGCATGATGGTCTGGAGAAATGGGGATTATGTGGCGATTGCTTTAGCCCTGTCTGAATCAGTAGGGAACAGCTAAACGCTGCGGGGAGAGTTCATAGATTGTGTGCCGCAGTTGTTTCCCCGCTAAGCTAGCTTAGTTTAGCCTCCCTGAAGACACGTGCGGGGCCTCAGCTCTTTTTTGTTATTGTTCCGGGTTCAAAAGGTCACAGCCCGTTGTCTGTTACGTGAGCGCAGTCCACCGAAAACATTATATTTCCCACAATTTAAGCTTCTGCATTTTCCAAATGCACTAGTATTATTCAAACATATTCGGTTAAGCCTCGTACCGAACGGTTTAATACGAATACGTGTATTGGTACACCACTAGAAACAAATAACCGTAGCTTGCGCGTCATAATGAGATTATTAGGAGCTGGCTCAAGTGTAGTAGGACAGCTCAGAAGGCCCAGGTATAAAATGCACGGCCCGCCACGGGAATAAAGGAACGTTGTGGTGATATTTCCCAACGTTGCGTGTTTCCTAAAAATACACACTGACAAAAGGTTGACAGGCTTCAGTGAACAGTGTCAACCAAAGTTTTAAAATAATAATCACAATCTTTCAGCTATATAAAAGGTTTGTCAATCAGCACTCCAAAGCCAAAATACATCAATGATTGATGTGTAATATAGTATTGCAGTGTCTTGTAGAATGCCATTACACAGAAATAAATACTATTAACAACTATTCCTACTGATTGACACACCAGATCCTAATCAGCTTATTTTGCACTCAAGCTGAGAGCAACAACAGAACAAAACCAAACAGGTTTCTCTGGCTGCTTTTTTGATTGATGAGCCAGGAGGCGTTTGATGTGGGCGTCGCCGTCTGTAAAATAAGCGCACTTCCTCCAAACAGAGCCTGGAACCAGATTACCACGGGCTCACACGCTGCCGGTCTGATGGTGTGAAGCTGGATACACTATGTGATGTGGTTTTGCTCTGCTCGCCACACGTGTTTGGAGCTTGACCGCAGCTTTCTTCTGCATCCGTCATCTACCAATAAAAGGGATCAATTGGCAAGTTTGATCTCGTTAGTCCTGTTTTACTTCCCGCTGTCACAATGCAGCACCTGCACCAAAAAATGCTGAATTCGATGATTGGTCCCACTTAGTGCAGATTGTTTTGACTAATCTCAGTGTGTTGAAATGGCTGTGGTTGTATGAACACCTAACAGTGACTTTTACTGTATTGTTGATATAGACACAGAAGTGTGTTTTTCATCCCTTGGCAATCGTAAACCTCCTTCCCCTAAATATCTCATCTCATCCATTCATCAAGATGACAACAGAAGAGTACTAAACAGTGCTTTTTTGTTTTGATTGATACGTATCTGCAAATACCAATCAGAGCAACAAATGCACACATGAACACAGCTATTTGTGGTTCAGTCTGTCAAAACACAGCTCTAGCTGATCCAGAATGCTGCTGCCAGGGTAGTAACAAGGACCAAACAGGCTCAGCATGACTCCAGTTCTCAGATCACGGCATTGGCTGCCAGTTCCTCATTACAATCTACTTCAAAAATTCTTTTGCTTGTCCATAAATCACTCTATGATTTATGTCTCAGATATCTTTTGGATGTCCTGACCCAGTGCGAACCCTGCAGCTCTAACTGAGAACAGTGAAGCTGATTTTAGCGTCTATGCTGCTCAGATGTGCCACAAATTGCCAGAAGAGCTCAGACTTGAGGCGACGATGACAAACTTTCAAATCCAAGCTAAACACTGACCTGGTTACCACTGCTTTTCATTAGTTTTCTTTTAAATCTTATTGATCCGTTATGTTTCATTGTTTTTATTCTGTTTGCTTTTATCATGTGCTCCTTGTGTAATCTGTAAAACACTTGAGGGTTACCTCTGGGTATGAAATGTGCTAAGTCAATAAATTTGCCTGGCCTTACCATCAAGGATGCATCAAGTCAAAATCACCACAACAGTAGTAATTATTATTATAATTAATATAATGTAGTCATTCAATCCCATTGGAGGAGGATTAAATAAATACATTTGTTAACTTTATTCCCTTTGGTCGTGTGGGTGTAGTGATAAACACCCCAAATCTAATTTCTTCTCTTCTCTTCTCTGACTCTGTGATGAGAGTGTGAGGTCGGGCAGCGTGTGGACAGCAGTCGCAAGTTTGATGCCAGACCTGAAATTCTCCGGGGCTTCTGAAAGCGTGTTGTGGGATTTTAATTCACAGCCGGCGCGTTAAGAGGTTGTGATGCAGACATTTACATCTCCCGTGTAAAAAAAAAGCTCTCAGTATTTTAACCTATTGACAGGGGGGTTCTTACTTGATGAGAGCTGTCCTGGGCGAGTCGTGCTGCTCTTGCTGATCAGCGCTGGACGATGGAGGACTCTGAGACGGGACGACGGAGGAGGATGGAGGAAGGGTGGAGGAACGGAGGGATGGTGGGAGGACAGAGGAGGAGGGAGGAGTCTGGCTCAGCGGCTTCTTGCCGCTACGCAGAAGACGGAGGGACTTGACTCTGACGGGCTGGACGAGGCCGTGGTTGCTACGGCGACCAGCCGCCTTGCCAAAAGGTCCTGTGCCTGTCCTCTTGAGGGTCGGCTCTGATCTGGAAACAAAATCACAATGAGTTTAAATTACTTTCCCAATGGATGTTTATTGATACGCATGTTGCAGTTACCACATTGTTATGAGTTTCACAAATTTAAAAAGACCATAAGAATAAAACCCCAACACCAAGAGAGAAAACTCTTCATCTGCTTCCCAAACCCTCAGGTGGGATTACAACTGTATTTGCACTGTGTTGGGATATGCTCTTCATCCTCAGGTGCAGCACCGACGTACTGCAGGACACACCCACATAGTGGCTATCTCATTACAGAGGAGGGGAAGGACGCCCAGTGAAACACACTGCAGGGAAGGGGGAGTCGCTTATTCTGCAAGAATTTGAAGCAGAAAATAATGCTGTATATGTGAAAGTGCCGTGTAATGTCATGCAGAGGTGGGATCAAGTCATTGTTTTGCAAGTCACAAGTAACTCTCAAGTCCCCAGTCAAGACAGGCAAGTTCTGAATCCTAAACTTTGAGTTTCGAGTCATAAACAAGGAATAATGCACTTTTAACATGGAAAACATAATATTCTAAAATACATTTATTCATTTGCTAAAACAAGTTTGAACAAGTACGACAGAACTTAATCATAAAAAATGAATCTGGGGAATGAACTGTCTAACTTTCCGGGGATAATTAGCATTAAAGTCAGTTTATTTAGGAAATGAACTGATTCGTGGCACACTTTTTAAAGGTGCAAGATACCAGATTGGAAGCCTTTCGATTGCCTCCACAAGGTAAATATATATATATATATATATATATATATATATATATATATATATATATATATATAGACAAAATATATATAGACAAAATATATATAGACAAAATATATAAAGTATGAAGTACTACACTTCACTATGAAGTAGCTCATTCTCCTGTGAGCTACAATATGCAACGTCACACAAAAATTACAAATCTGGCAGAAAGGCTCAGGAGCTTTTTAGAAATACTGCAACCAAGAAGAATCATCCAAGGTTGACCTTAAAATATCAAGAGATAGACGGTAAAAAGTACAAAAGAAACCTACATTTTAATGCAGGCAAAATATATAAAGTGATTTTGTTCTGTAAGTGTGTCCATGATAGCGCCTGTGGACACAACTGTAAAAGGCTGCCATGTTAGTAAACTTTATATGCAATAGTGGACTCGGTGGTGGACTGGGATCAGCGTAGACTAGTGACTGGAGGTCCAGAGATGTTTGGGAAAACAATATTACAAACATGTCTGTAATTTTTAATATAATGGCGAAGTTTGTGACCTAATACGTGGGGGTAAAACATGAAAGAGTAATGCAGGTCTTTAAAAGATTCTGATCCTGCCACTTCAAAGCTGTCATGTCAGAAAAAGAACATCCCAAGACGGATTTGGGGGTCCTGACCTGAAGACACAAGCTATCAGCTGTCAAACTATCCGGGTTCAGAGGCAAAACTCAGCGTGGCCCAGCCTACATAAATCTTACACATGACAAAAATATGTAAACTACATATATAGTGTATGGAAGCAGCGAAGGAGCGGACCATCTCTCTTCCTGCTCGTCTCACGTTGAGAGTTGCACATGTGCAGTACGGATCGAGCGGCGACACCGCTAATCATATGTTTTAACAAACCAACCGTTTTCTGTGATGCGTTTAGGTCAGATGTGACCAAAAATATTATACTTCAAAAGTGAAACAGTAAACAATGCTAATTTTACATCATTCAGTTGGATTTTTCAAACTCAAAAGCTTGAAAAAAGGGGTTTTAAACAGGCTGCTGAAAATGTCTGGCCCGTCTACATTTCCTGCTTCATAAATGTCGACCCAAGTGAATTAGTGATTGAATAACCCTGGTGTAAAGGGTGCATGTGCAGGAGAGATTCTGAGAGAGTCACAGAGCATTCCTTCTATTGTTTGAGCGCTCCCCTCCTGCAGCCCGCATCGTGTTGCGTCTACCGGTTTCCTCACAAATTCAACATGTCTGACAATAATTCCAACAGAGACAAAGGCGTAGAGACGGCCGAGATGCTTGGAG
The DNA here is from genome assembly GCA_032191485.1 of Leptoclinus maculatus. NCBI lineage: Eukaryota > Metazoa > Chordata > Actinopteri > Perciformes > Stichaeidae > Leptoclinus > Leptoclinus maculatus. Next base: position 5,175,851 of record JAVDOI010000007.1, read on the forward strand.
GATACAGTGCAGCGGGAGACATGTCACACGCTCGTGGTACAGTGTCAAGTGACCGTGGTATTCAAGCAGTGTGACCCTTAAGGCTAAGTGAGGGCAGCGAGTCTTGAACTTTGACCCCTACGAAGCAAGATCCACACAGGCCTGATATGATCCACGTCCTCACCGGCAGATTTGTTTCTCTGATGTTTGGAGTGGCAGACAACTTTCTTCATTTAATTCAGACAATGACAAAACATGTTTTAAATATCTATTCAAGTCTAACTTAGCTGAGTTGAATAAATACAAGCTCTGCCTCGTAGGTAAAATAAGTATTTATCATATTTGTTTGTATGCGTTATGTAAAAAATGACTTTGGCGACAAAACTGATCCTCAGTCAGTCAGTTTGTTTGCTCTTGGAAAGAATAGAACCATGCTCATTGTCTCAGTGAATGAAACCCTGTTCCTGTTCCTGTACCGTTGTTCCGCCTTCTAAGATCAATGTAGTAGATGCATCCTCTCTTGTGCACAAAGGATATACAAATAATTGAAATAAACCACAAAACAGATCATCAGCCAATAAAATTGAAGGCAGATTCTTCTCGTGGCAGATAATAGAATAAAATAGAATGAATATGTATTAAAGAATATACATAGAGAGAGATATATACATATATAAAAAACATTTCATCTCTGTTTTCTCATACTGTGTGGAAAGAGTTTTGCTGGATATTTATGAGAGTCATTCAATGGTGGAGGTCGCTGGTCTTGAAAACGCTCCTCTTCCTCATCCTTTGTTATTAGTTCACAACTCAGCGCTGTCCCTCAGCAGCGCTGCTTCCTCTTAGAGCACCGGGCGCTAAATATTGTGCGATCACTGCGGCTCTTTCCACAAAGCTGCATAAAGCCGCGAGGAACGTTTGCATAACAGAAACTTAGGTCGGATGATTACAAAAAGTAATCTTCTTAACGGATAGATAAAGGCAGTAACATTACGCGGTCCATGTCTGAAAGGGCTTAAGACTGAAATATAAAGTTAAAACTGTCTCTATTTTTTTTAAAGTCCCAGTGGAATGAAAAGTCCTGTGTCAATTGTTCATTTATCTCTTGTGTATGTCGTATGTATATACTGTCCGCGCTGCTTGACACCGTTTCCCTTTCATCTCTCCCTCGTCCTCCTCCGTCCTCTGTAGCTCCGTATCGAGCTAAGCCCGCCCACTTTTCAGCAGTCCGACCAAATGTGAAAGATTTGATTTAAAACCCTCTTGGGACTGTTAGCTAAAGTATCTTGTTTCACTGTGAAATGCGTTGCAGTAGACGAACTAAGAGGCTTTCTCTTTTCCTCTGGCGTTTGACCTGTAACTCAGCTTGGTCTCAGTGTTTGTTGGTTCTTGTTAATATGACTTACTGATGTTTTCAACATCTGGCAGACAGCATTGTCCACTTCCGTCCTCTACCGCCAATTTGCCGGCCGATTACAATAATCCTCTCGGTGACCCCCGACGACCCCGAGTGACCCGCAGCCTGGTAAAACAAACCTAAACCACTAAACACGAAGACTAAGCCTGCGAGGAATGACAAGCATGCTCGAAACACGCATGCGCACACAAACACACACACACACACACACACACACACACACACACACACCACTAACACGAGAGTGACAGCCTTTTGTTTAGAGCGGTGTGCCTGTCAGAGGGAGAAAAAACAACAACATTACAATGAGAGGATTAGAGGACTATTGTGAAATTCTAAGTGCTGCTGAAGGACCAGCTGGTTTTATTAGGAGGAAACAATACCTGACGACATGGTGGAATAGTGCAACTTTCCAATGGTAAACAAACGTAAGCAGGTTCCACAAAACACGCAGACGTCACACACTTGAGTACAGTATAGCAACAGGGAATAGCTCGTCTTTATCGCTGTTGCTTTTTCATGAACATAAACAAGGTTAAACGTGCTTTAAATTGATTATTGTTTTATGCATGTAAAAGCTCAATTGTCGGCACACAAGCGTGAATTCCTACGTTCAGTGAATAAGCCCGACAGAATGAAGAGGAATGTAAGTTTCTGCACATCGAGCTGTAACAAAGTCTCAAGCTCAGGGTCTGATGAGAAGTAGCCTGCTGATTGACAAACAAAACAACCCCTCAGGACTAAATAATAATCTCAGATTCCAATTTGTACCTGAATCAAGTCCATACAAAGAGTAATGTACAGCACGGTGACGATCGCTGCTTCAATGGAGCAAATCATTCTGGGAATCAAAAGACTCCATCGAATAGTTTGATGTGTTTTACTTGAGCATGCACAAAAGGAAAAGATGATGACGAAAGAGAAGAGAGTGATTTAAATCACGAGGATAGAAAATAAATAAAAGATTCAATCTGAATTGTATTGCGCAACCCTGTTTTACAACGACAATAAACTAACTTTGGACGGCGGTGCTCTGACGCCACACCTCTCAAATAAGAGGCTGCCGTTTCTGTCCTGCTGCCTTCAGATGGCTGCAGGGATTTAATGACATGAAGAAAAAGCTTTTCATACAGTATGAAGTGGCTGTGGACAACGGATATTATCACAATTTCTCATATTCATTTATAGATCAATGCACGCTGCTTTACCAGCATTCCTGCTTTGTCCACTTTTGACGTTAAATGTTACTCCTTGTTGCTTGTTCACATTCATCCACTCGCTGGTAAGTGTTGAATCAAATAACTCTCTTGGCATGCTCAGAATTATTCTGTTATTGCTGCGCATTTGTAAGCCTCCCGCCTGAGCACTGAAATACCACAGAGGTAAGGGAAGTACCAAACGGTCAGAGAGCTGGTTGTAGCGCTGCCACGAAAGGTAGGACCCTAAGATGTGAATTTGGGCAATGGTACAGAAAGACAAAGAGTTTAAAATGTAGAGAAAAGGAATGCAAACTGAGATATGTATGATGTTGCCACACAGAGTAAATTGATGACATCATGAGCTTCAGAAAAGGCTCACTGTGAGGCAGTGGCGGGCCGTGCATTTTATACCTGGTGCCTTCACTGCTGTCCTGCTGCTGAAACACAGCTACGTTATTATTTGTTTCGTGTACAAATGAAGCAAACACCTGTAGATACACTAACTGCAGAGAATACGCAGAGAGTGCGTCTCCTCTCTGCTCTGACTGCAGCTGGGACTGCTGCGCGAGGCTTCTGTGAGAGTACCCGCCTGTGTGTGCTTTGGGGCGGCGGAGGGGCTCACGGCAGCACCCGCTGCTTGTTCGCGACAGTGCAGAACGTACGTGCTTTAACGTCAGAGTCAAAACACCAGAAAAGTCTCTTTGCAGGCCCTGACGGCCCACCACTGCTGTGAGGCTACCGTATTGTACAGGTGTTATTGTGCCCACCCAAAGACCGGGGTGAAAAATAGACTACTAGCAGCAACATGCTAGAATTTACATTGACAGGTCCACAGTGAAAGGTAAAAGAAACAAACACTTGGGGAAAGAGCTGATGTGCATGAGTGCAGGCATGTCTTTTGTTTGCAATGTTTAACCTCTGTCCTCACCTGTCACTTCTGCCGGCTGTATCTGTCACTGCGACATCGCCGCTCCCCTGCACCACCGGCTGCTGAGCCACGCCTCTCTGCTGGCTCCGCCTCCGAGATCTGATCTGAAAGAGGAAACAAAGAGGGGCTGGAGTCAGAGTAAGCGGCAACTTCCGCTTCTGAAGAGTGAAGCCAGTGTGGAAGTGTCTTAAACCCTGCATTCTCTCTGCTGTCCATCAGGAGGCGACTCCTCTGGTTGCAGATATGAGCAAATTACTCTACTTCTCACTTGATTTATTACCTCAGTAAATATTGTAAACATGAGTTTAGGGCGGGGCTACCTTGTGATTGACATGTCGCTAACGCTACCAGAGCCGAATACAGCGTCTCTATGTCACTCCTCCTGAACTTCGTTCATTGGTTGCAAAAAAGCCAAGATGGCGACGGCCAAATCGCCGAACTCAAGGCTTCAAAACGGCAGTCCACAAACCAATGGGTTACGTCACGATGACTACGTATATTTCTTATATGCAGTCTATGAGTCAGAGTGAAGCTGCTATAGATATCTATCTGACCAAGAACCAGATGATCCGTAATAGTGAAGAGGAATGTCTGGTCTTGTTCCTGAGCCACAGTCCCCACCCTCCAGTCTGTGTGGTTAACCAGCACAAACAAGGTGCTGCTGAAAGGATGTGTTTTCATCAGTTTTTGGACTTAGCCCAATGTGTGTGTGTGTGTGTGTGTGTGTGTGTGTGTGTGTGTGTGTGTGTGTGTGTGTGTGTTGGAAGGCACTTGAAGCTACACCTTGACTTTCAATCCTATTTACAGTACATATCCTACTGTATTTCTTTATCTGTTCCTTTTTTGCCTGCTCCTAGAAAATTAGTGAGAAAAATCATACTGGTATTTAGACATTTATACATGAAAATAATAATTTAAAGCTATGGTTGGTAGCTTCTATCTCTTATTTTTGTTTATCCCTCTTCTGCTCGCTTTAAACTGAATGTATATATATATATATATATTTATATAAAAATTATATAAAAATCTATCCAACATATCCCTGATTGACCTCAACCTTCAGAGGAAGCTGCTACTGTGCTGGCAGAAGGAACAAAAAACCTTTTGACCAAATATGATCAAAAACTCAACTGAGTAAGGACAGAGATAAGCTCTGGTGTGTCTAAAGTGTTATAAATCAGACGCCAACTCAGTGAGCCCTGCTGCCCAGTCGGGTTTTAGCAGAAGGATTTGGCATCTGAATGACGCTGTTTGAAACAGACACTCGGCCCTTTGTTCCAGACTTCCAGACTGCTGCTGGCGCTCAGTGGATCCGGATTTCTTTATTGGCTAAAGAAAACCCAATACTGTTTGGGAAGAGAGTCTCCGGACAGCAGCCCGCAGAGACCAACGTTACTGAGAAATGCAGCTGTAATATGTAAAAGGCATATTGAACGAATGCCTTACTGCATTATTAACACTGTTTACTTATGAACCAACATTAGGAGCTATATTGTACTGGCGCAATCAAAACAGCCGACACAGAGTGACGGGTCTTTCAAGGACGGAGGGAGAGTTGCCAAGCACACCTGCTCTGTTACAGGCACAGGGTATGGAGAGCACAAGCGCTGGGTTGAGTGGAATATGATTCCAAAGGTATGGTGGTAAATCATAACCCAGCTGTGCCAATCACACGACTAACCAAATGAGAGGTGAGTGCAGACAAGCTAAACACATGGTAGGAAAGTATTGTTGTGTGGTAAGTTAAAGGAATAGTTCAACATTCTTGGAGATACAATATTTTGCAACACAATGATCCATATAATACTATCATGTATTTGTAAATCATTTAATTGATTGCTTAAATCCAACATTACTACAATCGTCGTCATTTTCCTGTATTGCCGTTAAATTAATGCAACTACAGATACATTTCAAAACTGAAACACCACTGCTACCAAATGAGTGGGACAGAAATAAAAAAACAAAGTCAGGGGTGGGGGGGGGGTGTCTCATGTCCTGATTATCACGGTTCTAACAGAGCTTTACCTGAGCTTGTGTTAGTGAAGACGAGGTCCGACTCCGGAAGACTCGTCCAGGTGCGGGACTGCGTTGTGTGGGCGTGGCCTGTGTTTGAGAACCCTTCGCCTCAGCCCTCTGTCTACCCATTGGGTCCAACAGGTAGCGCTGGGCCAGGCGCATCACGCGGGTCAGCACACCTTTAGCCCCGGCAACAGATTCTGTGGGTAAAAAACAAAACAGAAAACATCAAAGTCTTTCTCCTGGCGTAACGAGCCCTATAAAGTCGTCCATCTTATTATGATCATGCAGGGCCTAAGCACCACTTGGTTGCAAAATCACAGAGTGTGATACTAAGATATCATTCCATGACAGGCATACCCCCCCGCCGAATCTCCTTTGTGTATGCGTGTGTGAATGTGTCCTTGTTGTGCACAAATTAATGTTATCAGTGGCTCACCATGCTTACTCAGGGGGCAGAATCGGCCTGCTTAGGCAAGCTGTGAACACAAAGACCCGCTTATACAATGTACTGTCCGTGTTTGTGTGCAAGCAACACTCGCCAAACAGACACAGGAGCAGCATCTCATGTTTCACAACACAAGGAGAGAGCATGATATCAGAGTCTTGAAAAGAAAAGCTTGTTTGCTTTTCCGTCTTGACAACTCCAACACTGATTTAGCATTAATATGATTTCTGCTAACTCCTGGAACTTCAGTGCAGAAAGCCATTTCAAAAATGTGATGCATTTGCTCTTTTTTTCCGTACTAGTAGAGCAAGAGTCGACAGCGCTTTTACCTACACGTGGTCCTGGAGCCACATTCCCCTGTGGACGAGTAGAGAGCTTACTGTACACCATTTGCTGAAATTACACAAGCTCATTAGATTACATTTGCCTCGTGTTTTCTGTTTCTAAATGATCCATTTGTTAAAAGCATATTGTCCCTTTTCACAGATTGAATCAGTGCTGTTTAATGTCTGTTCATATCAACGATATACACTGCGTGCACAATTATTAGGCAAGTTGTATTTTTGAGGATTTATTTTATTATTTAACAACCTCAGTGCTCTCAGTCAATCCAAAATGTCAATAAACCTCAAACCTGAATATTTAAGAAAGTAAGAGTGAGGTTTTGGCTTTCTTAGAATATCTGTGTGCAACTATTAATATGCAACTAAATAAAAAACGAAAATGTTCCCATCTCACTTGTTTATTTTCATCTGTTAAAGTGAGAGTGACCAATATAGCCCCCCTTCTTTTCAATAACAGTAATAAGCCTTCATTCATGGATTCAGTCACTTTCTTGATCTGTTGACGATCAACTTCTAACAACTGGCAGTAGGTTTGGGAGTTGATTTTGAGTCCATCTTCAACCCCAAAAGGTCCAACTAGCTGGTATTATTAAAGATGAGCTATGTTCAATAATAAAATGAATCCTCAAAAATACAACTTGCCTGATAATTGTGCACGCGGTATAGAATGAACCCATACCAAACAACATACCACAGAAAATATAACCTAAGCTAATGCGCAATATCTCTCCCTAGATGGCCCTTTAAAATACACAAAACTCCTCATTTTAATAAGTGCAAAACAGCATCTAATGTTTATTAACTACATCATGAACAAAGTCTAAAAAACATGAACCACAACAGCAACTACGGCCAAATCAAAATGTACTGTACAAGTAAAAATCTGACTTACCAGACTAACCTAAAGATGGTTCAAAACTAGTACTATTGGATACAAGACGTAACAGAGGTTTATTTAACAATTTAATTTGCCAATAGAGAGCAGTTTTGCTGACAAAAAAACCCAACAGTGGCAACTGTGCAGAAGGTATACAGTATGTTTGGTGATGTTTGGTTTTGGGGTGATTAACTGCGGTAGCAAAACTTGAAGCGTGCGCTTGTTGTACAATGGAGCCTCAGGTTAACGTATTGTTTCAGGCTTTTCAGTCTTTCAGTTAGCCAATGACAAGCTATCCAGTTCAAATATTACCGAGGCTCGTCTTGTTAACACAATTGTGACTTAATGCACTATTCTGCAGGCTTGTACTTGTCAACCCTTTTCCATTCAAACCTGCTCCATGTTGAAACCGCTGTCTTGAGAGTGATTTAGTACCATTGACATCTTATCTTCCTGTATTAGCTGGCACCATTCAACAGTCAGGCTAAGATATATGGATGTGGGAGGTCTAGACCTGTTGCATAGACTAAGGTAGTCCGAGCAAACCCCCCCAAAAAACAGAATGAGACAAATGTTTAAAATGTAGAGGTACACATGTAGAGGCATAGCACGCACACACTCACCCGTCTCAGTGGTCTTTTCTCCTTCTGGAGGTGTCGGTACGTTTTCTTCTTCGTTACCTCCACTGACTTGTAGTGTGGCCTTCGGGTTTTGACACGGTTCTGAGAAAGAGAGCACCATATTTAATACATCAGGCTATATTAACCACTACTAGCATAACGCACTGAAATCCTCTACAGTACTATTTGAGAACAAAACACTGTGCACAATACCGCGTTTGACCACAGGGGCCGCCAAAATCAACACAAAACAAAAGTTCTGTATCACTGGTGAAGTACTGTGCCAGCAAAGTCTAGAGTCCCCTTTAGCTCTATGGAACCTTTTAGTATACTTTGTATCATTCTTACGGTTTTCCAACCGATAAATACACTCATCAGCCTCGTTTCCAAGGAGCATTCAGCAGCTAAAGAGACCGATATGTTTCTCAGGAGGATAACGGTCAATTGAAGCTGTTGCTCTGTGTCCGCTGGGGGCATAAATAGGTTATTGTTTGTTAACATGTTAGCCTTAACGAATTAATGTTAGAAGTACATTTCATGAATTGTTTTCAGTTAGTTCCGCTGCGCCCAAGGGGATAAGTCAGTGGACCAGTTTTTACCACGGTAGCGTCAATGATTTTGGTCCTTTTTTACATTTTTTAACTCACTGGGCGCAGATGCAAGTCAGCGTGCGGGTTTGTGTCCTGTGGCGACTCCTAATTTGTTTGCAGCGCATATCGGTGTTTTAACACGAGCTTCAGGGATATGGCTTCTGCCAAACAGGAAGAGCCGATGGTAATGTGCGGTGTCTCCCGGGCCTAATGCGAGGTCTTCGCAGAGTCATCTTTGATGTTAAAACAACTCCATTTCCCAGACACACCCTCCCCCCCCCCCCCCCCCCCCCCTCTCGGATAGCCCGTGGCTCTCTGCCTCATGTCCTCTCTCTCCTTCCTTCCCTCCCTCCAATCTATCTCAATCACTGTCAGTTAAGGAGAGGTTCTCTTCCACAGCCAACTTCAAAAACGCTTGACGTGTCACAGCGCATCTCCCGTTAGCCACCCAGAGACCGACTAGATAGGAACACATGGCGTTTTCAGGTAAATTAAGAGGGGAATTAGTCAGGTATTGTTGGTCCGACAATATGACTTCACTTCCAAATTTAAACCCCTTTAGAAAACGCCACGCTTCCCTTGGATGATCGGCTACAAAGCCAGACGATATAATCACATATCATATTATAGGTAAATGTTTTTCATAGAGCCAAAATAGTGGCACACAAACACCAAACAGATGCATAAACAGCGGTGAGCTCACCTGCACAGTTTCTGTATGACTCAGGCTTGTAATGAAAAGGTCTGAATGACGGTGTGATTTATCACTGGGGTTCAGCCCCGTGCCGGTTCTACGTCTCCCTCTGAAGCTGCCACCCAGCAGTCAGTTCCATTCTCACACAGTTTAGATGCTCTTTAAAAAGCAGACCTTTTCTTCTAAGGAAACACGGCACTGCACAGTATACAGAATATTTCCGGTAACGGATAAATCCTGACATTTACAGAAATCAACATTCTTTCTATCGCATGAGAGCGATAACCCTCTCTATATGGAATATGAAAACTCCAGGTGACAGAGATCCAAGTCCCATAATGCCAGTTGCATTACTTTGAGTCCATTTTCTTCCGTTGGGAGGCCGACACTCAAAACTGTGACTGAAAGCATCCTGTGTCGACACAGACGGAGGAGTGAAGCCGTGGCTCCTTTTTCTCTTATCCAATCATGGCGTTAAGTTGCTTTGAATGTTGGATTGTCGGTTTCAGAAATGTCCGGACACGCACCGCCTAATCCGACATCGGAAAGTTGTGGGATGAGGGCTTCCTTCCCAAATATTCCCTCTACAGAGAATCAGGTGAAGGGTTCTGGTTTGGAGTGGAGTCACAGTAGGAAAAAGTGAGGAAAAAAACAACAACTTTGTGTATCCAACAGGCTTAAATGACAGTTACAGATTGAAGTCTAGTGGGAATGCGGCTTTCGGACCGCTGAGGCTGCACAGATAAAGGACAAAAATAAAACTAAATAAAGTGTGTGATGCAGCCCGTTTTTAAAATCTGCCAGTCTTTTACCATTCCTCTGGGCCAAAGTATTTTACATTCTTTAGGGTTAAACACTTCCTTGAGTTGTTGTGAGTTGAAACGGACTATTTTTGCAAGTATGAAAGCTAAATCCACCGCTTTTGCTCTCGTTTTCTGTCTCTATTTTAGAGTTTACAGGCTTTTAACACGGTCGCCCCGACTTAAAAATGTCATAGCTTTAACGACACAAGTCGTTTAAACTCATTATAGTTCAACAGAAACTGGCTCGGCATCAAAGAGACTGCTCCAAATTAATTAATCTTGGATCCTGTTCAGCTTTAATTTAACTGCCGCTTCCAAACAAACAGGAGCTTGTTGTATGAGAGGTTGTTCTGCCACACTGACGTGAACCGCTGGTCTGATAAGATCAAGGCTTTTTGAAGTGGAAGGAAAATAAATGTATCTTTTTTTAATTTGATATTATAGGCCAAATAGCAAATAAAAAATAATAATAAAAAAAATAATGATATAAGCTTAAGTCATTTGGATTTATTAATAGAACAACATTTCTCAGACTTCCACAAAAGAAGAGCCTCAGCTACTCACTTTATACATCTGATGCCAAAATAAAGGTTTAGACTAACACTATAATGATAGATGCCAAAACACGCCCGCACGCACACCTCTATTCTCATACTGTAATGACAGGGTTGAAGACATGTTGGCAGAGCCATTGACAAAACAACGTCACATCAGGTATCATAATTCTTAGCCAAACTATTGTCTGGGCTCTAGGAATGGTAATGCTGCTCAGGTCGGTCGGTCCACCATTTTGGTCCCGACAGAAATATCTCTACAACTTTTGGATGAAGCGCCATGAAATTCAAACATACATTCATGGTCCGCAGAGGATGAACCTCAACGTCTTTGGTAAACGCAAAGCTGCTAGCCTGACTGTAGACTTGTTTATTGAAAAAGTAACTTTAAATAAACCCATTGGAGTTAGTGAATTACATGTGCAGTCACTTTATCACAGCACCAACTGATCCTGGTCCCAGTCGGTAGTGTTCATTGCAACGTACGTTATTTGCCTTTTCAGACAACGTACAATAATTCTGTCCTCTAGACGCCCAAAATCTATGACCATGTGACAGTCTGCCCCCAAATTACAAAGCAACGGAACAATCATCCCCACAGCCCTGACAAATAAATACAGCAATGAACCATTAGCAGCGTGAAGTAAAGAGAAGTTAGCTAGTTGATATCACTGTCACTGCTTTAAAATTCGTCCGGATAAAAAAAAAAGATTGGAAATGGAATTGGATGCGGAGAGGTGATTTAGCTCATCGTCAGCAGTGATGCGGGCATTGTACCAGACCCTTGTGTTGAAGAGGGAGCTAAGCCGGAAGGCAAAGCTCTCCATTCACCAGTCCAGCTACGTTCCGACCGTCACCTATGTTCATGAGCTTTAAGTAGTGACCGAAAGAATTAGAACTCAGATACAACACATTGTTGCAGGAAGACAATTTTTTTTCCTCAAATCTTTTGCCAAATTTACTTTCAATGTGGTTTCAGATCTACATGAGACTAGCGGACATACGATCATGGAACGTTGTATTAAAAATGATCGCTACACCGACATCATCAATACCCGATGTGATCAACTGCAAACAGGTCATCAAAAGCACAGGGTATGACGTGCTCTCTAAATATTTCACTAACTGGTACGTATTGCTTAGGGTCGAGTTTGTGTCAGACAGTCAAAGTTATAATTATAGGTTTAACTGTCGGCCTCAAAGTCTGTCTTAAAACACATCCTCAGTACAGCACACTCACAGACAGACACGCAGATATATGAAAACAAATGACATAACACACAGTGATGAGGTAACTTTAACCTATTAAATTAAAACAAATGGTCCAAATCACAACTCGCAAACAACAGAGAATGTCAGTGTAGGTGAGCTCAGCTCCGGGGTTTTCTCGATGACTCAGGGCTATAATGAGAAGGTATGAATGACAGTGGGTGTTTTACTCCCCACTCTCTCTCTCTCTCTCTCTCTCTCTCCCCGTCTTTCTCTCTGACTCTCTCAAAGTCAGTTTCAGATGACAGAGTGCTCTGCTGATTCCTCAGTGTCCAGGAATTAATGCTGATGACACGCAGCCTTTTGAAGGTTGTGTTTTGGTGCGTTTGAAGCGCCTGCCGTCCTCTGGGAGGCGGCGGGGCAAGCACACCTGTGGCTGGGATTGAATAAGCTCCAATGTAAGGCTGGGCTCAGCAGATCCCTGTGGCCTGGGAGCTCCCTGACGCTGCTGCAACGGAAAGCTTTGAAGTGCTGATCATTTAACGGAGGGGGGAAAAGTAGACAGAGACAGGGCTAGGTCGAAACCTGGTCTCAGACCTGCAAACTACAGTGAAACAGACGACAAGATACACAACTAAAATCAGGTTGGGGGGGCTGGGGCTTTTCTGTGGTCCAGACCAATATAAGAAACGGACAAAGAAAACGTCCTGAAGGAAGGAAGACGGAGGGAGAAAAAAAAATACATGTTGACAAAATTGAAAGATTCTACTCCTATATTACCTGAATACCTAGCCAACAGGAAATAAAACCAGACGTGCCACCTGAAAATAATGGCCTCTAAGCTCTCCCTGTAGAACAGTTTATAGAGAATGTAAATTCAATCTGGGCTCAATACAGGAGGCGAGCCAGAAAACAAGCCATAATTAGAGAAAGGATGATCGCCGGCCGTTCTCAAGATTGCAAAACCCTTGAGTAATGTGATGACCCAAGTTTGGACTGTGGACTATTTTATGTCTTCTTTGCTGTAATAAGAGTCTATCATGCTGAGCTTAGCTTACATGGACTGGAATCACATTTGTTTGGTCAGGATTGACACCAGAATGACCTTAAAAAAATGACACATTAACCGATTATGCTAGTTGAAGAGAATTCTATGGCTATAAGGATACAGGCGGTTATGTGAAGGCATTACTTTGATTATTATTCATAATGACTTAATTTATTGCTCAGATACCAAATTTACATGGACTTTGTGGCAATTATGGGCAATAAAATTATTTTTGATATAGAAAAACATGTCCTTTGTTTCACATTGTTTTTTAACAATTAACCAACTATTGAGGAAATCTGTAGGAAATCATTTGAACCTTCATCTTTTAACTGGTAGCTTTTGGGATCCGTTTGCTTCAGCTCATTGAGTGATTGACCGATCAGTGACATCATATATTGGCTTCCCTGTAATTAATCAGAGCAGCGTGTCAACCATAGGCTGTATATAAGAAGTGGACGTAGTCATTGTGACGCCACCCATTGATTTGTGGACTGCCATTATGAAGCCTGGAGTTCTGCGATTTCGCAGTCAACCATCTTGGATTACGTCCGTCCGTTGTTGTTGTTGTTGTTTCTATGCAGCCAATGCATGGATGTTACCATATTTGGAATACGGCTCTGGTAGAGGCAGCGACCTGTCAATCACAAGGTAGCCCCGCCCTAAAGCATACCCTGCTTTATGGTCTATTTGACTCTAAATGGACCGTAATTTACTAAATGAACATCATGCTGTATTGAAGAAGACTTGAAACTAGTGCGTTACATGTCTGGAACTAAAGTGTTTACAAGTTGGAATAGTTGAATCGAATATTTCTTTTTTTCTTTTTTAACGAACTAGGACTGTGAACACTTGTTTTGGTTTACGGCTATGGTGTGGTTTACTCTCACAGCTCTCATCAACATTGTTTCCCGCAGCTGGCATCCGCTTTTAAGAAAAAGCACTCCGATTGACCTACTGTATGCTACCTGCCCAGTACCAAACGGCATACAGACAAACTTTATGACGACCTGGAGAATAAAGACCAGCATTTAGCCGCCAGATAATTCCCCCCGGTAGTCGGTGGAGACCAAAACAGAGCTACAAGGAGAGTGAATATTGGTCATGCTAATGTTGCCATTAGACACATCTTTGTAAGGTGACAATATGTCAACGTTGTGCGTGCAGTGTGCGTGTGTGTATCGCTGCAGTTTATCGCTGTTAAACTGGCAGGAATAATATTTAGCCTGCTCCCTATCACAGAACAATGTTAGCTAGTCAAGTTATTTGTTATTCTAGCCTACTGGACATGACTGATGAACCTCCAGTCACCCCACGTCCTTCCCATGCGCACTGGTCGGTCACACAACACAAAGGACTGTTTAACCTCTACTACTGGGCACAGTCTGCAAAAAAGATAAAGAGCAAAGAGGAGAAACACTGGGGAATAGAAAGTATTATACCAAAGACGGAAAAGTAAAAGGTGATTGAAAAAGAGACTCGAGGGGGAAGGAAAATGGTAAGTAAGAAAATAGGAAACAGTGCGATAATCGCCAGATGTCTTGTGTAGTTGGAGATAAGCTGATGATTAGTAGGACTGCTCTCTGTGCTCGCCCGCAAACTTTTGAATGCGTCGGATTAGGATCAGTCAGCACTCATAGTCACTGTTCCAGCTGACATCCAATGTGAAGTAGAGTCGAAATAATGAAAAACATACGACCATCCAAATCATTTTGGGATTGCGTTGTGTGCGATTCTAGTCTTGTATATTTGTCTATCATTTATTTATTTTTTTATTCTATATTTAAAAACAATTTTTTCCATGTATGGCATCGGAGGAAACTAAATACTTTATATGGATTTGTATTGCCTTTTTAGCAACAATTGTTAACAAGAAAGTGGAAGTAAGTAAGTGGAACTAGAGGCTGTACCACTAAACAACGATATTGGCTTCTTATTCAGTTGGTTTGTACAGGCACTAACAGACGGAGGCCGGGGGTGTGGACATGTGGTCATTTTATCAGGCTAGCTCATCGCTAACATCAAAGTTGTTTGTAGTTCAAAGCCCTAAGCGGCCGTCTTACGATTCCTCCACTTTCCACCATAAGGTTCAATTAAGAGTATTACAATAGAGAATGAACCAGCCCGTAGTGTGTGATCTGACTGGCCTGAAGGAACAACCTACGGTGTTTCTCTGAGAATCAAAGTTTGGAATTATTTTTTATTGGATACATGAGGTCATACGTGAATCTTTAAGGCTGTATTCGACTTCACAAGTGTGACTAAAATGACAATGAACTGATATATTTAGCCTGCGCTGATGAAGACGGGAAGACAGGAGGAAAGTGTAAACAGTAGGGAGGATGAAGACAAAAGAGGAGAGCGATGAACATGTGAGGGCAAAGATGTGTAAGAGGATGGGGATTTCCACAAAGCGGCTGTGGTCCACTTACAAAGGAAAACACAGTTACAAAAGAAGAACTGTTCTCTCTCACTCTCATGCTAAATTTGTAACACTTCTCTTTAAAAGAGAAAATATGGCACACGTCGTATATTATACGCCTTGTATTCCAATGGCACAATGATGCAGATGGTGGAAACGATTTTGCTTCAAAATGTTCACAGCAAGAAAAACATCAGATTGACATTAGGCCAGAGAAACGCAAGTGGCCAAGAGATGGAGGAATGAGGCTAAAGAAATAACGTACAAAAAAAACCAACACTGCGGAATGGAGCCAAGAAGTTTGGATGCAAAACAAACTCAAACAAAATCAAAGTTAGCACAGAAAAAAAAACTCTGGTAACAAAAACAGATGAATTTACTTCCATTATCTTCTATTACTATTAGTATTAGTAACAAATAGAAGAGATGTAGAACTGGAGGGTTACATTTACAGCATTGCAAAGAGAACCAACACGAAATGAATAAATACAATTGGGCCTGTAGCAGCATCCTGTAGTAAAGACACAGAATTCAATATGTGCCGAGTCATTTGACATAACAAGGTGCTCTTTATTCACAAATATATAATAGACTTCTCTTCTAACACACCCCCTCGTTATAGGCAATGAGCACTCAGTTGTCATACATAGATAACGCTTTCTGAAAGATGTGGTTAAACTATATCAGTGACGATCACACAACATTCTGTAGCAATCAACGAATGTCCACTCATAACTTGTTACTATCCTACTTTAGCTTTGGTTTTGTTGACGAGTATCGATGTGTCCGTAAAAACGTTGAGATGAATGTTGTATCTCGGCTCCAACATGTGTAAGCTCCGATTCTCAATGACTTGTTAAAAAGAAGTTTCAATCTACTTCGTGATTCACTTCGCCATTTCCGAGTTGGGCGGAAGAAGAAGTGAGCCAGGGGGTGCCGGTCAGATTGTATCCATATGTGGCTGCTCAAACTCAGCACCCCTCATTAAAACTCTGCTAGTATTTGGCCTAGCTTAGAAAGTAAACAAGACGCACGTGCATTACGCCTGTTGCGTTCAGGGGCAGCGGTAAGGAACGGACAGCCCAAAACAGAATTGTTTCAGGCAATCATAACGTTGTGAATTGAGTTTGAAATTTTCGATTAATACGTTTTCTGCATCGAGTCATAATCGTTCAAGAGAAAGTCGCGATGCATTTAAGAATCAATTACTGCTCATTGCCAAAGAGGAAACGAAGCGGAGCTCTTCAAGATTGCAACTTTCAAGATAAAATATGATAGATTGTGACTTTTAATCCGCTCACTACAAATAGGGAAGACATGAAGTCAAAGCGGGGCCTCAACCTGTTCGGTTTAGCTCAAAGTCACTTAAAGGCAAACTGTGTTTACAATCTCTGATCCAGCCTCATGAGCATCAGACCACAAACCCACTCAATCATCGCTCATTACTGTGTCAAACAATTCAGAACCATTCCATGAATGGAATGAAAGAGCAAATGCACTTCAACTAAATTACAGTCAAACGCTGACGCCCACGCTGGTATTTGTCGCTACAGTCTGGGTTGTGCTGTAATACTTAAGTACCCGAGGGGATAAACATCTCATCTTACAGACTGCCTGTCTTCATTAAGCAGACAGCTGCTAAACTACTGCTGCTGTTGGTTTTCTTGGGTGTTCACCGCTTCGCATGAGTGTAAACTGACGGGCAGGAAGAGCTTGTGCGTCCTAATCGGTGGTTGGGAACAGACGCCGCCGTCGACATGATGACAATCAGAGGAAAACACTGAGTCCCTTTGATAGGAATACACACACACACAAGTCAGAGACGTATCGGGATTGTCGTCAGTTCCGACTGTTTGACCATGATGACTTTTATAATTCAATAAAATACGGAAAAAAACATTGAGAAAAGAGGATTTTGTTAGACAGCAGACGAGTCTTAAATATCGCAGGGGACAACAGAAGGAGGAGGAGCTGCAGGCGACACACCACCTCCAGCTCCTTTGGTTGTCAAAACTGGCCTGTTGGCCCCCGATCCCCACTGATCTGTGAGTTTTGACCCCCACCACACCCCGTCATTCAGAGCCTGCCTCTCAAGACGCCTTAAGGCCTGCTGCAAGGTCAGAGTTCATTCCCAGAGGGCGAAGGTCCGGCCAGGACTCCAGCGGCTGGGGTACGGGAAGTCAATGAGTAAAGGCCTTTGCACACCAGGGAAATGTGAACATTTCACATCAGAACTGTTCATAGCGGCAGTGATACCAATTTACAAACAGATTTTTAGAACTACCACCAGGATCCTATTGACCCAGCGTCAATAGGCAGTCTGTCTGAGGCCAATTGTACAGTAAGCTAATTTAGTGTTTAGTGAGCTTCCTTTTAGCAAAAGGGGTAATGAGAAGAGGAGGGAGAGAAAGATTGGGGTATGAATAAAGGAAGAGAGACCGAGAGTGGGAGGACAGAAACGAAAAAAAAAAAAGAAGCCAGATCTCTACCTTTAAACCTGTAATTACAGCTGCCAAAACTAGAATGACGAGCAACCTAAACAGAGTCCGGGGCCTCTAATTTAAACGCCACATGTTTAGTATTCAACTGCGTCATGTGACAGTTACAGTTAAACACAACTAAATGAAGTTAAGCTCTAACCATCACCGCACTCCGACTCGTCTCGCTTCTCCTTTAGGTTTTCCATCTTTTTATTTAGTTTTTTTTAATTTCGCTTTAAATCTCCAACATTCCATCCATCTGTTCCTCACTTTGCATGGCCTAATGTCACTCCTCTTTTCAATCACACAACATTTGACAATATGCCTTGTTTTCTTAGCCACGCTTGCTTACATTTTTTACTTTTGTATTTCTGCAGTATTTTAGATTAAAAGTGCAGCTCTTTCTTGCCTTGTGTGGTGAGAAGAAGACGACCCAAATGTAAGTGCATGCAAATCATCATAACCTCGAACAAATGATGACCCAGATTTTTATTTTATTTTTTTACCGGAAGTGAAGATAATTAACAGAATCTATGAATTATGAAATCAGCCCCTCCCCTGCTTAAGTTTGAGAGCGGAGTTCTACTTCAGAACACAAACTTAGCTGCTTTATTCACATGCACGAAAACAGTGCAATGTCTCTCACACTCACACGCACACACTCTCTCTCTCTCGCACACACACACACACACACACCTTGAGGGCCCGGCCCTGGAGGAAAAGTGTTCCGGGGCTCGGTGCTGTGGGATCCGATTCCAACGCCGCTTTCTTTTCTTTTCCCTCTAACCAGATTAGTCCTTCTCTCCTTAGCCCTCTCATCTCCTCTCCTACCTGCGGCTTCTAATCCCATCATCTAACACATTTATACACAGTAATTAATTCACCCCCTAATTTGATCTAATTAGCGACCGTATGCAAAACAAGCCCAAATCCCTAACCGTCTGCCTTGTGCTAATTGAATGAGTGGAGATGAGGACATGCTCATTGTTCTCTTGCTTTTACTGAAGGAATTCAATGGGACACTATTCGTTACTCCTTGACAACTCCTAATTCACACAGAAAAGGCTGATGTAATTGTGACATATGCGTAGAGCCAACTCTTAAATTACAAGAGCTTCGTGAAAAAGGTGAGTTTACAAAACAAATGATTCAGTATTACAAAAAAAAGGGACAAATAATTGAGCTGAAACAGTCTGCAACCTTTTTAACATTTTTAAATGTTCTCGTCATTAGTGCTCAGTAGTTTTATCCTATACAGCAACATTTTTAAAAAGGTTTTTCTCCAATTATCAGTACTTTGTAATTCTATAATTAAAAGGCTGCCATCCTTACAAAAACATCCAAATCATTCACTCTTTTTTTATCAGCAACGAACTAAACAAATCAAAACAAAGACGGCAACGAGTACTTTTCTAGCGACGTGTCTCGGTGCGATCAGGGCCTTAGGTTGCCCAACCTTTGATTAGTTGATCAACAGTAAGTCATTAGATGGTCCATTAATTGTTTCGGCCCTATTTCAAGCAAAAATGCCAAAAATGCTTTCAGTTTACGTTCCAAGCTTCTCCAATTTGAGAATTTGCTGCATTTTGTTGTCATATCTGATAGTACCAGATATTTGGACTGTAAACAAAACATGTCAGTGTGGGCACTGACACACTCTGTATTTTATAGAATAAATCATAATCGAGAAAATAATCTGCAGATTGATGAATCTTGAAAAGTTATTAGTTGAAGAAAATGCTCATTACGGATTAAAATAAATTGTACTGCACCAGTTGTACTAGCATTGATTATAAAGTTCAAGTTCAAACACGAAGATCGTAAACTGGCAGGTAAAAAGCTGAAAGAAACAGAACTTAATTTCCATGCCATCAACATTGGATTTGACATTTGAATTAAAAATGTCAGTTGGAGACACAACACAGCGCATAGTGTCTACTGATCAGTCGACGTGAGTAGCCAGACAAGCCTCCAGGACATCAGCCCACAACCTGCTAGTCAACTTGAAGTTGAACAAAAGAAGCTTGCGTAACATACAATATCTAGGCCACTGTTGGATGGAAAGCACACAAACAAGCTCAACTTATGTCCTTTATGTCCCATATGGGAGTTAAAGAGAGGTGGATTTACCATCGGAGACCGATACGAAAGGAGCACTGTGACCCTCCGGTTCTGCCGGAAGCCTGGCCAAGTAAATCCACCTCATACAGAGCGAGATAGAGACAGAAAGAGATCTGTTAAAGGCTTCCTCGTGCTTCAGTGTGGAGCAAATTATACTAGTAAAGGTCCAACTAACAAGAAATGTGTCTAATGAGGGCTGTAGGTTAGCCTAGGGCTGATCAGGCAGGTGGCATTCCACTTCAACCATAAAAAAGTAGAGGGGTGGGGGGGGGGGGGGGATTAGGACAAAACTTTATAAAGAGCAAAGCTTACTAGAAAGCAGGTCCAACTGAGGGGTCATAAGTAGGCTAATTGCCCAGGGCTAAGAAGCCTTATCCAGGTTAGAGGGGTGACATTCTTTTGGGACTAATAAATTAAGCACAGTCCCAACAACGACCTCAGACTACATGACCGTAACAAAAGATGGCCCAGATATTTTCAACCATCTCCGATTAACCGGAAACGCCATTTCTACCACTGGTAACATAATTGATCACTAAAAAAAGAAAAAGATTTGTAGCACTGCAAAGTGTGCAGATACTACATTTATAGGAAAAACACAAACGCAGGTCTATCTTACGTGACATGAGCGGCATCAAATATGTCATCAGCATAATATGCAAGGTGACTTCCACTGTCCGATCAATAGGTGAGATCTATTAAAATAATTAGAGGTCGGCTGAACTATTAGATTAATCTAATATCAGAGTCACAGCAGAATGTGAAGGACAGGTATCATTAGATCTACAGATCTCACAAAGTCTCAGAAATAAGGGTTTTAAATGGGTTCTTCCTGAAGGGGCCGAGGTTCTACCCAGAACCATTTGCTTCTGAAGAACCCTTTTTTGAAGAAAGGGTTTTTTCAAGGGTTCTTTAAAGACTAAAGGTACCATTAATAGAACCCTTTACATCTAAAGAACCCTGTTTTGAAGAGACTGGATTTTGACGAGTTTTCTGAAGGCTAAAGTTCAATTAAGAACCCTTCCCATTAAAAAATACCTTTTTTATAGAAAGGGTTGAAGACTAGGTTCCATTAAGAACCCTTTACATCAAAAGAAGCCTTTTTTGGAAGAAAGAGTTCTTCAAGGATTGTTGAAAACATGGGTGTTAAAAGATTGTCCCAGCCCACACACCCCAAAAAACTGATTGTGAACCATGATTGTTGTGGGTCATGCATAGGGCTGCAACAACGAATCGATAAAATCGATGAAATTCGATTATTAAAAGAGTTGGCAACGAATTTCATTATCGATTCGTTGTGTCGCGCGACTATTACGCCACTCAATAAGTCGCGGAGATGTTTGAGTATAAAAAAAAAAAAAAGAGTGGATCGGAGGTAGAGAAAAGACCACCGGAGAGACCCGTAACGTTGTTCTGAAACACATGGCGGAGGCAGAGAAATCAGTACGACCTAAGTCATCCAAGGTGCGGAGCATTTCACACTAAATAAATCGAAAAAGTGTGTTAATTGCAAGATATGCAAAAGCGACATGGCACGGGAGCACCACGGTGATGATTCAGCACCTAAAACGTAAACATGTTGGAGTCCTTGATGAGGAGGAAGGGAGTTCAACAGCAGGGTAAGTCACTACAGCATCCTACTTTTGTTCCGTTTTGAAGTGAGGAACTAGGCGCGTTCGATGTGCGGATCCGCCCGGTGTCCGCAGCGATGACAAGTTAGCGTTAGCTCGTTAATTTAACGTTTTTATTCACTCGCCTTTTTTTATCCGATTCATCGATTAATCGAAAAAATAATCGACAGATTAATCGATTATTAAAATAATCGTTAGTTGCAGCCCTAGTCATGCACCACATCAGCCCCCGTCCTTGGGGAGCCTTGTGAGGAACCCTGTGTGGGTTCTAGATGAAACCCTGTGAATAAAAAACCCTGGGTGGGTTCTTGCTAGCACCCTTAGAAGGTAGAAAGGTTCTGGATATAACCTCCAGAGAGGGTTCTGGGTGGAACCATTCCACCATAGAAGGGCTCTCCGTAGGACTTCTCATAGGGGGATCTAGGTGGAACCTCTGACAGATGGTTCTAGGTTGGGTGAGAGGTGGAACCAAAAAGGGTTCTCCTACGTGGACAAACCAATGAACCCTATATGGTTCTAGATAGCGCCGTTATTTCTAAGCATGTACAATGTAGAGCTGAAAGTTGGAACTAAAAATGTTGTACAGAAAGTAGTTTACTTTCATCTCTCGGCTCTGTCTTGCACACTTTACTTTGATGTTGAGGCCATCTATTAGAACGCTCTGACAAGCCGGGCAAGGGCCAGAAGCTGAATAACCTCAGCTGAACCTGTTTTTGTCTCAGTCACCTGTGACCTGTGTGTCGGTGACCCCGTTGCTCCAGCCCTTAGGGAGCCA
This sequence comes from Leptoclinus maculatus, assembly GCA_032191485.1. NCBI lineage: Eukaryota > Metazoa > Chordata > Actinopteri > Perciformes > Stichaeidae > Leptoclinus > Leptoclinus maculatus. Next base: position 5,198,009 of record JAVDOI010000007.1, read on the forward strand.
GCGGTAGTGTTACACTGAGAACACCTTCTGTAGGTCGTAAACTCCACGGCATGACCCTTGGGACACCCTTCATCTCCTCTCTTGTTTGTGTGTGTGTGTGTGTGTGTGTGTGTGTGTGGACGCTCCAGCTGTGAAGCTTGGCAGATTCCTTTTGACCCTCCTTTTTTAAACTTGACCTTGCTTGTTCCAACAGAAACTATCAACTCCATTTACACACATTTTTTCTTGATCTACATTGTGCAAGCAACGTAGATTTTGATAATGTCTACCTCTGTTATTATTTATCTGAAACCGAAATGGCAGCAAAAGCATGAAAGACGCATTGGCACTAAGTCAATAAGTATGTTTTCTGTGGCTCATCCATTTATCATAAGCCAAGGAAGCAAAGAGAGAGGAAATGGTGTTTGCATTGTTTTTTACAAAGTATTGAACGGATTTTTAAGCAGTCCTGCCACACACACTCACACGTAGGGCTGCACGATTATGGCCAAAATCATAATCGCGATTATTTTGATCAATATTGAGATCACGATTATTTATCACGATTATTCATTAATTTTAGGGACAACATCTTTTTATTGCACTTTCACGTTTAAGTGAATGCAGCATAATGCTGCGTTCACTTATTGTGAGTGTTGATGGAGCTGCTACCATGTTAGCATAGCCTAGCACCGATCGATCCGAGCTCCATTGAGAAAACAAGTATTTTAAAAGTTATTTGCTTGTTGTCTTGCGGAGAGAACTAACGAAACGTGAATTCAGACAAATCGGCATCATTAGGTAGTTGTTTCGGAGTCCCTTTTTGTCGGTTTATTGCAGTTAAATCACAGCCAAATCTGTTTATTTGGGGCTCATACAGCCGTAGTAAACAGCGGACGTGTTGAATGAGATGAATACATCTCGATGAAATCCACGGAGCTCCTCCAGATGACGTTATTAACGCAGACATGACGGCGTTTAGTTTCCCATGATATCTGGGACTTCCACAACACGTACTAAGCAGAAATACAGGTTATTTTTTCCATGGTTGATGGCGGACAGTTGAACGGCTTTCAGAGCGATAAGCCCCGCCCCCTCTCCAGCGCGTCCAGCGCGATTCACGCGAATTAACACAAATGGTCCCCGGCGAGACCGGCGGCGCGATGGACGCGAATTTGCGGCGCGATGAATTCGCACTCTGTGCATATGATTTTTTCTTCTTTCACATCACTTGCCCTAAATCCAAAAAACTTCCAGATAACTGATGATGATCCTTTTCGAGGGACGAGCTCCTCGCCTTCTGCTCCTGACATTTTATTTACCTTTCACACGACACCCGTGACCATCTGCTCTCTGCTCTGTTGTCTGTCTCTCTACTCTTCTACTAATACCGGAGTCGACTGCAGACAGAACTTTTTTTGAAGCTGCCGCTGCAGGGTGCGTGCATGACACCTCCCATCTCGTTCTCCCCCTGGTGGTTGGCTGACTCTTAGTTGAGGAAGCGCTTGATTTGATATGTAGCAGAGCACGCATTTTAAAACGTCAATATCGCCGACGATCATGCTCATTTAATCGTGGCAGCCAAAATCGTGATCGCGATTAAAATTCGATTAATTGTGCAGCCCTACTCACACGCACACACACTAATGTACATTAACTACTGCAGTGAGTCTGCTGGAGCCAAACAACATATACAGATGGATATCAAGGTCAAAAATGGTGTGAACAAGAGGATAAAACAGATATTCAGAGAACAGATGCATACAGAGTTCACTGATGGGAAGAGCAAGGAAACACAGAATGACAGTGTGTCGTAGTCAAGTGTAGAGCCTCAAGAGACCTAACTAACCACCTGGTCGTCCTGATGGTCCAATGCATCAATAAATCACACTGCACGAATCCCGCAAAGCCAGGACAGTCATAAAGCATATTGAACCATCACAAAGTTTAAATCTAGAATGCAAAGTAAGAAAGCAGCACAGGCTGCGGGAGGCGGTTTAGGGGCACAGCATAAAATGAATGCTGAGTCACTGTGCTAAGGCTCGAGCAGCAGGCGGACAGGAAGAAAACGGCAGCGGTATCATGGGAGCCTGCTGAGGAGAACGGGACACTGGCATCTGCTGCTACACCAGAGGAGTCACAAGGGGGAAAGGAGACGCAAGAGAGAGAATGAGAGGAAGCAATGGAGGGAAGGAGAGGGCGAAAGGAGGGCTGAAGGAAAAGGAGATCATTCTCCTGAATGATGAGTGGGAGTGAGGGAGGACAAGAAGGGGAGAGAAAGGTGGTGAGCGTAGGGGGGAGGAAAAGGTGGAGGTGGGGAGAGGATAACGTGAGGAATTCAAGAGGAAAGTAACCTACAGAAGGACACATCTACCTGCTCTCAGAGCTTCTCGGACTGCTGACTCGGCATAACCTGAAGTCACTTCAGCTTTGTCCTTTATCGCTGACTCAGCCTGCAGTTCGACGGGCCCCAGGGGGAACCATACCAACACAACTGAAACCCTCTCCAACACCTACTCTTACTCGGGCAATGAAGCGCATGCAACTTTTGTAGTCACTTGTACCACCATGATAGCTTCATGTCAAAAAAAAAATAATAATATATATATATAAATAAATAAATAAATAAATACTCAAGTGAAGTCCTGAGTGCTATCAGAGTCCAAGTTGAATAGTTGAGTCTAAAGTCATCAATTTTGTGATTAGTCTGACTCGAGTCCACATCTCTGCAAGGTAAAAAGGTTGTCAGTAGGTTCTTTATTAAGCTTATTACAACCAGTGGGTCGTCAGGGCCTGCAAAGCCTTCTCTGCTGGCCTAAACAGAATCACAAAGTTATAGCTATTTTATAATTTTATAATTTTTTTCTTAAATACACTACATGTATTATAATTTATAAAATTATTTTTCCCATTATCTTATTTTCTCATTGCACAGCTACTGTCTTCCTCAGTTGCTCTGCTTCCAGTGCAGCTTGTTTTAAGTAGAGCTTTTATCCAATCAGATTTCACCTCTGTGTCTCTAGGTAGAAGAGAGGCCCGAGGCCTGCAGACTCACAAGTGCCTCCATGTGCAGTTTAAGTGAATGGGGACGATATTGTTGATTGTCATCGTGTTCAACCAATCAGATCTTTAGTTTGACATGTTGGAAGTATTCCTTGAGTGTCAGAGCCTGCTAGCCCCATACTAGCCGGCCCACAACTACGTCAGCATTAGTGCAGCTCAGAGTCCAGGTGCAGCTCTGCCGCGAAGTGCAGGGTGTGCTGTGATTGGTCAGTGGGCGAGCACGTGACTAAAGTGAAACTTATGCTTGCTAGCAGAACTTAGCTTGTAGCAGTCAGAGTTCAAGTGGAAGGATATGGAAGAAATTATAACATTTGTAGGGTTTTGCTTGGTGTAGTTTATTTATTTTTCACCTAGCTTTGTTTTTCTTGGATTTAGTGGCGGAGTTACTGATAACGCCTTTCTCAAGAAAGAAGGACATTTCAGGAAAAGCTGGACATCGTAAGAAATGGTCAGTCAACCCCACAGCTGGCAGCCCTGACTCAGCCAGGAAAAGGATTTGTATGAACGGTATTTCTGGCTGACAGCGTCGGAGAAGCGTTGCACATTTTATGGCTGGGAATGTGTTTCATTTTAACTGAGCTCCTGGTGTTTGGAGCTATACGCTAACCTGAGGACGCCATAGCACGGCAGGACACAAGCTACGGTGCTTTTGAAAACTTTTGGAGAGACTCGAGTGGATCTACAACTCAACGAACACGTTCGCAGGGAAACGGCTCCACAACCGCGGCCCGGCGTGCGGTCTGGGCCGGCGGAGGAGGGGACCCGGCCCCGCTGCCAACCTGCCGCAGCAGACCGGCGAAATACAACTGGGGAGGCTCGACTGTCACTTGCGTCCATGAATCGAGAAGGACTTCTTACTGGAACTGAAACGATGTACTGGGATTAAACTCTTTAAGTTACGGTAAGTGACAAACTGCGTGTGTTTGTTTACATAGTAACGTTACTACTGTTTGTTTGTCTATCGTGTCGCTTTTATGAATAATATTTGAATGGCTCGTGCTCTTGTGTGGTGGAATGCATGGATCCGCTGCAGGTTTGCTGGATTGATGTGTCATAATGAGGTTATTAGGCGGTAATTCAACTGTAGTAGGACAGCACTGAAGGCCCAGGTATAAAATCCACGGCCCGCCACTGATTACAACAAACGTTTTCTGGTTAGCACTTACAGCTAGCTATATATATATATATATTTTTTTTTTTTTTTTTTTAATCAGCACATATAGACTACACAGTCATACAACATGTTCTTTAGCTTTGACTCCGGGTCGGACGTCCGTTATAGAGTAGCTGCTGTGATATCTGTGGTTCTATTAGGACATTGTGGGCAATGTTGCAAAACAATGAGCAGGACTGATATATGAAGTGAATTTGAAGCATTTATTTGTGTCAATGCGATGAAGGGCTTGGTTTGGTCGGGCATCCCACTGGATTAGCCAAAGAGACATTTCTGAGCTGTTATTTCATCTATTAGTCAAGTCATAAGATTTCTTTCACAGCAGCATTTCATTGATTTGCCATCGGCCAAATAGGAAAAGCACAGGTGTTGCCAATAACAACAATGGCTCTGCTGTTCTATTTAAAGGAGTACTCAATCAAAATCTAGCATTGCCCCCCTATGACTTTGTCATTCTCACTATAGACAGTGTTAAAATAAATAAATAAATAAAAGTACAGATATCATCTTATAAATTTTGCGAGTCTTTCTTCCTTTTCAAAACCAAAACCAAAAAAGTAAAGTGTGGCTGGAGTTAACTTTTTTCTTCTCTTTTGTTAAATCCATTTCACATCATAACGTCTCAGTCAACTTTATAATAAACAATCTCTACACATCTCAACATCTTGCCCTCAGTTCAGACTGGAGTGGGTATGTTTGGTCTAAAGATGTATGTTTGGTCTCTTAGTGGCGTTTCACATTGGCGACTTTAATAATGGCCACGATATCTGAACATATGAGACAGAGAGGTTTAGTAGCGCCAGCAGGAAGAATGAACAAATAAGAGTCCGTCCATTCTTTGTTAAAAGCTCTGTTTTCATGGTCCACTCTTCTCTTTTTAGAACACGCCATGTTAAACCGCTTCTCCGACTTACTTCTCCCACTGCTCTCTCTCTCTCTCTCTCTCTCCCCGTCTCTCTCCTGTCTGTGTGTAAATCTCACTCGGCTCACGATGCGTTTCAGAATACAGATATTCTATTGGCTGAGTAGCGTCACGTGAGATGATTTACAATGCATGTAATTGGTCGGTGTATTTCCTGGACTGCTGACCGAGTGCCGTAAAGGCTAGAAAAGCTGTGCAGGTTAAAATAGAATATATGTATAATTCTCTATTATCCATCAGTTATACGTCCGGGTCCGGATAGGACAGCGTCTGGGTCCGGATCCGGACCGCGGTCCGCCTGTTAGAGACCCCTGCTCTAGAGCATTCAAAACCGTCTATCTTTGGAATTAGCCGGCCAAGAGTGTCAGTGACAGAAATGTTGATTCCTCACAGCGAACAGCGCTCCAATTGGCCGCTAACAACATGCGTTTGGTTTCAGCAGCAGAGGCCCTAAACTGTCGATGGGAGCGTGGAACACAGCGCAGGATTTGTAACATCGTGACGGTGCTCGGTGTCGGTGACAGAGGGAATGAGTGAAAGTAAGGGAGAGAACGAGAGAGAGAAAGAAAAAAACACAGCATTGTGTCGGAGTGGCAGGCGGCAAATGAATCAGCTTGTTTCCCCCCGCTGCCTTGAGGGCTAGACAGTCTGACAGGCCAGCAAATAAGGATGACTCATCCTGACTCACACACCCACCCAAACACCCCACCCCACCCCCCACACACACAGGTGGGCACACCCCCCCCCCCACCCCACTGTAAAACATGCTTTTGTGGCTTCCAATTGCCCTGAAAGGAAACGTTGCATGCTCCTCTCAGATCTTCTTCCCCTTTCGCAAATACTCTCTCACTTACATTCTTTCTCTCACACACACACACACACACACACACACACACACACACACACACACACACACACACACACACACACACACACACACACACACACACACACACACACACACACACACACACACACACACACACACACACACACACACACACACTTTTTGTTGCCCCTCTTCGTCTTGCCTTCCTGGCTGCATTGACAAACAGCCCTACAGCCACCAACCTGTTAGTCATCCTGGTTGTTACCCTTTCTAAGTCTGTCTAGTTGAATGCACGAACACCAGCATTCGTGCACACTAGCATTCGTGCACACGCACCGCATTCCGATCTTTTGTGAAGATGAGACTGCAGTGGTGAGGGGTTTCCAGATCTTGAGGAGCTGATACGTGAACGACCTTCAAAAGATAAAAAAGCTGCTTTGATCTGTCAAAGTTATAGTAGGCACGGACGCGCACACACACACACACACAAGCAGCCTGTTACGTGAACTTTGTCAGAGGCGCAGGCTGAAGCTGAGATTGTCAACTGATGCCGCAGTTTTTTTTTTTTTAAGGTCCATCTATTGTTGTTGAGCCAGAATAAAACAAGACAAACTCAGCGTGTCTGAACAGAATCACAAAACTATTTGCTTTGTGCTAACTGGCGGCTCGTTAAGAGGACAGTCTATCGCCAAAGCATCAGCTTCAAAATGTTACAGTTCCTTCTAACATTTAGCTCTTTAGCTTCCAAGATGCTAATAGCATGTAATTATGTGGGAAACGTTGTCCTCCTTTTGTTACGGCCCTCTCAGGAACAAGATGGAGACGCCTTCCCCAAGGTCCACCAATCACCGTGCAGAACAAAACGGTGTGTGTGTGTGTGTGTGCATCTGTGTGTAACAGGATCAGCGTGTGTGCCGAGGGTTAAGTGATGTGAGCCTGAATGAGTTAGCGGAGTTGGAGCGACTGTGTGCCGAGTGGTCCCCGGTGTCCCTTGGTATTGTTAGCTTCTGCTTGAGAACGAGTGCTTTGTGAGTGTAATGTGTGTGTGTGTGTATGTGAGAGAGAGTGTGTGTGTGTGTGTGTGTGTGTGTGGTACCTGGTCCTTGGAGGCTCTCGTCCAACACCAGACTGTTCATACATTTGAGCTCCCAGTCCTGGATCTCAGTATTCCACAGGGCAGGAATTAAGACGGCATACTGGGCTCTGCGGGAGGAAGTACAATGAGATTTCACAAAAAAATAAAACAGAATTATTGAACCACCTTTGACCCCGCTTCTGTATTGATCACAGTGTGGACATTCAGGTGCAGATAATGCAACATTGATGGGCAGGTGATGGAGGAAGAGCAGACAGAGACAGAGGAGGTGATGAAGAAGTGACGTGTAATCTAGATCGATCACACGGTTGAGCTATCCATCCCAGCATATGATGATGAATGGTTGGAGACAGCAATAGATGGAGCGCTTGGGAGTGAGTGAAAATCGAGCGATCGTGGGAGAGGAGAATGAATGATGTGTGCGAGCTTCCCGTCAGCTCATTTAAAAACGATCCCAGCGAGCATTTCACAGAAGATGGTGACAGTAAACCATTTATATAAGTAGATGCAGGCAACAGTTGGGGAAACTCTAGATGGAGTCCCACTTCTCTCATTTCTTTGCACAAAACTGTATTTACATGGAATAGATTCTCAATGCTTGTGATGGCTGTTGTACCAACTTACTCCAATGATGGCTCAGACATGAATCACACACTCTTTACTCCTTAAAAGGTGCTAAATTTGAAATTCAGAGCATATGTAGTGCCTCAACACGACTCTCGACAATATATCAGCTTTTCCACGCAACAGCTTTCTATTCTTTTTATCTATCTTTATTCATAATTATTTTAGGCTAGAAGCAGGCGGCAACCTCTGGTTCTGAAGAGTGAAGCCAAGCCAATGCTTTCTTTCTACTGTCCATCAGGGGGCGACTCCTCTGGTTGTATAGAAGTCTATGAGAAAATGACTTTCTCACTTGATTTATTACCTCAGTAAACATTGTTAACATGAGTTTATGGTCTCAATCTCTAGTTTCAAGTCTTCTTCAATACAGCATGATGTTCATTTAGGAAATGATGGTCCATTTAGAGTCATATAGACCATAACGCAGAGTATGCTTGTCTGATTTACATCAGCACCAAATGGATGTCTTTAGCTTTTGGACTGTTGGTTGGACAAATTAGTCCATCTGAGACGTCATCTTGGAATCTGGGAAATTGTGAGGCTCACCAGACAGTTAGCAACCAACAGATCAATGGATGCCACATAACGATACAACATACTGGACAGTTAGAAGTCTGTGGACTTGAGTATACTCTCGCATGTATGACTTGCATACTGCTTGTACAGGTATATACAGTACAGGTACATCTCAATGAATTAGAATATCATCGAAAAGTTAATTTATTTCCGTAATTCAATTAAAAAAGTGAAACTCATATTATATAGATTCATTACACACAGGGTGATATATTTAAAGCGTTTATTTCTTTTAATATTGAAGATTATAGCTTACAGCTAATGAAAACCCAAAATTCAGTATCTCAGAAAATTTGAATATTGTGAATAAGTTCAATATTGTACTCATGGTGTCACACTCTAATCAGCTAATGAACACCTGCAAAGGTTTCCTGAGCCTTTAAATGGTCTCAGTCTGGTTCAGTAGGCTACACAATCATGGGGCAGACTGCTGACTTGACAGTTGTCCAGAAGACAGTCATCGACACCCTCCACAAGGAGGGGAAGCCACAAAAGGTCATTGCTAAAGAAGCTGGCTGTTCACAGAGTGCTGTATCATATTAATGGAAAGTTGAGTGGAAGGAAAAAGTGTGGTAGAAAAAGGTGCACAAGCAACAGGGATAACCGCAGCCTTGTGAGGGTTGTGAAGCAAAGCCCATTCAGGAATTTGGGGGAGATTCACAAGGAGTGGACTGCAGCTGGAGTCAGTGCTTCAAGACCCACCACACACAGACGTATCCGGGACTCGGGCTACAACTGTCGCATTCCTTGTGTCAAGCCACTCCTGAACCAGAGACAACGTCAGAAGCGTTTTACCTGGGCTAAGGAGAAAAAGGACTGGAGCTCAGTGGTCCAAAGTCCTCCTTTCAGATGAAAGTAAATTTTGCATTTCATTTGGAAATCAAGGTCCCAGAGTCTGGAGGAAGAGTGGAGAGGCACACAATCCAAGTTGCTTGAGGTCCAGTGTGAAGTTTCCACAGTCAGTGATGATTTGGGGAGCCATGTCATCTGCTGGTGTTGGTCCACTGTGTTTTATCAAGTCCAAAGTCAGCGCAGCCGTCTACCAGGACATTTTAGAGCACTTCATGCTTCCCTCTGCTGACAAGCTTTATGGAGATTCTGATTTCATTTTCCAGCAGGACTTGGCACCTGCCCACACTAGCAAAGGTACCAATACCTGGTTTAATGACCACGGTATCACTGTGCTTGATTGGCCAGCAAACTCACCTGACCTAAATATTGTCAAGAGGAAGACGAGAGACACCAGACCCAACAATGCAGACGAGCTGAAGGCCGCTATCAAAGCAACCTGAGCTTCCATAACACCTCAGCGGTGCCACAGGCTGATCGCCTCCGTGCCACGGCGCATTGATGCAGTAATTGATGCAAAAAGGAGCCCCGACCAAATATTGAGTGCATACTGTATACGAACATAGTTTTCAGTAGGCTAACATTTGTGTTAAAAATCCTTTTTTTAATTGGTCTTATGTAATATTCTAATTATCTGACGTACTGAATTTGGGGCTTTCATTAGCTGTAAGCCATAATCATCAAAATGAAAAGAAATAAACGCTTGAAATATATCACCCTGTGTGCAATGAATCTATTTAATATACGAGTTTCCCTTTTTTAATTGAATTACTGAAATAAATTAACTTTTCGGTGATATTCTAATTCATTGAGATGCACCTGTATGTAAGTAGGAGTGCGAGACTTTTACATGAATGAACATCCGTTACATTCTAGCCCTCGCCGAACAAGTTCACACAATACGGATCAGGCCTTTCACCAATCAGGAAAAGCTCTCTGCATTATGTATTTTCCAGAGTTGTGGTGTCCGTTGCTACTTTTGTTTATGTCAAGGGTTGATGTTGATCGGCTGACTCCGGAGTCAGTAAATATCGGTCTCACAGATCGAGTATTGGTCGGGCTATACCTTACATTTCTTCTCCTTGTTTCTTTAGCATGCAGTGTCAGTAAACATTGCTATGCCTGAATTCTTTTTGAATGTCTGTTTATATATCTACACAGATCAGAAGGGTAAGAGACATAATATGATGTATACGTGTGTGTCTTTAAGGGAAGTCAGTTGCTAGACTGAACGAATGTGCTTTGTAAAACGTAGAGGTAGGTCTACATTATTAAATGTAAAAAAAAAAAAAGAAGGTTCAAACTGACCATCTCAAACCAATTTTCTGGATCGGATCGCAGAGGGAAAGACATGGACATGGACAAATCTAAAATGCGTATCGTGTCAAAAGAAGAAAGACCACAAGCAAGAGGGACCCGCTGAGTGGTCCTCAGTCTACATGCATTTGGGAATGTTTGAAAGAGAAGGAAAAAAAAAACTAAAGCAGAGACTTGTCAGAGTGAAGTAAACAAATGATGTGTGGACCCCTCTAGCTGAACGAGGGTGTCAGTGTGTCAATGACGATGAATGAAAAGAGGCATATAGGAGGAGAGGGGGCGCAGAGGAGGAAAGGAGGAGGGACAGCCCGGGGGAGGTTTATGGGAATCGACTGCTGCGAAGGAGGGGGGTAAACAAAAGAGAAAGAGGCATGACTGGTGGAGGGCACTGTGTATTCCCTATACACACACAGTGAGTGGGATGAGGGGAACGGAGGGGGAGACAGAGAGAGACGGGGCTGAGCATAGGAGATACTGACGGGGAAGACAATGAAACATGGGTGGTGAAAGAAGAAACATGTCAGTAGTGTGGCAGTGGATGTTGGAGGTCGTACAGGGACTCGTGATTAAAAAGGAATTTACCATAATATTAATATCAAATTCAGTTTTAGTCTTTATCTTCATTAAAATGTAAGATATGATGAGTATTTCTCAAGGTGTATCAACACAATTCTAAACAGCCAACAACATTATCTGGAAAACAATTGCTATCTATTCTTATTAATAGCAAATGCAGAATTATAAGGAATGCATTTTTTTTACCAATTGTATTCCTTATGATGGCGCTAGATTAAAAGTTAATGGGTCAACAAAGTGATTACAATTTATTCTGAGGGGGGGAAATAAATGTGACACAATTTAATGGCAGTCCATTCTATAGTTGTCAAGACATAAAACTATTCATCCCCTGGGCGCGGTGGGTTCCCACAACAAATATAATGGCAAGCCATCCAATATTTGTTAATAATAATAATAATAATAATAATAATTTCCGTCAGGACCATAGACTGTATGTAAGAAGTGGACGTAGTCGCCCGACGTCACCCACTGGTTTGTGGACTGCGGTTCTGAAGCCTCGAGATTGGCATTTGGCACATCAGCGAATTTTTGCAACTGGTGAAAGGAAGTGACCACTTCTGGACTGCGGAGAAGTGGCGCCGTGGCAGAGACTCCATATACGGCTCTCTGGTAGAGACCTGTCAATCACAAGGTAGCCACGCCCTAAAGGATACTCTGATTTATTGTCCTTTTTCCTCTAAATCAGGGGTGTCAAACTCAAGGCCCGCAGGCCGAATCCGGCCCGCCACGTCATTTTATGTGGCCCGCGAATCTGCCAGCAAAAAAAAAATAAAAAGTTAAAAAAAAAAAAATAATAATAATTTTAAGTTAGACTTGATAATAAAAATATCCCCATAGTCGAAGTTATGAGATAGAAAGTCATAATTATGAGATAGAAAGTCATAATTATGAGATAGAAAGTCATAATTATGAGATACTTAATAACAGTCATAGAAGCAGCTCTTCATAGGTTACCCTACATGTTACATGTAAATGGGTTGCGAGTAGGGCTGCAACTAACGATTATTTTAATAATCGATTAATCTGTCGATTATTTTTACGATTAATCGATGAATCGGATAAAAAAAAAAAAGCATTCATTTCCAACCCTTTATTCAAAAACAGTATGCTTTATGCTTTACATCTGCCAATTATATCGTTTTTTTTTTAAATAAAGTGCACACAAATATGTATATTTTTGTTTAAAGGGACCTGAGCTGTCAGAACAATAAATCATTTATAAAAAATAAAGAAAAATACAAATCAGAAAACTTAACAGGATTTGTTTGAACGTCAGAACTTGTTCTCTACACTACACTCACAGATGCACACACTCTCACACTCAGACAAGCACACACACTCAAGTTCACTTGAAGCTTATTCATTAAATGATTACCATCATTGTAGTAAGTGCAAGTTAAGTTAATTTATACACCACATTTAAACACAGTTTAAGATGACCAAGTGCTATAAAAAAAATTAAAAAGTACAACACACACAAATATATTTGTCAACAATAACCGATATGGGACAAAGCACAGAATATATATACATGACAACAGATTGAAAAATGAATGGGCCAAAAAAGGCGAGTGAATAAAAACGTGTCTTTAGTCCTGCTTTACTACTGTTATTAACGAGCTAACGCTAACTTGTCATGCTTGTCAAACTGGATAACGAGTAAACACCGGCACCAGAAGAGCTACTGGAGGGACGTTACGTCCCTGATAGCAGTCGACTCCGGGGCGGCTCTGCTCCGCTCTGCTCTGCGCTCAACTCAACTTTTTTTTTATACTCAAACATCTCCGCGACTTATTGAGTGGCGTAATAATCGCGCGACACAACGAATCGATAATGAAATTCGTTGCCAACTCTTTTAATAATCGAATTTTATCGATTTTATCGATTCGTTGTTGCAGCCCTAGTTGCGAGTACATTGAAGACTTTAAACGTGACATTACAACACATGAAATACTTCACGTGGGATTGTGCAAACGCACCCTTGAAAGGATTTTAAGCTTTGAACAAAGTTATTGTAATAACTTGTGTTTGATATTTGTCTTTGCAATTTTCTTTAAAAGTTTGATAGAGTAATGTGGGTTTATTAACCCTAAATTAAAAGGATTTAAGTTATAATATACATATACATGCATATAACAGAAATGTGCTTAAATATATTTTTACATTTATATAACTGCATGTACAATATTTTAACACTTGAATAAACAATAATTAAATGCAGAGACAGTTATTTACCAATATGTTAGGAGTTACATTTACACAGTCTTACATTTACAACCGGCCCTTTGAGGGCGACCATGATGCTGATGTGGCCCAGAGTGAAAATGAGTTTGACACCCCTGCTCTAAATGGACCATCATTTACTAAATGAACATCATGCTGTATTGAAGAAGACTTGAAACTAGAGATTGAGACTAGTGCTGGGCGGTATACCGGTTATAATTTCCCGTATGATATGAATTTTTCACACACCGTCACACCGGTGCACAGCCGAAACAACTGCGGTCACTCTTCAACAGGCAGCTAAATATATTGTTCGCCGCTAAGAAGGCTACAGTCGGAGCTAGTCATCTTAACTGTATTGAGAGGGACCTCTAATCATGGTTATAACACAACAATTAATAACCCATAACTAACACTCTTTAACAGCGCAACACACCACGACAGTTTGTGACACACAAACAATTTGTAACACTAATAATTGTACATTTATAAAATTTCACCGCCAAATGGCATGCTGGGTACAGCTCGCTAGTTAGCCCGTTAGCACAACAGTCTCTTAACAGCTGGGAGAGGCTCCGTCGCTACAGTAACGTTACAGTAACGAACAGAACAGAGCGATGCAGGATGAACAAAGACAGACCGGAGATGCACCGATAGAGTCCGTTACCCAAGAGAGGAGCTGGGTCTGCTGTTTGGAAGTTTTCCGACGTTTTGCGAGTTTATCGAGCCACTGTTGTTGCCGCTGGTGGCAACACGAGCAACTTACTCCATCACCTCAACAGAAAACATGTGTTGGAATACCAAGAGTGTGATTACGGTCCTCGGATTCGAGACCGTCAACCAGTAACGTTGGCGCGAGTGAAACCGAAGGGTCAGACATCGCTTGAAGAGGCATTTGCTCGAGGTACTGCATATGACTAGAAAAGCAAGCGGTGGAGCGACATTACGAACGCAATAACGATCCAAGGACATGGTCCCGCTACAGACAGTCGAGAAAGATGCGTTCAGAGCAATGATTAAAACACTGGATTCAAGGTACGTCTTACCGGGGCGACAATACTTCAGCCAAACTGCTATCCCAACATTATACGAACAAACGAGCAAACCCTATAGTAAGCAACGCCTTTATACATGACATGAAAATGTTTTTATATTCTATGTACTCCTGATAGTAGAGTAAGCCACTATAAACCTATATAAAAATACAGTCAAGGAAAAATAAAATACTGTGAAACCGCCAGAATCTTAAAAAATACTGTGATACACATTTTTGGTCACCGCCCAGCACTAATTGAGACCATGAACTCATGTTTACAATGTTTACTGAGGTAATAAATCAAGTGAGAAGTAGAGTCATTTTCTCCTCATAGACTTCTATACAATCTGACTTCTTTTTGCAACCAGAAGAGTCGCCTCCTGGTGGATATGAGATAGAATGCAGGTTTAAGGCACTTGGCTTGGCTTCACTTTTTAAAACCGGAGGTTGCCGCCTGGTCTGGACCAAAATGTTGGACCGACCCACATGCAGCATCCATAGAGCCACACCGATAGGACTAAGGGAGGCAGAGCGGGTTCTATCACTGAATAAAGACGGGGGGAGGGAAGTGAAGAAGCAGTGGTAGAAATTCCAGCAAGAAAATCGACTAAATCCATCCACTGTGTGTGAAGCTGCTCTTTGACTGGTGATGCAGGGTATGCAGGGAGCCATTGTTGCAACCTGTAACGGAGGTGACGGCTGACTGACGGCCCATCGTAGACAGACACACAGACACACACGAGATGGATGAGCCCCTCCACCAACCATTAATCAGAATGGGCTATATGGGTGGACGACAACTACTATTTATACCATTCACACAGAGGAAAAGAGCAGAAATTTAGAGAGGTTGAAGATCTCGCCCTGCTTCACTTCTATCTCTCTCTCTCTGACCCGGCACTCATCTCCCTTCCCCTCACTCCTTCAACAGTATCTTCCCAGCGTAAGGGGATCCTGCCTTTGGGAGACGGTCGGACCACTTAGTGCTCTCGTAAGGATGCCAAGCGGGCAACAAGGACTCTTCAATGCGACGTGGTGGCAGGCTGCCCACTGAACGCCAGCACATAAAGGGACTGTCAGCGCTGCCCTTGGTGCGGTGCATGCATACACAAACAGAGGAAGAGTCTTGCGCATTGGATCGTTTCGCTCCTCGCAGCGCAGAAAGTATCGGTTACCGTGGTAACCGGTCCTCGCTATTAAGTGGTTGCAAAAGCGAGCTGTAAAATGTTGCAAATAAAGCAATTAAAAGAAAATGTAATGGTCAGTTTAACAGTTGTTTAGCTGTTCCCCTGCAATAATCCTCAAGATTTGTCCTTCATAATCCACTTTGCAAGTCATTGGTGCGTACCTAGCACACACGTCCCCCCCCCCCCGTCCCCCCCCACATGATAAAGTGCTTTATCACTGCCTGTGACACAGCTACGTTTATGGAAACAACTTGGCTGCAATTCTCTACTGCACACATCTCGGTCCTAAGTAAACAGACTTAGGTTCAAACGGTTGAAACCTTTTCTACAATGTGATCACATAGGAGTGTGAATAGTTGAAAGGAGCTTATCTATGAAAACAAATATGATAAACTGGATAACTGTGCACCAGTTCGTCACACACACACACAATCACACACACACACACTGGCTGTATACACAGACCCAGTGACCCTGCCGAGTTGCCATAACTACAGCTCCATGTCAACAAAACACGTCCGCCGGCATGTGGCGTTTTTTTTTGTATTCAACGTAGCGAGGGACAGACAGAGGGGTCCCGCTGAAAGCAGCGTGGACTGCCATTGAGGAAACTAATTTAGCATAAAGGATGTTTAATCCAAAACATGTAACAAAGACAACCACAGCAAAAAAACAATGATGCTCTACTTTTGCCCGGAATGGTTGGTGTCAAAATATGTCCAGTCCTGATGAGCTGATTGATATTCATGAGCTGCCTGGGTTTTTGTATTTAGCCGAGTCGAAAAACTGAGTTCTCAGCTCTGAGAACTGTGCTGCACATTCTTAAGAGGGACACATTCATGAGCTGGTCTGGGACATTATAATATGACAACATCAGGGCTTGAGGGTCCTAAATGAAAAATATAGGCCTCTTCATTAATAAATAAAATCCACAGAGATTGGAACAAGTAGATGAAAAAACTAACTTTGTTAATGTCATCTATAGTGGTTATTTGCACAAAAACACACAATTCAAAGAATAAGGAAATAAATGATTGTAGTTTTCTTTGAATATTTGCTGTAATAAAAGAAATTAGTAGTTATAATCATGTATTATAAGCTGCATATTATTGTGTAAAACATTAAATGTGGATTGTGGACAGCTACACAAATGTTATAAGCCACTCAGTTGTATATTTCCTATGTATATATATATATATATCTCAATAATGCCGTTCCATGTTGGGCCTCACTTTACTCACACATCAAGAGGCACTCTCAACAGCAGCGGTAACACCGCTCCCTCGTCATTCACGTCCATCAGTCGAGGCTCCAGGAGCTCGACGATGGTCAGCGCGGTACGGAACACAGCCGACAGGCCTGGTGAGAAGAGAAGACAGCGGGGTTTCCAAAAAACAATCGCTGTACATAAGCAAAGCTTTGTTTAATACAAAGTTGATGTAAAAGAGATAAGATAGACGTAGAGAGGATGGAAAACAATGAACGATGTGAGGTATCGAACCATGAAACCGGTTTGAATGGCCTGCTAGTCTTTCCCCTGCCGCTGGACCAAATGCTCACATAATAATAAAAAAGTCACAGTAATAAGATAACTATTGTCTTAGTCGTTAAATACTATGTAATTAAACCAGGGTAGGAAATTTACATATTTTTTAGGGGGCAATTTTTGCCCCCACTGACTGAAATCCAGGGGCATTTAAAAATAAATTGGGGCACTTTTTGAAACTTGTGAAATAACATTTAACCGTTGTTTAAAATAATAAATATACTTAATTAGCCTTACAGTATATGAGCAATTGTCATCAAATGGCAATAATAAGACTATTAGGCAGTAGTCTACAGATTCAAAGTGTTTTCTTAGATTTTCTGAACAAAAAACAAACAGAAAACATAAATCAGACAATCATATTCAATTTTATTCTTATTTCTTTGTGGTTCTTTATTGTTATCATTACATTTTTTAAACAACTATTAACAATTATTAAGTCAACAATACCTTGATTACATATACATCAGTCATTGTATGGAATTATTGAGAAAAAATATTTTTATAGCACCTCAAATATTGTGATATTACCCATTTTTGTCCTGAACATGTATGAATTAGTCATTGTGTACCTTAAGCACCTTAAACATTTAAAAAATGTGCCATTTGAAGGTACAAATTCAGTTCAGTTTTTGCTTCGTAAAATATCTTAATTGACTGTCAGTCAGGTATTATTATTTTCCAGCAACCCTCAAATCAAAGAATAAAGACACTTTACGCACAATTTAAGTGTATTTTCCCTTTAACTCACGAGATGCAGGCAGCATGTTTTATACTTAATGTGAATATAATTCATTTAATCTAATTTCCATTATGCAATATGTATACTTTGTTGGCATCTTATTCTGAAAACCGGATGTTCGTCTAAAGAAACCGGATGTTGTCTCACGTTAATCTTTCCGCTAACTTTCAAAGTCCTTCGCTCGCTCCCGATCTGTGCCGTTTGAATGCGTTTACCGTGAGTTTCAGCATATAGGTGCACTAACATGTAAGTGTCTGCTGAGTTGACCACGGAGATCTGAGTGTCTGCTGACTTGACCGCAGTCACAGGTCTGATTAAGAAGCGCTCCATTTATTTATTGTTTTAGAACGTTCGGTAAAACATTCCATGGCAACTGGACCGGGTCATATAGGCTACGATCTTTTTGACAAGTTCATTAAATTATCATTATTATTAGAGGACATTATGGGGGCATTTTTTGCCCCTCTCCTAGTGATATCGGGCAAAATGATATGTCTTAGGGGCAGTTTTGCCCTTTGCCCTCTTGTATTTTCGACACTGAATTAAACTATTTTATTGCCCCCTTCACCACTAAATGAATGTAAGCAAATGATGAATCTACAATTTGCTTATACATTTGTGCGTGTGTGTGTGTGTGCATACCGTGCAGAATGATGAGATCCCAGACAGCCAGGACAGAGTCCCAGCAGGGCAGGGAAGTGAAGAGAGTGAGGAACCATGGCATCACAAAGTGGACTGAAGAGACTCCCACCGACTCCTGCGGGGAGGGTAGATTTGGCATAACCAAAACATGTAGAAAAGACTCATTTCACTGCCAATTTCTGTCAACTTTACTTATTTACTGCCCACCGAACTGAAACATTCATCCAAGACATATGCAATTGAGATAGTGTTGAAACTTTTAAAAAAGGTGCTAAATTCAAAATTCTGAACATTAAGATGGCAGCAAACAACAACCTGAATTGAGATTGAAGTCGCTCTCCCGCGCCCACCCTCCGGTTCCCCCTCAGGATAACACTGTTAGCTCTGTCAGCTTCTATCCCCCGGCTCGGCCGTCGCCATCTTGAGAGCAGTGTGGAGGCAACCCAACAATCATAGATGAGCTCTGAATTTCAAATTTAGCACCCTTAATGAATTTCTTAAATGGTGTTGCAGACAAACCCTGATGTTTGATGTTAACTGCTTGTAATAGTGACACATGTCTCACAAAAGGAGATTATAACAATAATAATTATAACCTTCGTGTTTGCTCAGGTCCGGTGGGTACAGCCAAAGCCCAGAAATCTGTGTACAGCTCCCTTGCCCTACCTCTACTGAACAGCTCCATTACAAAGGAAACGCTGACCACTGATCTGTAATAGGACTTTTCTGTAAGGGCGGGCAACTATTGTGCCTACAATAAGCCCCTGTGGTGTGTGTGTTTGAGTGTGTTGGCTCCTAAAGGGCAGCTTTTCTCCCAGACCTGCTGAGTCGACGTGAAGTATAACAGTCTCTTCAAAGACACAAATGGCAGCAGTGATTGATCGCAGGGTGCAAATACACTTCAACTGAAGATTTTAACAGTCCGACTGCAACATGGCAAAGAAGAAGGCTCACTATTTCCACAACTTAACAGGACTAAGGGCATAAACGTTTACTGTGGTCACCCCAGTTTAGCATGTTAGCATGCTAGCATTTGGTAATCAGCGTTAGATGCGAAGTACAGCCGAGTCTGATGGTTGTGTCATTAGTTTTGCAGGCATTTGGTCATTTATAAAACTTTTGGACAAATTAAAATGTGAAAAGTTAAAAGATCACTAAAGTTATTGAAATTCATCCTGTGGTGGACATGGATATATCGTTACCACATTCTATGGCAATGCATCCAGTCATTTTTTATTTTATCAAAAGTTTCTGAAAACTACAAATGTGAACAAAACTCCAATGCAATCTATCCAGTAGCTGTCAAAATATGTCGTCCGAATTAAATTGGTGGACCGACTAACTGCACTTTAGCTCAGCACTTAACACTTCATTGTCAATTTTCCAGAACCATCTTCTCGGCAATCGTCATCACAACACCTTGTTTCCTGTAAAATTCTGAGAATAGTTTTTTGAGCAAAACACCTTTTGGTTGCAAGGGGCTATAAGTTCCAGTTAAACATCACCTCTGAACTAGCAAACACACGGCAAGTTTTAAAAACACTAAGCAGGTGAGAAACAGGAATAGTTTAGTTTGAAAACACTATTTTCAATAGCTTATATAATGTATCAAAATCACAGTAACTCATCTCATTATGAGGTCTAATAATAGCGCAGGTGTCACCACAGGTCAAAAGTAAAATACCAGAATAGGCCTCTCAAAATTCTCATACTGCTTATAAAGTATATAGTTTATAGAACACATGCTGTCCTCTTACAAAAAGCAGCTGGATTAACACTGAATGACTGGTTTTATGTTTGTGTCATCCCTCATGGAGTCATTCACAAACTAAAAAAAACAGCAAATCAAATATTCCTGAGTGTAAACCCACCAGCATCTTACACAGTGCACTGACCTCTTAAAGAAATGAACAACCTACATACTGTATAATTCCCCATGAGATGTCCAGCAATAGAAATGAAATAAATATATACACAGAGTAAGCAAACATGACCGAAACAAAACCAACATTTATGCTGAGGATGGCCCGATCAAGTTTTTCTTCTAGCATTTAGGATCCTGATGCGATACTTCCAGATAACACAGCATACAATTGAACAGCCTGCATCCAATCTGTTTCTTCATGTTTTATTTTTCCTTCATTTTTTTTAAGCTCATTATAGCCCATACCAATCTGATTTAAAAAAAAATCCTATATTTATGCATCAGGTCATGTCAGATGAAGCTTTGTACATCATGAAATAAACAGTCCGTAATCCATCCGTAAAATAAAGGATTAGGATTGTATCTATCGTTAAATATTTCTCTTTTCCTATCTCATGCTTTAGATTTAAATTCAGAAAAAACAAACAAACACAAAATACACAAAAAACTTCATAAAAATCTATTCAATTTAAGATCCATCCTCAATTCTAAAGAATCAAATTCTGGAAAATGAGCTGCTATTTCAAACAATGTTGGTCACTAAACATGATATATAGGAGAGTAGAGAATAATCTACTAATTCACAATAATCTTCAAACACACCTCTGTACCTTCCAGTTTCAATATGTATTGGGCAACATGACACCACGCCTGTCTGTGGACAGAGAACGCCACTTACTTTTAGACCAATTACAACATATTTTGCACTATTGAAATCTTTCTTGATAAAGCAACAAGTTATCAAATTTGGCTTTTTTTCCCAGGTTTCTATTGCTCTCCTCCTTCCATGTTTGTATGCATGTAGGCCTGATGTGGTGTTTCAACCCCACTACTTCTGTTTTTTGTATTTCTTTTAGCTAAGACATCTCCTTATCCATAAGATGACATTTCTTCCTTTTTTCCCTCCCTGTTAAAGGGTTTATTTGGGGTTTAGTTTGTCCTGTTCCGATGTGAGGGTCCCGGGACAGAGGATGTCGCAATTGTACAGATTGTAAAGCCCTCTGAGGCAAATTTGTGATTTTGGGCTGTACAAAATGAATTGAATTGAATTGAATTACATTTCTGTTCACGTGCAGCTGTAAGTGTTGCATGTCTGCTGGGAGGTTCACCGAATGCATTTATTAAAAATAGATAAATAAGAGTCGGGACGGAGGGAGGAAATCACACAGCCGTACTGCTTCTCCTCTGTGCAGCCAGTAACGCTGCTGAACATGACAAGCCTGGAGCCTAATACAGTGAATGACAGAAGAGGCCCCGTTGCTGATGGATACCTTACAGTGGCCTCTGCCTCACAGATGAACTACTCATCACTTGGCCATATCTGGCCTGAAACACACACACACATGCATTTTCCTTGTCAGTCAACTAAAGCATTTCCAGTACAAACAGAAGCACCCTACTTTCCTCACAGTTTTCTGTGTCCACTCATGATCAAAACGTGATCAAATTCTCACTTGTTTCTTAGTCAAAGTGGCATTTTACAGAGAAATAAAGTGAAAATTCACAAAGCACTCACCAGGTGCTGCGAGAGCTGTGGTTTCCTGTGTTTCAGGAACTGGTCAAACACCTTCGCCTGATGCTGGACCCTGATTGGACCAAAAATAACAGTTTAGTTTAGTGTCTGCCAGATAGCACCAATCCAAGGAAACTGCAATCAAATTTGGGAATTACATAACAATTTAGTTTCAGGGACCAATATTCAGATGCAATTGCAAAAAGTCAGTATTTTTGGAATTTCAAACATAAGACATACAGGTATATACCACCGTCACGTGGCCACACAAATGGCACCATCAAAGTGTTTTTTGTCGAGTCCTAAAACCCAGAACTGAGTCAGCAGTTTTGAACTTCAGGTTACCTCGTTGTACGGAGTTCTTTGGTATGATAAACTTTTTAAATCTAATGTACTCTGCTCTTTTTGCTTAAAAGAGCAGAGGTAATTAAACAAAGATATTGGAGCCGAGCTCACCCTTTTGGCCTTTCATCTATTATGTACTTTAACCCATTCTTACTTTGTGAGGCTGAGGTCAAACAGTTCGGTTAGATATTTGGGTTTATCCAGCAAGGCAGTCAGAGCCCAAAACGCCTCCTCCTCCCCCAACTGCATCAGCAGCACCGCAGCTAAGTAGGACATCCCTGTGGCACACACACACAATTAAAAACATTTAAGATACAGGTTCAAACATGTTTAATCAGACGGCTGAGATATAATAAAATAGTTTGTTAGCAGCAGCAGTAAGGTACACTGCTGAGCATGACCTTAGCAGGCATACTATAGCCGACTCAGAACTACCGCAGCTTTCCTCTGAAATAGGGAAAGCAGCGCACAGAGCAGGATACATACTGTGATGCAGAGAGGCATCGCTGGAAAGTGGAACCCATATGAATGGGATAATAAGATCAAGAAGTAAATAGAGGAGGTTTATTTGACTTTTCCGCCATGCTATCACAACTGAAGCATCATCTTCTAGGAACAAAAAGTACACACACACACACACACACACACACACACACACACACACACACACACACACACACACACACACACACACACACACACACACACACACACACACACACACACACACACACACACACACACACACACACACACACACACACACACACACACACACACACACACACACACACACACACACACACACACACACACACACACACACACACACACACACACACACACACACACACACACACACACACACACACACACACACACACACACACACACCAAAATATCAAATGTATTGAGGACTTTAGGAATTTCCTATTTGACAACTGGTCACTGTAGTTGACAGTGAACATTATTCCATGGTGAGAACAGCTTAGTACATTTTTCTGAGTTCCAGCAACAACTACAAAAAAATACAGTAGTAATAAATGATTGTGGTGCTCATAATATTTTCACAATCAGATATTCACCCCCATTTTTGTGATTTTATTAATCCAAATTCCCACATTTATTAAATAGTTTAAATAAATCAAAATATATCTCATCATAAATAAATAAATTATAAATCTGAAATATTATTATTGTGTTGAGAGTAATTAATAATGTAAAAAAGAAAAAGAGGTTTTCATTTCACTGAGAGCAGAGAAGATGTTGATGAGGAGGCATCAGCAGTACTCTGCTTCCACCGAGTGTTAACCTTAAGTACTGCAGATATTTTCATTAAATTACTGAAGAAGTGATGATGAGTGAGAGAACACAATTAAACTCAGATTAAAAAATAATGTCCTGCCCATATGCATTTAGAACAAGGGCAACAAACTGATTATAATCACGTTTCTTCTTCTTTATACTGTTCTTTATACTGTTTTAAGACGGTATAATGTGGGATATAAAGGAATATAGTTAAATCACATGAATCGTTACCTTGGCTGTATCCAACCTGCGGGCTGAATTTGGCGTAAGCGATGAGGACCCTGAAGAGTTTAGCCTGGCCCTCAATGGCTTCTGGGCTGTCCCCCATCAGAGAGCGGTGGGTCGGGAAGGAACGTTCTGTGGAACAGGTCAAATTAATATGACATGCGTCTACTTTTCCTCTATTCTCTGATGTCAGATACTAAAAGTCAACATTTACTCATTTTTACAACATTATAAGGACTGAAAACTAGCCAAAACCATGTTTCCCAACAAAACCGACAGTCAATGTTCTTATAATGAAAATAAAAAGTCTGTTTGAGCTCACGTAGGTCGAGGGCGATCTGTCTGAAGAGCGTGATGTCGTCCACAGAGTATCGGGCCTCGGGGGAGCTGGAGGGCTGCCCATGGTTCAAACCCAGGTGGTTTTGGGTGTCGCTCAGTGTGGCGATTGCCGAGAGGATGCCGTACTCGCTGACTCCCAAGTCCACCAAGGGCACTCGCACCTCTAGCAGACACTTCTGTTGGAGAGAGACCAAAACACCCCGTTGTTACGAATCAATCCGTAACATTTCTGTGAGTGAATGACCAGGGCCCTGTTTCAGAGAGTACGTTTAACAGTACAGAGCCTAACCCTCAGATAGAACAGCTGATCACAGTTTGTTCAATCAAATCAGAGTCTATTCACTCGCAATTTGGCTCATGTGCGGTGAATGAAAAGAGCGATCGTCAATGGAAACAGGTGAACAAAAGGCAGGCCTCCATTTGAATCCAGTGGAAGTAGAGATATTCATGAATGTAAACTATGTATGCACTGTGCTCATATATATCTTTAAAAAAGAGCCAGAGTCAGAGGGGGGGAAAAGAGTTAATAAGTTTACACAATTCAGCTTTATTCTGACAGGTAAAAAAACACAAGAGCCAACAACTGAGAAAGAAAAACATAGTTGAAAATGAGAAAAATGTATCCAGAAATAATGTGTTTGGTGATTAAAACCGTGGATTTTTAAATGTGAGACATCTATTTGGATTATGACTGAACAGCATTCATTGGCTATATTTCAGCTACTTCAACAAATGTTAGAGTTAAACACAAGTCACTATACGCAGCCTACCTAAAGAAAAACTACATTCTACAGCTGCACCTCCATCCTGCTCACTTATGCAGAGGTTTTATTTTGAGCCGAGAGTATTGACTATGTAATATTTGAACACGAGGGGGGAAAAACGCATTAACTTTAGATTTTCCTGTGTAACAAGCCAATATCCAACCAAGAGTTACAGTCTAACAGACAATAAACCTCTGCTTATTAATGCGCTGCAAGACAGGCTTTAGTACGGACTGAATGAAGAAATAAAACAGCATGTCTGGCCCTTTAAGAGAGAAGAGACAGAGAGAAAACTAGAGTTTAAGTCACCTCTCTGCCCGGAACTGAAAACCCAGAGTTTCCCTCATCTCAGGGTTAACTAACTCAGAGTTTTCACTAAACCTGCCTTCTCAAACAGGGCCCAAGGTTTGGTCAGGCAGCAAATGAATGTACAGCAAGCCTGGATTAGTTAAACTGCAATAAGATCATGGGTAGTGATGGTGGAAATGAAGCTCTCTGAAGCGCTGAGCCAAAATGGCGACATCTGCTCGCGAAACCCTCGGTGTTGCATTTGAAGGAACTGGATTTTGTGTCCCCAATATGTTCAGAATGAGAGAATATAAGTCCTAAGGAATTGAATGGAGGTCTGGTCATATACAACCCTGTCGTACAATGACAAATAAAAACATTGTAACCTTGTAATTCTACCAAGATCTGGTCTGGTTCTACCCACATCTGGTGTCTTTCTACCCAGATGTAGAAATATTTCTTACCCAGATCTGGTCTTATTCTACATAGATCTTGGACCTCATTTATAACCTTCTTCTGCAGCGATTTTACTCACAAACACTTTTGGAAATTAAGATTTTACTTGGTGATGTACTGTATGCACAGTATTAGACGATTGCTGCTCTGTTCTGCAGTTGTTTAACGCTATTTGACGTTATCTGCTCCACAAGTGTCGGTAGTTTGGTCTGTCCTCTGCGCAGACAGTGCTGATGAAATGTTAACTGAAATTTGATTTGAGGGTTTTAGTTGGTTTGTATCTTTTACAATTGAAATGTGCTCACTAGAACAAATAACACTGCTGGTTTGACTGTTTATGATGAAGAGAATGTATAAGTGCAAAGTAACATGTGATGAAGTGAAATGAAATGTGGGAGACATCATTATACCTGCAATGATGCCTCTCACATTTCATTTCTGCAACCCTGCTCATTTCAATAATCCCATAACGACAACAAGACGTCCTCTCCGGTGCACGTCTCGTACCTGATAGCTGAAGTCACTGGTTTCTCTCAGACCGTCGGTGGCGAGGAGACACTTCCACACTCTGCCGCGCAGACTTGGAGGAACACCCATCCGGATGAAGCGCTCGATCTGATGAACACGGAAAGAGTGTAAAGCAAACAAGCCATCTGATGAAACAATTAACGCATGGTTATGGTTCTGCAAAATTACAGTAGAAAGTTTTTTGTTAAGTAGTTTGTAGAATCTCACTTGGCTCTTGCAGATGAAGCTGGCTCCATTCCAGTAGCTGAGCAGCTCACACAGCTCCTTCACCCTCACTGAGCTCAGCTGGGGGAAGCTGACAGAGACAACACCACATGGTGAGTTTGGGCTCATCCAGTACCGATTCTTTTGAAGTGTTTATGAATAAGATTTTAAATGTTGCTTCTCATCATGTGAAAGCATAAATTCCTTTCAGTGTGGTCTGGGGGACTTTGCTTTAAACAGTACATACAACCTACTGTTAAAGTTGTTTATGAACGTGATGGAAGCAACGTTAGTTACTTACTGTCATCCACATAAAATAATTTGTGAGGCAGAGGAAACATTTATACTAACCCTCGTGAGCAACAAGAGATAAGAAAGCTCCAATTTAATTATCAAATATATAGTATTGCTACTTTATTTAGTAACCACTTACAACCTGGAACAATAAAGTTGGCGACATAACGTTACTTTACTACCGTACTCATATTGGTCCCACGTAATGTTTGTTACGTCAAATATTGCTAACGTTAGCGATATACACAAACTTAGCAAGACATCACTTGAGACACACTTCAAACGACACAACAGTCTAATTTAACAGCATAATTAACGTTACCGACGGTCTGTTACGTAAATATATAACATGATATAAATTAACGTAAAACTAAAGTAAATACAGCTAACTAGCTAGCTTAGTTTAACTAGCCTTAGTTTCCAGCTAACTAACGTTGACGTTACGCTGTCCCGCACCTGTAATCATGACATCGGTGATGAAGGTTTTGGTCCTTTCGTTTAGTAAGAGCGAAGCCGAATTCATCAAAACGCAAGTTCTCACTGCGTCTCCTTATTGTTGAGCTTCTCCTGCCGACGTTACTGCCGTTTCTCCTCCTCATAGTTTTAAAAGACATTTGTTTTTAACACAATTTCGTCCCGTGTTCCCTCAAATCACAGCGGCAAACATGCAGCCTGTTGGGTGACTCGACCCGCCCCTTTTCACAGCGTCACCACCAACGGAAGATGGGCGGGATGAATCAGAGTCCGTTCAAACAAAGGAGAGGACAGCATGGACTACAGGGTCATGTAGTCATATAGAAGAGGAACGCGGACTGACTCACAGATTGGTGATCGAAAAGTGGGTGCATTCCAAACACTTTGACGCTTTCCAGATATCTTTTTTAATCATAGGCTTATTTTAAACGCAGAAGACCAAATAGTATCTACACGTGCCCCTGACTATATACCATTACAATGAAGCCATTATCCTTCTTGCTGGGACATTTAGGAATTGTTTTAACCTTATTAAAGACACCTTCTCTACTGCTGCCTCATCACTTTTGCAGTTTTATGCTTTGTCACCGATGACACATTTCGCACTCATCCCCGCTCTCTTTGTCATAATATGTGTATAGGAAGGACTCCTGATGTCCATCTACTACAGTGTAAAGATATTCTGTTAAAGCTTCCAAACTACATCACATCTCTTCTCTCACTTAAGTCCAGTAACTATAAGATTTTGTTTTTATTCCCCCTTTCAGATTTGAAAGATTCGCTATCTAATGTATTTTTTTTACTACTCTTGCTCTTGTTTCTATTGCCTCTATTTTGCTGCTTGATTGTAGGTTGTCTGGCTTATTTTGTATCTGGTTGTCTGACTATGGATGTTTCTAGTTCTCAGGTTTATTTAAAAAAGAAAGAAAAAAAAGAGAGAGATCTTTAATGAGACAACCTGATTAACCTGACACCATCAGGAAAAAGGCCCAGCAGAGGTTGTACTTCTTGCGCCAGCTCAGGAAGTTCAACCTGCCTCAGGAGCTGCTGATCCTGTTTTACTCAGCCATCATCCAGTCTGTTCTCTGTTCTTCCATCACTGTGTGGTTTGGATCGGCCACCAAACAGGACAGAAACAGACTACAACGGATTGTCAGGTCTGCAGAGAGGATCATTGGTTCCAGCCTGCCCTCCATCCTGGACTTGTTCACCTCCAGAGTCAGGAAACGGGCTGGAATGATCACTGCAGACCCATCACACCCTGGACACAAGCTGTTCCAACTCCTCCCCTCTGGTAGGCGCTACAGAGCTCTGTACGCCAAAACCACCAGACACAGGAACAGCTTCTTTCCACTGGCCGTCACTCTCATGAACAATAAATAAGCCCTACTGCATTATCACCACTACTTGCACTACTACCTCATTCCATTGCCACTGTTGTTTATAGGTTTATGTTCATATATATATACATATACATATATACTTTTTTTCGTATATATGTTTATACTCATATTGTACATATTGTTAAATATTTATACTACATCTGTTGTTTTTTCTGCTGCCCCCTTTTATATGTATATATTTTTCTTGTTTGTTGTAAATTCGTGTATGTACATCGAGAGCAAAGTGGAAACCGGAGTCAAATTCCATGTATGCGTACGCATACATGGCCAATAAAGCTGATTCTGATTCTGATAAAGTTACAGAAGTAATCAAATTTAATCACAGCTTTGCACAGTCGGCGAATAAGTAACAAACAACAGAGGAGCATCAGTTCCTGTTTATTCAAAAACAATTACTTTGATATAATCTATTTTTAAACTGTGAATTTACCTCATAGAGATTTATTTTACAGTATGCTAAATGCATTATCAGATAATCTGGTGTGCCACATCTGAACCAGCATAGCACAGCCAATCTTACTGTAAATACTTTTAAATCATTCATCGAAGGCAAGTGAAAACACACACGACACTTCAATGTTCTTTATTACGGTGATACAAAGTAAAAAATGCCTACAAGATGTATGAAATGCCTTTGGTTGGACATGATCTTTATGTCTAGAAGCACTAATAGTGATGAAGGTATAGCATCCATTGCCAGCAAATTATCACTATACTGAACAACAGTAGATTACAAGATACTCATCAAAAGTATGCTTTTATTGATGATGTTTAGTGCATTATTCTGGTGATAACACACGTTTATGAAAGGGTAAACACTGTAGAGCATCGTCACTCTGCAGTGACTTGGTCATTTCTACGCGTCTCCACTTTGTATATCGTCTGGTAGCCGTCGTCCCAGGCGTACAGCTGTTTGTCTCCGGGGTGGTAGTGGATGCTGCTGTGGCTGGTGTAGCGCTTCGGGAAGAACATCACGGGACTCTCCTCGCTGCAGGCGGGTGGTGCAGAAAAGGGAAAAAAAAAGTTTAATCAAATTAAGACGATCGCTTTAGTTGTAAATGTGCTTCAGTGAATCTGGATAAAAGATATTTGGTGTCTGTTTTTCCTGTGTTTACACATGTGGATGGTTTAGGAATGCAAGCTGGCGTGAGTATTTTGGGCTGTTGTTTCCTCCTGTGTGTAATCCAACCTGTGGATGGTGTCATGGATGTCGTAGAGACACTGTATGGTGGAGCGACCTCCATAGCGTGTGTTGTAGACCACATAGAGGGTCCCGCATATCAGGAAGGCTCCTTCAGCATCACGGCTTCTACACTGAGTATCCCAGGTGTACTCTACTGCCAGATTTACTGAGGTGAGGAACAAACAAAGTGTTAAATTATACCAGGTTACTTAAATATGTATGCACATGCATAGATGTGTGTACTCTCTACCTTTATCCAGTTTGGTGATGACCAGGTTTCCTCCATACTCAGGGTCGGCATGGATGACCCAGAAGCCGAGTTCGTCCACAGCCAGGTCCAGGTAGGTGTTGGGGTTCAGACTGTAGACTGGTAGACGACCCGCTCCTGGTAGCAGTGTACTGTCCACCACGGTACCATTCAACAGGTCTACCTTTATATGGATGGAAATAGACAAATTCAGAAATGCTACCATTATGGTTTTGTTTTCTCTTCAGTTGTGTCAGAAATGTTTCTTACCCCAGAGTTGGATGCGTAAACTAACAAGGTTTGGGTAAGCAAGGTAAAGAGTCCTATCTTACACCCACCACCAAAAGTCAAAATTTACTGAAAAAAAGTAGTGGTAATTTTAGCTTTTCAAAAACTCAATTTTCCCTGCAGAAAAACTGGTCGCTTTTCCAGTCCGCCATTTAAATGGCAATGCCTCAGGTCAACAAACACAGCAATGATCTATTAAGAGACTCAATACAACCCCTTTGCCCCTTAAATCTTGCTTTGCGCCCAGATTATGCACCATTCAACTAGCAAAGGTTTAGTGTGACACGCCGTAAATGCATTTTAGACCAGCTATTCTCAACTACTGGTCCAGGGCCCACTATGTGGCCCTCAGAGCACCGAGGTACTGCCAAGTGGTTAGTTTAGTAAAACATATATTTTTTTGGTAACTTACATAGCTATTTTTATATCTAACTATGCTCGATAATTCACATCAATATAAAACATCACATTAAAATGCATAATTTCAATGACACAACCTAACCCTAACTCAACCTCATGGAGGCGCTATAGAAATAGGCCAGAACCGAAGTATATAGGATTCATCCTCTGGTAACTACATATAGTAGAACAAAATTTCATGGCAATTCATTCAATAGTTGTTGAGACATTTCAGACAATCCTGATACAATCCTGTTTTAGTATTAAATACTGTAGGCTTTGTGGATATGGTTCTATAGTACGTACTTTCAATAGTTTTCTACTGCATTTCTTTAAAAACACACTTTTCCCCTGTAAACTTTCTGCTCCAAAACACTAAAAGTATCTTGAGAAAAGTCAGCTCCTTTCACCAGAACAAAATTGTTTATTTTGGCATTGTTAGCTCACTGACCTCAGCTAACAGGAAAAAAGAACAAAAAAAAGTCCAATGACTAAGCGCCTTTGAAATGATCTGAAGTCAGTCTCCAGCCAAAAGCTGCACAGCAGTTTGCCAAGCAATGTGATCCTTCAATGTGACCACTGACTGAACACACTGTTTTATTCAATGCCTTTTATATTTTACAAACGCAATGCAAATCAACAGAGCAATGACTTGATGTGAAACACATACACAGTACAGTATTAGGGTTTGATTCAACATACCTTCAGGATCTGGTTGGGAGTGTCTGCCTTGTGGTAGTAGAGGAATCCGTTGTCGACCACTTGACCTGTCCCCTGCCAGTCGAAAGGCAGTTGCACCACCTTAACTGGTGGTGTGGCGGTCCTCTCTGTGAAACTGTGCAGAGAGACGTACTCCAGCAGAGTGTTGTTACGAATTCCACTGAGCAGGTAGACCTGAAAGAGAAGAAGAAGAAGAAGAAGAAGAAGAAGTGAGTGGAAATAATTATTGTGGAACTCAGGTTTGACATCCCATTCTTGGTTTAAATGTACTGATATATATATAATGATATATGTGGTATTCATGCGATTGGCAGCTTTGCTTTTTTTGCACCCATTTATCACTTCCATTCTGATGCGTTGGAAGTCAAAGTGAAACATAGCAAATGTAGGTTAAGGCAACAAAACAAATTGGTTTGGATTCAAATAAGTATGCTTTTTTATGTAACTTGTCGTAAATGAAGTACATAACTTACATAACAAAAGTATGGTAAATCACATCAACGTTGACTTTTGGTTTCACGCGGGACACGAACAGCAGTCTCCAGGGTGCAACATTTTAAATCCTACTATGGCGAGGGCATGACCAGCCCTACTCTGCCTCTGATTGGCTAGTACCTGTTGCCTTTGTTGGTTGGATTGCTTAGGTTTAGGCTTTTAGGAGTGCAATTGGTGGGGTCGGTGTCGTCATCTTGTATTCGTATCGCTCAATATTGATGACTGAATTGATGATAAGGTACTTCTGAACCTACTAATAGGCGTAGCAGGCCCCTTCTAACCCACTCTTTTTCTGGGCACACACTTTTTTTTAAAACGACAAACCATCCTGACCCAATTCGGCATTAACTAGGCAAACCAGCCATTTCGAAGAGATACGTAATGCCCTTTCAATCAACTATTAACAGCAGGTGTGTTTTTTTACATTACATATCTCTGTTCCTGATGAATCTTATTGGGTGAATTAGCCCCTAAAAAAGTACAATTAATTTACATCTGTCCACCAGCAGCTCTACGCTGAGAAAAAGATAAGCAGTTTGCTGGCCAGAAAGAAAATCAGCCATCTCTCTACTGGAAACAGCCCATTATTACTGTAAACACGTCATTGTTAAAAAGGAACGGACCTTAGCTGATCCTTCGGTGGGGTCCTTGAACCAGGAACCGTAGGTGTCTCCTGCCTTCTTCACAATCTTGAGAGACTTGATTTGATTCAGCGCCGTTCTGCAGTCTGGGGATGTTGGAAAGAAAAGAATAAACTGTAGCACAATGACCTGCATAGTACATTTTGTATCTTTTCTTTTTGCTCTTTCCTTTTCCCTCCTGTAACACATAAGGTAAACAGGTAAATGCCGTAATCGTCATCTGTATACCGGCCCACATCCCACCATTCTCCACTTTGATCATGGCTTTCTTTTGCAGCTGGTCCAGCTCAGCAGCCTTTATCTGTTGCTCCAGCAGCACCTCTTCAATCTCGATGTTGGTCTGGGTGGGAATCTTATTTTCAAGATATTCCAACTCCCTCTCCACCCGCTCGACACGCACAGACACGCTGTCCACCTGGTTCCTCACCTCTGATCTATGGAGCAAAAAAAATGAAGATCAAATTCTTACAGTTCTCACGCACCTTAAAGCTGCTGTTGGTCATTTTTATAAAAATATTTTTTAGTCATATTTGCTCGAACTGTCACTATAAAGTAGTACATGAGACAGATGATCTGTAAAAAAAATCAGGTTCCTTTGCCTCCTTATAGTGCTTCTAATGGCATTTTGCAAGAGTCCACCACGCCCCAAAGAAAAACAACCAATCAGGGCCGAGGAGTCACAGCTGTCAATCAATGCGTTAATCAAAAGTTTCTGCATTGCGTACTTCTCATCTCAAAAGTTTTCAGAAACATATCTTACTAAACTTAGCTTTAAAATGAAACAATTGTGACCCAGTCGCCATATTGAAAACAGTCGAGCCAAAACCAAGCACCTCCCAGTGGCTAGAAATAGGCAATGCTGTCGTTGATTCATATTAGATCAGTGCTGCCAAGTTTCACAGTTTGATCGGAGTTCAAGCAGGTGCGTTCCTCAGCTCTGATTGGTTGTTTTTCTTTGGGGCGTGGGGATACCAAAAGAAGGCAGGGGAACCTGATTTATTCACAGATTATCTGTCTCATTTACTACTGCAGTGTATAGTCACAGTTGGAGCAAATAGGATAAAAAGGTATTTTCATTTAAGTTATCAACTGCAGCTTTAAGTAACTACTGTAGTTCCTTCATTGAGTCACATGATGAAGTATTTTTTTTCAGACAGGCCTACCTCAGAACACTGAGAGTGGACAGATAACCCCTGATTTCAGAGGAGAGGTCATAGGTCTTCTGGGTGACGCTCACTGTCTTTTGCTCACATTGATTCAGACGCTCCTGACGTCATTGACACAGAGAAAAACAATTTGTGAATACAGGATTAAAGCAAGAATACATGTCTTTTGAGAGAAAACAAATATTTTTACTTCGGGATTTATTAGCAGAAATGGAATATAATATTCACAACTATGTTTTTAGTTGTGTATAATCACCGAAAACTAAGAATTCCTGAGAATTTCCTGAGTAGCCCAGAGCGGACAAACCAAACACTGGATCTAGCATTTCACGTTTTAACATTACCTGCAGGCCAACTTGGTTCTCTGCCACTAAATCCTGCACACTGTGCCTTTAAGTAACAGTATTAGCATCAAAATACACTTAAAGTGTAACTTCACCCCCAGGTCTGAGCCATAGACTGTATATAAGAAATGTAGGAAAGCCTATTGCTATCGCCAGATAAAGAGTCATAAACACTGATTCCCCAGACGTTGTAATGGGCTGTTAGCTTAAATTCCAGTACACAGAAAGGCGAAAACAGACTTATGCTGTGTGATTGTAAAGCTACACAGTGGTTATTGATTAAAGGGCATTCATTCTTTTATTTCATGACGCAGATTAGTCCCAAATGGTCGACTCCATCTCAGGATTAGTCTTGAAAAATTCAAGCTGATTTAAAACATTAGATGGCATTTTCAATCATTTTCAACCATGCATTTAAAAAATAAATTTGGAAAGCAATGTCAGTATTAACACTATTAATGATGTGTTTCATCACAGTACAGTCATATAATTTAGTTTACAATTTAAAAAAAACAACACATTTAAGTGTGCAGTTATTCTTTAAAGTGCCAATAGTCAGATTACAATGCAAAATTGCCCATTTAATCTGTTATATTACTGTATCATAATTAGTGATGAAGTACTACTTTAATGTTGCATAATGTTGTTACTTTGTGTATTGCTGGGTAGCTTAATCTATTTAAAAAAATGACATATTAGTTTTGCATTAAAAATCTAAAAGCTGTAAAATAAATGTAGTAGGGTAAAAATTACATTTGCAAAAAAACTGTAGTGGAGTAGAAGTATAAAGTAGCATTATGTGAAAATACTCAAGTCAAGTACAAGTACCTCAAAAGTGTACTCTTGGTCAGTATTTGAGTTAATGTACTTAGTTACATTCCAGAACTGGTTACTGTTACACTTTGTTGTATTCATGCTGGTACCGGACAGCATTGTGAAATGAAATACATTAAAGTACATTACCTTACTGTGACATTCAGTATCTCTACAGATCTGTCTAACACATGCACACATATTTACTAGACATCTGTCGCCAGATATCCCGTCACAGGAGGACGTTTGGCAGCCAGATGATCTGATCCATTAATCATTATTATTAATTTTAAGGCCGGATGTCTCTAGAAAGAAATGTTATCACCTGACGGGTGCGGCACGGGAACCTTACCTCCATCTGAGACAGTCTCCTCTCCAGGTACTGGATTATAAAGGCATCCTGGGAGGAGCCCTGGCTCTGGACTGAACCAACAGTCAGATAGAGACACAGGAGACGGACAAGAACCAGTCTGCCTGACATCGCTAGCACTTCTGTCGACAAGTCGCAAGCTAAAACTCCACTATTTCTGCGTATGAAAAGTCTTGTCAAAAACAAAGAGACTGTTTCCTGTATTTCCTTTAAGCACTCGTGCAGAGAACAACTCACTGAAACATTCCTCCACACTGAAAATAAACCCCCAAAAAGATCAATTCATACGTGTTCAGTCACAGTTTAAAATAGTCTTTGTCGTGTTGAAAGAAATCTCCAATGGTCCTTTAAGTCTGCTGTATCCAGTTTGCGTTTAAGAGTTTCAGCCGCAGAGCTTTCTGTCTTGCTTCTCTAGGTGGATTTGGATCCAAGTGAACCTCACCCTCGCACAGTCCCTCCCAGTCCCTCTCTCTCTCTCTCTCTCTTTCTCTCAACCCACCCTTTTCCCTTCTCTGGAGTTTGTGTACTTGAGTTCTGAGAGAAAAAAACTAAAGAGAAGGGGGGAGAGAGAGAGAGAGAGAGAGAGAGAGAGAGAGAGAGAGAGAGAGAGAGAGAGAGAGAGAGAGAGAGAGAGAGAGAGAGAGAGAGAGAGAGAGAGAGAGAGAGAGAGCAGACCCTGCTGTTCAACCCTGCAGTTTTCTATTGTAATAATCTCCAGATGGCCCACTGACACGTCCCCTAGTCCTCACACGGGAGCAGGAGCTGGTCGATAAAGTTGTAAAGTTGCACCACATTAGTGTGAAGAAATACAAACTGTTGATAATATCTAAATCAGAAAACTTCCATCCTCTTGCAAGACACAAAGGGTGTTTCCAGCCGGCAGGATTACAGGCTTTATTTTTGACATTATATTATACAGCAACAAAGCAAATATTACACAGCTGCCTTGTAATTTCTTGCTCCTATAATTCTAGACTACAATGTAAGAGACATGCTATCATCTAATATCACCACAGCCTTCCAAAGCAATGCTTATTTTGACTGAGGAGACTGAAGGTTCAGCAAGTCAGAACAGAAAGAAATTAACAGATATCTGACTTTAAGAGTCTCAAGAGTTTATGGTTTTATTATCTGATCCAGATGATATTTTGAGTGATTTCGGTCCAAAAAGTTGTCACTGCCATTTATGGATAATTCCTGGTTGGCTGCTGTCGGTTGTCCATCTGGTGCTTTTTTGTATTTTGAATTTTTTTTAGAGCCACCTGGGCCTGTTTCCTGTTCTGTTCTGACAGACAACATCTGTCTGTCAGCTTTCAACACTGTGCTAGAGATCTGGTGCATGTTGAACACAGAGCTTTGCTTTATGCTGCAGCTTGATGTGAACACGACAAGTTTAAATAGAGGATACGACGATAACGTGGTAACAAAGCAAAACACAGTAGATCCCGTCCTCTTCCTTAATATCTTCTGTTGAGATCTTTAGCCTTTATCTGTTGTCAGGCCTCAGTGTGTTACTGGGTTTCTACCATGAGATGGCGCCACATCACAGCAATACCACCACATACTACATGTCTTTTTAGGGAGCAGGCCTTCATTCAATGTTCATATGCATATGGGCACCCTGACTATTTCTTCAAGACAGACAACATTTTGAACTCGTCCTTTAAGTAAAAGCAGAAAATTGTCTTTGCATCCCGACAGCAATCAATTAATCAAATGCTCTGACGAAAAAAGACAATATTAGATTTAGCACCTTT
This sequence comes from Leptoclinus maculatus, assembly GCA_032191485.1. Taxonomy (NCBI): domain Eukaryota; kingdom Metazoa; phylum Chordata; class Actinopteri; order Perciformes; family Stichaeidae; genus Leptoclinus; species Leptoclinus maculatus. The sequence continues at coordinate 5,234,881 of JAVDOI010000007.1, forward strand.
TTGGTTCACCTTTCATTGAAAAATAAACATTGGGCTGGGTTTTCATGGTTGGATCCTTTTTTTGTTGTTTTTCAGTGTACTCTTGCTAGTTTCTCAATATCACCAAACCTGGCTTTAAGTAACAATACAGAAGTATTTGTCACAACATGTATATATGAAAAAAAGTACTAATTAAAAAAAGTTGGTGGATGAAAGTGTTACTGAAGTGGAGATTTCTGGCTCAGAGTCTGAAAAAAAACTCTTTTAGAGAAAACGGCCTTTGGGCCCGAGCGAGGACCAATTGGTCCTCTAGTGCAGTGTTTTTCAACCTTTTCTGAGCCGCGGCACACTTTTTACATTAAAAAGATCCCGCGGCACACCAACAACCAAAAACTTTACAAAATGACACCTTTTAGCATAATACAGCATATATGCCAGGGGTGTCAAACTCAATCCCAGGGAGGGACAAAATAAAAAATTGGGACTATGTTGAGGGCCAAATAGAGTCACCATTTAATAAACAGGATAGAAGGGATATTGGACAAAGTGCAAAAAGAATACATGTTTAGGTAGGCTACATTATTTTATGCATATGTGCCAGAGCCAGATATTTGGCATCTTTTCTTGGCTGCCAGTTCATTAATATCTGGGGTTAGGTTCTCTGGAAACCCTCAAGATGGAGTAAAGGTGTGCATCAGTGAGACAACTCCTGTGTGGGTTTTTGTTCATCTTCATCACAGAGAAAAGCTGCTCACACAGGTATGTATGGGAGCCCATTCCCACCACTGTGAGGAAAAATAAAGATCCTGTTATCTCGAAATTTCGACTTACTATCTCGAAATTTCGACTTACTATCTCATAATTATGACTTAGGATCTCATTATTATGAGATATATCTTATAATAATGACTTAGTGACTGAGGGCGGGCGTAGCAGAGCAGGGTTACGGTTTAAGAAGGGACCCTGTTAACTGGCGACCTTCAGCCAAACTCAAATGAACAACTTGACATATCTGTGTTCTTGGCTGGTTGAATTCTTAATTTTATGGCTTTGCTTTTCTTGTTGCCTCTGATGCGTTATTGTCCACATTGTGTATTTTCACCTTATGACAACATCACAAACATCTGCCTCATTAATTTGCAGCTGCAAAGATTTGTCTCGAAAACCAGCTGTATTCTAAACTGCTCCGTAGTACAGGTCAAAATGCTCCACGGTAAACACGCAGTTTGGTCACAAGTTGATCTGGTTTCCCTCTGCTCTTAGGAGCTACTGCTGACTGTGTTTTACCTTGTTTTATTGTATGTCATTTATTTTTTTAAACTGCGCTACAGAGTTCTTCTACGTAACACATGTTTGCACAAAACAGGCTCCAAAGACGATTATGTGTTTGTTTGTTTTTATACCAACTTTATTATTTCAAAGGAATTAGGGTAACTTGCTCCCTTCCTGTTTCAACACATAAACAACAAGCGACGTTTCAAACGTGAGTGGACTCGTTTCCTCAAAAGACTCTCCAATGTCGATAGTATGTCGAAATTTTGAGATAGTAAGTCGAAATTTCGAGATACTAAGTTGAAATTTCGAGATTGTAAGTCGAAATTTCGAGATAGTAAGTCGAAATTTCGAGATAACAGGATCTTTATTTTTTCCTCACAGTGGCGGGAATGGGCTTCCATAGAGTATGTGCTTCCAAACATGCAGAGCGTTTGAGCAGCATGTAGGCGGAGTTAAGGCATCGTTTCGGGGGTGAAGCTTGGAAACTGTGCAGCGCCCTCAGAGTCATACTTTGCCTTGAGTGTCATTACACTGGAGGTCTATCAGCTCCACAGGTGCTCTTTCCACGTCAACTGCAAACGGATTGCTGAGCAGTTCAAATTTACATTTCTGAGCTGCAAAGTCGGCAAATCGCCGAGTGAACTCCGTGCCAAGTGCACCTAGTTTATCAGCAAAATGCGCAGTCGGGAACACAGCGGTGGAGACTTTTACTGCATCACACATGTCTGTGATCATACGTTCCCGTCCCTGAAGCTTTAGCGCAGTGAGATGCTTCGTTATGTTGCACAAAAAGCCAGCTCACATCGCCACTTTTCATCCCGGAGCTCTGTGGTGTGGCGGGCCAGTTATGATAAACATATGATATTTTCTGGCGGGCCGTTGTACCGAGGGCCGGATACATGCTGACAATTTAATGACGAGTCTCTAAATGTGTTGATCCATACTAGGCTTTTCATCTGGGTTATGTTGTCCAGGGCCCAGTTCAGAGTCTGCATTTTTCCTTTTCAAATATTTCTCCATCGCTGTTCGTCTTGTCACCTCAACCTCTCCCGCGCGTCATTTCATTCTACTGTTTTAAATTAACAAGGTCATTACTGCGCTACCTACTGTCACCCACTGGCATGGAAGAGTATTTATTACTTAGCCAGCCACTATATTGCAGCTCAGATGCTCAACAATGGCAAAGTATTTGCAACAACTAAATAATATTTTTTTGGACTCATTAAGTGAAATTGGACATTTTCCCACGGCACACCTGACGATCTCTCACGGCACACACTGGTGTGCCGCGGCACAGCGGTTGAAAATCACTGCTCTAGTGGGCCGAGCAGAACCGAGCCGGTACCGAAGAAAGCAATTTTCAGTAACAAATATATAAAATCAACAATCATGCAGCATACCATTTTAACGAAGAACTTATGATGAACAGAACCATGTGTAACACTTTACACACTGAAAACACAATAAAACACGATCTACGACGACCTTCCTAGCCTCGTGCTAAATATCGTCAGTTTTTCGCGTTCATTTTCCCGAGATACGCAACCGAAAAAGTCCACCGAAAGACGATCCTTTAGCTTCCAAGCTAATGCTACCTAGTTAGCAACAATAGCATTCCACCCGGCTTCTATTGTACACTTCGGATTTACTCTCCGGTAAACGGTTCAAACGTTACGGGCAATAGAGCAAGACATAAACATGCCATACAGCTGGCAAAATAATTCTGAATTTGACTCACCATTCGAAGAAAAATTATAAAACACTGCTCCAAATCCATTTTGGCCGCTGAAATTGGCTTCCCCGGTCTATTTCCTGTCTAATAAAACGCTTTCCTGGAGAAAGGGGGGTCAAATGAGCTCGGAGGACCATTAAGTAGACTCGTGCTTTTACGCAAGGTTCGGCTGCGTAAATCGTGATTTTCCGGAAAATGACCCTCTCAATGAAAAAAAAAATGCCTCCACTACATTGGCCAGATCCTAACACGTGTTTAGAGACGTCATAGTAAGAAATTGACCAATCACAGGCTCAACAATGGTCCAATACACACACGCTATAGCGCATTCTGCCGTAGGTCGCCGGCACAGAGAGGCTTTGGAGAGAGTTCTAGCTCTCCAAAATGATTCCAAACTGCTGTATGTGATAGATTGTGCATGTACAAGGATAAAGTGAAATATATCGTTATTTAAGTTATAAAAGTATAATGGAACAGCTGGAGACGCTGTTTCTCAAATGACGACCTCTCGTGACCTCTCGTACGTTTATGTCTCTTGCTCTGGCCTACTTCACTCTATTCACTCCAATTATTTTGTGTGTGACTACTGCCATCATTTGCTATGATTGTGGGGGGTTTTTAGGCTTTACTGAGCCTCATTTAATATAGTATTATGAATAATAGTGCTTTTTCACCATACGAACCTGACATTTTCAAAAGTGGAGCTGTGTTCCATCTTCATCTGCTATTAACCAGTAACATATACACAATATGTACACAATTCATATGAGCAAACCCTTCTTAGTGTTATTAATCCATTGAAATTATTCAAATAGACCTTGTAGTTAGAGAGTAAGGCCCCTTTGAGTATGGGTATAGTATTTTCGAGCAGAAGCCAAAAAAAAGTCCTAGGGAGTACAGGGTCCAAAGAGTTAAAGATATGTTTTGTAAAATACATACATTTAAAAGAAAAGTAAAAAAAATAAAGAATAGATATCACCATGAAACTTCTCCAGTTGATTTCTTACATTAAGACAATTATTTTTTGTATTACAAGTTTTCTGAAGTGTTATGTTTTTATACACAAATAAGCAATTAACTAATGGTAACTTTATGTTGAATTTAGGAGAAAACTACAGTTTTGAAAAAACAAAGTAGTAAAATAAACACCTAATGTGTTTTCTTTCCACCAGTCTGAAAGAAGACGTGTTATGGAAGCAAAATCTAAAAAATGACTGAAAACAATGTTTTTGCCTGGAGTGTCTCGCCTAATTTAAAAAGCTGAGCTACATTTTGAGTATTAAAGGGGCTATGCAAACAAAGTTAATATTATTATTGTTATTACTATCGTTATGTGTTCAATGAGGTCGGTCCATCGGGGCACAGAGCGCTCTTCCCCACGCAGCTGTAAAGGTGGTGACGCAATGGAGGAATTACGTTTCAGTTACCATCTAACCACCCCTCGGGTCAGGAGCACTATGCTGAATGAATGACACCTGTGGGTGCGACGTCTCCCTCTGCACGCACAGACATAAGTGTATGCTTCACACACAACACACTCGCCTTCTTTCTACAAAATGTGAATGAACGCTGAATGAAGATGAATGGCACCAGGGTCACTTTCGTTAAAACTGTGAAGACGTGCGTACTTTCAACCGGACAGATTGGCCATCTCAAAAGACAGTAATGCACTACAATATTCTACATAATCACTATGTTGGGATTGGACAGCTACAAATAGAGCAATACAACAGTGCACTGTCTGCTGCATTTCGCAACAAGTTCTCATCCACATCACACCTTACACATCCACATCACCTCCTCTCTTGTTTTACACCGGGGAAAATAATCTTTTTGCAAGTCTGATTTATCTCTGGCAATCCTCTGCAGCTACTGTATGTCCAGACATCCATCCGTTCATTGTGTCCAAGAGGGCAATCTCATGTGGCTGTTGGTCCGAGACTTTCCACTGTAAAATATTCTGTGATGGGAAGAGATGGGGAAACTCCCTTTTTCCTCACCTGGCACAAGTCTTTCAGAGATGTAGTCAAGAAATTAAAAAAGAGGTGCAAAGTGTCCCCATTAGATGTTCATACTTTTACATTTTTTCAAAAATTATGTGAAGTTTTGAATGGAGACATAACCGTTTTGACAGTATATAAACATCTGCAAAATGGAGTGTAAACACACAGAGGTTTGGAGGTGGTTTAAGTGAGAGAACAGTTCATGAAATTTGAAATCACTTCATTTTGTATTACAGCAATGTCACAGTGACCGTGAAGTCCACATTGACTTCTGCTGTGCTGACTGTGTTAAGAGTTTGGCAAAACTGCACTCGGTGAAAGTTGGCAATTGTAAAAAAAACTGTAATTTCCGTGACATATATACTGTAAGTTTGCGCAACCCATACAATAAAGAATAGCTCTTCTTTTTGTTGGAATATTGTTTTTTGCTGAATAACTAGTAATACATTTACTTGTAATGAATGCTGTATTGTAATGCTACCTGCTTTCAGTGTTGCTTTAAGTCTTTGTGTAATGAGTGACAAAGGGTTCTATTTAAATTATCTATAGTACATGGCAAGTGCATTTAGGGCGAGTACAACTCCACTTCTGCTAGTTAAACGGCCTATAATCTGGGTGCAAAGTAAAACACAATGGGCAAAAAGGTTGTTTAGTCTCTTAATTAATCATAGGTGTGTTTTGGGCGTAGCATTGAACCAATCAGTGTCATCAACTTCCTTTGACTGCATATGAGCAAATGTACCGAATACATATTTAACTGAGGAGAAAAGCGCTGCTGCTTTTTGTGTGATGAGTGTACCCACGTTGCGATGTAGGCCTTTAAAGGAGGAAAACACCGCACCCTTGACGTTGCGCCTGAGCATAGATGAGCGCAAGTTACAAAACATGAGCGCGGAGTGTGAAAATGTCAACTGTGTCGGTCTGAAACTAGCAACGGCAGTTGTGCCGCTTTGTTGTGTGTCTTTGCACTGCGGCTTTGCACACCGCTTTGCTGCGCTGCTTTGTTGCGCTGCTTTGTTGCGCTGCTTTGCTGCGCTGCTTTGCTGCACCGCTTTGCACCAGGTGTAAGATTAGGCCCAAAGTGTTACTGTTGAGAGACAAATGTCAATGTTCTGGTGCCAGAGTTGATCCCAAGATGTGTATCACATGTTTTGATTGCATTAGTGTATTTTGGATGTTTGATAGACTGGTTTGCTGAGCTGCATGTCGGTAAAGAGAACTGTGGTAACACTTTTGAAAAAAACCAAACTCAGAGTAGAATAGAGTAATGTGGGACTAGCAACTGTAAAAGACAGCCCACTAGAAAGCATTTGTTTTCAGCGAGGCGGTAACCGTGGGAAGGTAAAGTAATTTAAGGATTTTGTCTTGTTTTAGGGGATCGTATTACTCGTAAACACCACTTTGTAATCTTCTGGTTGCGCGCCACTCACACATGTTAGCACACACACGCCCGAACTACACATATCCTCACAATGCGATGTAACCTCATGAAAGATTCATACAGTTTGTGGAAGAGACCTATAAAATATCCATAGAGTCTCAGCAAGACATCCGACTGGGTTCACTTTCAGAACTGACGGGAGCAATCCATGGAGCTTTGTGTGTGTGTGCATGTGCATGCAAATGTATATGTGTGCATGACTATTCGAGTGTATAAGTGTGTGTATGATGTGATTGAATGTGTGTGTGTTTGAGTGATCGAATGAGCCCACCACACTTTAGAATCTGACATCATCATTGACCTTTCCTGCCAGTCTTTGTTTTTGGCAGATGATGTGGTTTTAATGCCAGTCAAAGCAAATAGGTTCCGCCTGGAGACGGCCGACTCTGTAGAGGTTGAACCATCAACCATGGAAGAAATAACCACTATTTCTGCTTAGTACTTGAATTGTGGAAGTCCCAGATATCCCGGGAAACTAAACGCTGTCTTGTCTGGGTTTATAAGATCATCCGGAGGAGCTCCGTGGATTTCATCGAGGTGTATTCATTGTGTCTAGCAAGCCACACGTCGGCTGTTTACTACAGCAGTATGAACCCAAAATAAACAGATTTTGCTGTGATTTAACTGTAATAAACGGACAAAAAGGGATGCCGAAATAACTACATAATGTTGCCGATTTGTAAAAAGTTTGAATTCATGTTTTGTTTCTCTGCAAGACGACAAGCAAATAACTTTTAAAATACTTGTTTTCTCAATGCCGCTTGAATCGATCGGTGCTATTCTATGCTAACATTGCCGAATTTGCGTTACCCACGTCTATTCGTGTCTGTGCATGACTTTGTATGCAATCTACTCGCGCGAAAAATGTGCACCGCATTTGGTGTGAATACGGCATTATAGTTAACATACAGATGAGAGCTCTCTGCAGGAAGGCAAATGACCACATTTACGAAAACGGCAAACTGCTGCTTTAACTTTTCCTGGTCCGCCACATTGACATTCCCATCAGCCTTAGCTGTACTTTATGTTTAGCATGCTATGACGCTAAACTAAGATGGTGAACATGGTTACCTGCTAATCCTGAGCATGTTACGTCTCACCAAGGCACTTTTTAGCTACTGATTGAGACGCACCAGGCTTTCATATAACTCCAATGGAAACCCATTTCCCTCAGTATTTTACCTTACTTTTGTTACGTAACTTACGTACTTACTTACTTAGTAACGACGAGTATGTGAATTACGTAACAAGCGTAGGCTAGTTAATTTCAGTCAAATCACAATCTTTCCTAAGCCTATAAGTACTTTTGTTACCTAAACCTAACCAAGTATTCCCAGTTGGAAGTTTATTTTTAAAAGACACTGTGTTTTATGAGTTGGGAGTGACAACCAGGCAACAACATCCGGTTCTGCCGAGTGAAGCCAAAACGGAAGTGTCTTAAAACTTGCTTTCTCTCTACTGACCAGCAGGGGGCGACTCCTCTGGTTGCAAAAAGAAGTCTGATTGTATGGAAGTCTATGAGAAAATGACCCTACTTCTCACTTGATTTATTACCTCAGTAAACATTGTAAAAATTAGTTTATGGTCTCAATCGCTAGTTTCAAGTCTTACAGCATGATGTTCATTTAGTAAATGATGGTCCATTTCACTAACAAGGACCACGCCAATAACAGTATGAGTTTCGAAAGGTTTATTGCATAATGGAATGATTGTTAGATTTAAGAAGCGGTAGGGGTCGAGGGGTGAATGGATGTAGGGGTAGAGGTAGGAGTAGGAGTCGATGTAGGGTAGGGATGAAGAGATGTAGGGTAGGGATGAAGAGATAGGGGATGTAGGGTAGGGATGAAGGGGTCGAGGTAGAAGGATGTAGGGTAGGTATGAAGGGGTCGAGGTAGAGGGATGTAGGGTAGGGATGAAGAAATTAAGGGATGTAAGGAAGAAGAAATGAGGAGGGTTGTAGAAAGGAGGTTAGGCGATAGATGGGGGACTGTTGATGTCCGGCGGCTGGCGGGAACGGGGGGAATGGAGACTGTAGGGTGGGGGCCGTCTCTTCGGAAGCTCTGGTGGTGCAGAGTCCCCAAAGATAGCTTCATAAAGACAGATGTCGATGGGCGTTTCTGGTGTCATTCAGGTTGGAACGAATGTATGAGAGGTACGCGGAGGAAGACCAATGCCAAGTATCTTAAGGATGTGGTTGGAAATTCCTTGACTTGAAGCGGTGGAGGCGGCGCCGAGTAAACTCTGGGGGGTATTCCGGATTGGGCTGATATATGGTGAAAGTGGTGGTGAACCTGAGACCGTGTGGCCCCTTTGCCTGTGACGAACAGGGGATCTTGCGGGGGAGTTTAGCTGGAGGAGCTTAAGTAGTCACAGATGGACGCAAGTACAGACTTGGGTATGAGTCTAGTCAGAAAAGGTAGATGGGTTGAGGTGGACTGTATTGGTTGGTCTTGCGGCATTTGAGGTGATAGGTGACTGTGTTGGGAGGATGGATGTGATGTCTGATGCGGTGGCGTGTCGCGACGGATGGTGGTTGGAGTTCGAGGCGGTGAACTCAGAGCAGCGAAAGAAGCAGGCAAGAACGTGAACTTTAATACTTTGTTGTCCGCAAAGGGAGACAGATAACCTGAGCGGAGTGTGTGGATCCCGCGGGTGAGGAGGTCCGAAGTGAGGGGCAGACATTTAGATGTAGCATGGCGACGTTCGAGTGGGTAGAGGCTCACGGAGCCCCTGAGGACAGTTTTGTGTAGAAGTTAATGCGCTTATGTAAACCCGTATGGTGGAGGACTTGACCTTAAGGAGGGAAATGGATGAATGACGGAAGTTCGTGAGGGTAAGGATGTCGAGCGACGGGAATGGAAGGCTGAAGGAGGCGCGAAAGCTTCAAAGCAGTCCAGTGAGGTACGATGGGTGTTTGGGGGGCGACGTTGTTGAGGATGCCATCTGCGCTATTAAATTAATTTATTTTATCTGGTGGAGGAAAGCCGAGTGTTCAGACCGTGTGCTGGGTTTGAGGAAGGTAGCGGATGGGGGACGTGGCATGATCGATTCTTATGTACTTCATGGAGTAGTCCAGGCTGGGAATTAGGTAGAGCCTGGTGATGTCTGCGCAGGTGGGGAGTGGTTGTTAGATTGCAGCTTTCGAGCTTGGTTAGCAATTCCCTGGAGATGTAGGGATTCCGTGTGGATGGATCGATAATTGGACGAGGTCCATGTGGTTACCGGTGAGAAACTGTTGCGGGGGAAAATAAGTCGGAGGACGCTGGAATTGTCTGCTGGCGGAGCTGTGGAAATGAGGAGGAGTATTTAAGCTGGGATGGGCTGCTACTGGGGGTAGGGGTAGAGGAAGAGAAGGGGGCAGCATGAGCGAGAAGAAACAACTGTTGCGTCCCTGGGCAAGATACCCAACCCCGAGTTGCTCCCGTAGCTGTGCCATATACCTACCTGTTCCCTGTTGTTGGAGCGGTCTGTGCAGCTGGGGTAGCCGGTAGAGGTGGGAGGAGTTAGCCAAAGTTGGCCGAGGTGGGTGGGACATGAAAGGTAGAAGTAAGAGAACGGAAAAGGATGCTAGGATGGGGTGGTGCGGGACAGAAGGAGATTGTAGCATCGGCGCCGGGTCGGATCAATTTCCGGGGGAGACATGGCTCGAGTTTGGTTACTGAGCGGAGAGGTTGTTTTGGACAAACAGTAAAAAGAATTTGACTTTGGATTTGCAGACATCTGGACTTGGCTGTGGGAAAACTCTGCGAGAAAACTGACCGATGGCCTGTATAGGCCCGGAACGGTATTCTTACACGTATTCCTTGGCGGTCAGGATGCCAGGGAGAGAAGGATATAATGATAGCATAGAGTTAAGTGAGAAAGAGACAAGAAGTGGGAAGGAGAGTGAGTGGAAAGAAGCAGGGAAGAAGTCGGCGTATCGCAAAAGAAAGAAAAGAATGAAACAAGTTTAAGTTTGGGTGAAACTGAGAGTGAAGAAAAGGAAGAGGAAGTTGGAGACCCAAAGGCAAAAATACTAAATGTAGTGATAAGATTTGAAGGATAAGGAGGAGTTAAGAAAATTGACCCATTAAAACAGAACTTGAGAATACGTAGCAGAGCAGTTAAGAGTGCTAAGAGAATGATGAGAGGAGTAGAGAAAAGGGAAACTAGAAAGGAGGGGCATGCTGGGAGAAATGCAAAGACTAGGGATGAGAGGAAGAGAGCTGAATAATATACTAGAGTGGGATCTAGTAATCTGGGGAGAAGGTGCTTTACAAACTTTTTACGAGCAACAGGACTGATGGGGAAAGTTTAGTAGTTGAGAACATAGAAACTGACTGAAACCGGAAGATGGCAGTAATGCAACAAAAAGGATGCAAGCTGCCGTTAAACACCACCACGGAAGAAGAAGAAGAAGATGCTAGGATGGAGGGATGAATTTGCCTGGGTTAATAGTGAAGTTAGGGGGGAAAACATTGCGAGGAGATGTCTCTTGACACGGAGGGAGCTTGACGGCCAGGGTCAGTATGGCATGGAACAACTTAAGGCAGGACACGGTCGACGGTCCTTCTCTAAATACATTTAAGTCGAGGCTAACAGCAGACTGGAAGCAGCATCCAAACTTACGCTACTACACCTTCTCCTACTGAATGCCGTATCTCTGACTCCCGCATGCAGTTTGACAGATTTAATCGTGACTAGTCTTGAAGAGGATCGATTCATAGCCTTGGTACAGGTCTCATTACCCTAATCGGGTACTTATTGGCCGTATTAAGATCAGGTTAAAGATTCACAATCAGAGTATACGACCTGGCCCTCTGGAGGGACTGATGTAGATGGCTGGGCTTCTTCGGCCGTGTGATGCGCCATGACGTGGCGCGGGGAACCCGGAAGTGCTCTGGAGGCTCGGAGAGCGAGAAAGGTGTTGTGCTATGGGTGTTTGAATAGTTTGGAAAGTTACGCTTTTTTAACGGACTGATGTAAAGGAAAGTTGCATTGGATGATTGCTTTCTTCATTTGAGAGACTGTCCACTCGGAGAAGTGGGATATATAGAGACTGTTGGAGCCTCGGAATGGTGAATGAGGGTCGCGGTGGTTTCACCAGTCGTTCGGGCACCTGGATCTCCGGCGGTCGGGAGAGCGGCGTGGGGGTGTAGGGTAAGGGGTGAAGGGTTGGGGGGGATTAGGGTCGAAGGATGGGATGCCAAAATCGGGATCTCCCCCCTGGGCTGTTGGAAGGCGGGAGCGGACGGCTTCGGAGTTGACGGAGAATGGTTATCGAGAGCTGCGGGGAACGAGGATTGCTAAACGCAGCCGAAGTTGCTAGCGACGAAGCGTGGTGAGAGAAGGAGGGAGCTTCGGGATATGGCTGGTCGTCCGGAAGGGTTGAGGAAGAGCCTTTGTGAAAGGTAAGCGGTTTTCAGATTTTGCTTGTCTGTTGAAGCTGGGTCGAAGTTTGTTTGTTTGTCGTACATCGTCCACTTCTTATATACAGTCTATGGTGACAACGTGTTGACTACCCCTCCAACTCACGGCTACTCATCCTATTCTGTCTGAATCACCTAATCTTTCCCATTAAATACGTTCAAATGTACAATATCTAATGTGTGACAAATTGCCCCCTTGTTCCTAGTACTTGCTCTCTGACCTTCTGTCTCTGTTCCCCCCCTCGCTCCTTCACTTCATCTGTCTCTCTCCCACTCTGTGGGTCGTCCGACTTCCCGTGGCTCCGCTCTTGAAAATTTAATTACCAGGACGCTCCCTGGGGCAGCAAGCCAAGGTGAATGCCAAGTCAACCCCAGGTATAGAAATTAATTAGGCTTAATTCAAGTGAAATTCACTGCAGCGTTAACACTGTGGAACTTCCATTCCTCTTTTTCTCATCCGCTGTTGCAGTGAAGATGTAATTGGAGCAAACATGACAAGACTTCTACATTAATCCTTCAAAGAGCTTCAAACTACTTTTCTAGGCATTAGTATGCAAGATTTTTTTTTATTTGATGCAGAATTCACAAAAGTATGCAGACATTTTTTTAACCTGTCATCTCTCATATCCTGCTTTTATTGACATTCATTGCAAGCAAATTAAATTCTGCTTCATTTCCCAGTGAAATTACTGGAAAATTACACGTTTTTTTCTTTGTTATTCACCCTCCTCTTCCTACTTCCATAAAGTTTCTGTTGGCCCTTTGTGACATGCACTCTATAGAGAAATGTGAATGAATGCTACAAGTCCATAATCATTTGTTCGATATTGAATGACTGCATCTTCGACAATAGTTGAAATGTGTGTGTGGTGTGAACGTTGTAGCTCATACATAACCAGATAATTATCACCAGCGCTTTAGAGTCGTTCAGCTTTGTTTTGGTTTTACGTATAACAGGGTGGACAGATCCGGTTCGTTTCGTTCACCCACAACTAGGAAACTGTCCCACACACAACTCTTTCGGTTCTGTATAGATGGTGGTAATACTAACCTTTTTTACCAAATAAGGCCTAGAGTTTATGCCCATTTCTTACAAGCATTTTGATTAGCCAACTTACTTCATCTCACATTAACTTTAAATACTGAAAGTAGCTCATTTTCAAAGCTGCGCCAGTCAATATTTTATATAATGGATTGAATATGTAATGTGAAGGGGGGCCACTCATATGCAGTGACAAACTCACTGGGAGTTGCCACCCAACTCTGCAGTTCCTCTCAGCTCTTATTTTAGGCCGTTTCGGCATCTTTCAGCATTGTTTTTCTTTTGTGGCCCACACACATAAATGTTTAGGTTCCCTCTCAATGCTCTTATTTACTTTGTTTCCAGCAGCAACTCACTGTACACTCCCTGCCTGGCACCAAATAACAGAAAGACAAAATTGACAACTAGCTGGTGAACATAGTGGAGCATTTACCAGCTAAAAGCCAGATATAAAAAGGAGAACAGAACTAAAAGGAGAATGAATATTTCCCTTATATTCATACGATGTACAGTTGTACAAGTTCATATAAATACTAATGTTGCCCAATGTCTGCTGGATGTATAAATTAGAAACCGCTTGCTAACTGTTTGCAAGTTTGATAATATGTCAGTGTGGTCTTAAAAGCTTGGCTAAAGTGATCAAATAATAAATAATGCAGATTGTAAAGGAATGCTTTGCCCCCAACATTACCATTTGTCTATCAATGACTTACTTTGTCTTACCTTGAATATTTTAAGAAAATTAATCCAAAAATGGAGAAAAGTCTTGATGTATTACTATATCAAAACATTGGTTTACAAACTCTTTCATGCAGCTCCTGCAGAATAATCTAAGTCTCAATTATCCAGCCTTATGCTTACTGCTTTAAAAACACGATTAGCGCCCAAGGCATTTCAACTAAATCACAAATACTCTCTCAGACAGGAAATAAGAGTTGTTTATGACAGGCAGCGGAGAGAGAAGGTACAAACCGTATTTCTGATGTGAGTCATTCCGTGTTTAAAAAAGAAAAGAAAAAAGAAATCAGTGACTGGATCATTTGTCACTGTAGTTTAATGTTTACACGCAATCATCAGTTATGCCGGACACAGGCGCAGAGTAAATAATGAAACAGACTAAAATATTTGTAATCATAAGTCAACTTGCTTTATTATACATTACTCATGCAAAAAAAACCTGTTGCTGTTTGAAAAAGGAGATATCGTATGAACAAAGGCTCAAAGATTTCAGATTGCTGCTTCCAGAGCTGTGCGGTGCTGAAATAAAACGACCTGTACCGCTCATTCAAGGGTCATTAATCACCGCGCTATTGTGCTGACCCGTTATTTGCATACTCAAGGCCTGCCTCATGTGAACCTTGGCATTTTCCACACCAACAAGGCCTTTTTTTCTCTTATCGAGACCACCACCGGGTGAGATTTGTTTATGTCGCCATTCTCCCAGACTCGTTACGCCGTGTTGCCGAAATCACAGGGAATTCTGGGACATAACGAGTAGCGCATCTGGGCACTGGCGGTCACATCTTGGCTGTTGCCTGATCATATTTCGTGTGCACTCATGTTTGTTTATTCGTGCCTTTTAAAACTTTTCATTTGAACTTGTCCAGTTTCCGTAAATGAAAAGCTGCACTTGCATTTGACTATATAAAACGGGAATTACCATCGTGGCTATCTCTGTCGGCGGTTTCTTTTTTTTCCATCATCCCTTCCTAAGCAATGTTACTATGCCTCACTCCTCCTCCATCCGCACCCTCCGTTTCTCCAAAACACGAAACGTGTTGGAAGCAACACCTCCAGTCGCCGGCTCTGTGGAGAGTGGGCTCTTAAAGCACAGGAGACACCAGACGTGCATTAGTAGCGGACAGGATTATGTCATATGGCTATTAATATTAGAAACCGTCAGCACAGTGCAGTGAGCTGAGAACAAGTAGTGCAGAAGGAAGTGATGTCCCATCACCAATTGGAACCTTAGAAAAATGGTTAGAAATTGTTCTTTTAATGGAACACTAAGTGACGTCAAACAGTATATATTTTTCTTTTTCAATAGAAAATCAGTAACCTCTCATTAATAAATTATTTTATTTACACACAGCTAATATTTGTAAGTTGAGACTTGTTCAATCACCTTATCATTTACATCAACAATCTGACACACTCCATCAGCTGTGTTCTTTTTTTCCTTGAGAAACACATTATTTTGGTTTAGTAGACATTTAGTGCAAGTCTCAATTCACAACATTTAAAGCAGATTGCAGTTCTGCGCTGATGTGAAACAGTCTATGAAACATATTTTTTGTTCGGAAACGTCGACATTCTGCGTATCCAGAAACACACAATGTCAAACAAAATTCTGCTGACTACGTTGAAGTATCAGGTGAGTTTAAATTTGTTTTTGTTATTAACTGTATTCATGTAACCTATCCTCATATAACGGTGTTTTTTTTGTGCATTTTGCTTCAAAAGCCAACAACCCGTGTCAATTTCATGCATGCATACAGTCTTTTCAAAATAAACTTCCATATTCACAGGAAACAATTTAGTTAGGTTTAGGCAAAAATAAACTACTCAGTTAGGTTTAGGAAAATATTGTGAATTACTTAGTTAGGTTTAGGCAACAAAACTACTTTGTTAGGTTTAGGAAAAGATCGTTGTTTGGGTTGAAATAACTACGGAAGTGCCGCTACTTAAGTACGGAATTTATGTGGCTAATAAATCATCTGACTTCTCGTTTCACAAGCAGCACGAACAGTGGTCTACTGGAGAAAAGACCGGTGTTTGCTTTACCTCCACCTCATTACATACAGTTTGCTTTCGTCGAATATCTCCAAATTGCAGTGCATTAATTTTTCGTGGGTATCGCTACAAACGTTACATGAGAACAGCCTGATTTTTGTGCATTAAACGAGAAGGAACAAAACCCTATACTAAAACAAGAAACTAAAGAGAATATAAAATCATTCCTAAAATCTATAGACCTGCCTTCAATTGGACAACAACAGAATGACCACTTGACGTTACAGATTACCAAAAAAGAATTGGAAACCGCAGTGAATAATTAAAAAAATAATAAGACACCAGGAAGTGATGGTTTGCCAGCTGAATGGTATAAGATCTTTAAGGAAGAGCTGACTCCAGTACTTTTGAACTCCTTTAATTGGACACTTGAAAATATGTCAACTCCACCCTCATGGAGTGAAGCTATTATTTCTGTCATTCCAAAAGAAGGCAAGGACAAAATGCTTTTTAGCTCATACAGACCGATTTCGATTTTAAACCAGGACTACAAACTGTATGCATCCATCATGTCCAGGAGAATGGACTCCTTTCATTCCTGACCTAATTGATAGCGACCAAACCGGTTTTGTCCAGGGACGGCAAACGCAAGATAATATTATATATTATATTATTATCTATATTATATAGACGCTCTCTTCATATTATAGAAAATATCGGGGAAACCAAATCAAATGCTGTGCTAGTTAGCCTAGACGCTGAAAAAGCTTTTGATTGCGTGAGCTGGGAATATTTGTTTTTGGTTTTAGAACAATTTGGTTTCGCCGAAAAGTCAATTAACAGTATTAAAGCTCTATATTCTGCCCGACAGCAAGAATCAAAATAAATGGACGTCTTACTGACCGCATAAAATTGGAAAGATCCACTCGTCAGGGGTGCCCCCTCTCTCCAACCCTTTTCGCACTCTACATGGAACCCTTGGCACAAGCAATAAAAGAATGCTGTGATATAAAAGGAATTCTGATAAAAAATAAGGAACATAAGATAGCGTTATATGCTGATGATGTATTACTATACAGCCGTGACCCAGATACCTGCCTTCCTAACCTTTTGGAACTCCTCGACAAATTCGGTACATATTCAGGATACAAATTAAATATGCAAAAAACTCAAATATTACCATTTAATTACAATCCATCACCTTTTATAAAGCAAAAGATCCCCATTAACTGGTCACAAAAAGCAATCAAATACCTCAGAATTTGGTTAACTCACTGTATTAGTGATTTGTATAAAAAAAACTGAAATTATAAACAAAAAAATTAAAGAAGATCTAAGTAATTGGTCAACACCTCTATTGAATTTAAGTGCGAGAATTGATATTATAAAGATGTCCATTTTACCTAGACTACTGTATTTATTTATGTCATTACTAGGGGTGTAACGGTTCACAAAATTCTCGGTTCGGTTCAATACGATACAGTGGTGCCACGGTTCGGTACGTTTTCAATCCAGCAAAAAAGCAGAAATGCCAAATCCTCGCTGGTGAGACTCTCAAGGGGGTGTGTCTGATTTGATTCTCTGTTTGGGATTTTGTTTTCTTTTACAAAGCAGGAATTATGGTCTGGAGAAATGGGCTGGTGAAGGAGTAGTGTCACGGGGCTCAATAGCATTAAGCATGTTGGTACAGCCTGGTTTATCACTACAGAGTAGGGATATACCTTTAGCCCCGTTTGAATCAGGAGGGAACATATACCTAAACGCTGCGGGGAGAGTTTGTAACGAATATTAAATGACTATTCACGTACACTGGGTGTGATGGTGCCGGTGTAAACAGGAAGTAGATTGGTTGCTTAGTTTTAAAAAATACGACAGAGTAATAAAGTAGTCTTTAATAATGAAAGGTCGTATTTGATACTTAAGATCTTCTCTAAAATCTTCCTCTATGAACTCAAACAGACAGTTCGTGGAAAGTTTTAGTAGTTTTATTTTTCAGACTTAGTTACAGTGCTGGGGGTCTTGCTCTATCTCTCTCTCTCTCACCTCATATTTGCATTAAAATCAACACTTACACACAAAGGTTTACTAGATTATGGGTCCATAAATCTGGTCAACACACGTCTCTCACTCGTTCCCTCGGTGTCGTTGTTGTCTGTTCTCACTCGTAGCTCTGCTGGTGTCTGAAGTCTCTGTCGTACTGGAGAGCAATCCATGTTTTGTTCCTTTATAGTTTATGTGAGTTAACTTGTTGTACATAGTTGTACAGAACAAAATAAACAATAATAACAAAAGGAAAGTCCTCCGTTTTGTGTCCGTCTTCCCTAAAGCCGCTAACGGTGACTTCAGACGTCCGCTCTGTAGCGCTGATACCTCCGCTGGACACGCCACTCACTAATCGCTCAAATAACAGCTGCTTCCTCCACAGAAATGCAGACTTTAACTGGACAACAGCTGCTAGTAACGACAACACGGTCAACAACGCCTCTAATCAGGGCCCCATTCCTCGTACGTGGTTCAACTAAGTCGATCAAATGTCCTATTAGCCAGCTTAAATTACCGCGATGATTGAAGGCAGGCTATCTCGGTTCCTCAAAGGCTGATCAGCGCTCAAACAATCTCGTTAATTCGAACCAGACCTCAGTCATCAGGATAATTGGGCGTGCCCGTTTTACGTCAAAAGGGAGAAGCGTCGATCACCGAAACCATGATTTTCTAACAGTATGGCGAATAAAGTAAAAGAAAGAGCGTCTTTTTTCTCCGCTGGCGAGTGTTGGGGCAAAGTATAAACAGGAGCCGCTAACGCTGGACTGGTTTGTTGACTAGTTACTGCGCATGTGCGCCAAAAATAAGTTCGCTGAATTCAGGTTTCAAAATAAAACATGTATTTAATATCAAATGCAATCTGAATTAACTATCGATAGTAAAATGCTCTCGAGAACAGCTTTCACACACACTCCAAACAGGAAGCTTGTTACCTGAAGGACGAAATGTGATGAAGAGACTGAAATAATCATTTGAATCTCCTTTCATAGTCCGTAAAATATCTGTCTCAAATTCCATTGGTCTAAATCCAGCTGACTCCTCCTAGCCTTAGTCAGCTGACTCCCTCGTCGTCTCCTATTGGTCTCCGTCTGTAGCTCCTCCTTCTTGGGTTCCTCTTGGGTCCTCGCTCTAATCTTGGTGTCCTCTGTTAAAGCCCAACTTAAAATCCTGTCTATCCCTATCGACTATTCTTACAGATTAATACATTTATTAATAATACATCCAATAATTGTCTCTTATGGTTCAACACTCCTATAGTAAACATATTGTAAACACTCTACACTAGATAAGTATTCTGGTACTTCCTGATACTTTGACACTTTTTACAAGCATATGTGCGGCATTTCCACGATGCTTCCTATATTCATTCTAAACATATTACATCTCATAGATAAATATATTGCAACTCTTTAACCCATCGTAACATTCTTATTATTTTGACACTTCTATTCACCATAAGAGGTGCTAATCATCATACTAAACTAATTCTAATACTAAAATCCCACTAATTCTATCTTTAATACTGAAATCCTCCACACGAGCAGGAGATGATCATGAACGCTTATGAGGAAGTCAAGACCATAATCATGGCTAAATCTAACACCGCCACCGCTGCGAGGGCTAGACAAGAAGCATGGCAAAATATCGCAGACAAGTTAAATGCGTAAGTGTTGGGAAAATGTATAGGCTAATTTTAAGTGCCTCATCACCCCAATCAATCAGATTATATTTCTTTAAATGTGCGGCAGTAGGCTTAATGGAATGCATCATCCAATGACATCTTATAGCGAAAATAATTATCTCAACTCTTTCAGAATAAGTAGATAAATCAAGCCCAAAGAGTATCTAATTGATACGAATTAATAGATACTCATGAAGATATATGTACTGTATGCGCTTTTGTATCATACTATATATGTGTATATACATGTATGTGTAGATCACCATATAGAACTAGGAGTTTGAATATGTGTGTGCGAATCTGTGTATGGGCGGATCAGTATGTATATTATTCATAATCAGAAATTCAATCAATTGAAGCAGTGAAAAGAAATTGTGTGTGATTCTCTCTATTCTTATCATGAGTACAATAATGATATGCTATGGTGTACTAATAACACTGTCATATAATTATGAGTGCTTTCAACCCCCATGTAGTTGCAACCCAGCCATCAAGAGGACATGGGAGCAAGTAAAAACTAAGCACAAAAACATTATTCAGAATGGTGAGTCAATACAATATGTGCCATGGTAATGTATTGAACACATCCATAAGTTTCTTAAGCACCAAATAAACTTTACGAACAGCACGGCATGCAGCGGCTTTCCCGATGTTCTCCGCATCGCCGACACTGTACAAAAATGTACCACTCACAAAAAAGCGCAAGGCTATGCATACAGTCTGTGAGACAGTCAATGCAATGAAATTTCCATATTTTCGTTTTATCGAATGAGCGGTAAAACAGATGATCAAAACATACACGGACCGATCTCGAAGAACTCTCTCCCTATAAAACGCTAATCTAACTAATCGCTCCTTCATCAATGGGATGAGGAAGGGAGCTGATATTTTTTCAAGCTCATGGATGTGTTGCTATGGTGATTTTGCCAAACTTGCTTCGTGGAACCGAAAAGCCTGACTGGCGTAATCTTATTCTCAAAATGATCTGGCGAACTCAGTTATCGACGTACGAGGAACAGGGCCCAGTTGTTCATATGGAATTAACCTGGTAGCCGATCGGTAATCAAGACTGTTGTTGTTTGTGAACATCCGGGAACGGTCACGTGATATGAGCGTGGCAAATCAGGGAAGGACAGCACGTTACGTCGGGTGGGTTGCCATGTTTGAGCGCAGTGGCTCCACCAATTTCAGCTATATTTTATTTTTCAAAAGCAATTTAATATTATTCAAACGTATTGTTCGGTTCGTAATGTGTACACCCCATATCGGGGTGTATCGTTACACCCCGAGTCATTACTAGGGGTTGAACCCTTCATTGGTTGAAGACCTAGTTAAAATCCCAGCCAGACAATTCCAGGACTTGGACAGACAGATCTCCAGATTTATTTGGAACGGAAGGAAACCAAGGGTTAAATATAGCACGTTAACCATCAGTAAGGAGGGAGGTGGTATGTCTCTCCCTAACCTTAGAGAGTATTTCCATTCTGCCCAATTAAAAATAATAGTTCTTTGGTGTGATAATGGTTACGAGGCTAAGTGGAAGGAGATGGAAAATGAATGCAAAGGTATCCCAGTACAAGCAATGATCGCAGACCACAAATTAATGTTAACTTATCGTTCCCATCTGAACCCCATTGTCTCATTCACCCTGCACACCTGGTTTGATGTTGTAAAGCAACTAAATTTGTGGACCCAGTTACCCTTTTAGCCCAAGCCGTTTTTTTGGCTTATTCTCGAAAATACTACACCCATACTCAAAGGGGCATTACTCTCTAACTACAAGGTCTTTTTTAATAATTTCAAAGGATTAATAACACTAAGAAGGGTTTGCTCATATGAATTGAGTAAATATTATGTATATGTTACTGGTTAATAGCAGATGAAGATGGAACACAGCTCCACTTTGAAAATGTCAAATTCGTATGGTGAAAAAGCACTATTATTCATAATACTATATTAAATGAGGCTATTACATATTATTCATATACCCAGCATCATAGCAAACGACAGCAGTAGTCACCCACAAAAGAATTGGAGTGAATAGAGTGAAGTAGGCCAGAGAAATAGACATAAACGTACGAGAGGTCGTCATGTGAGAAACAGCCTCTCCAGCTGTTCCATTGTACTTTTAGAAGCTAAATAACTATATATTTAACTTCCTTTATCCTTCTACATAAACAATCTATCACATACAGCAGGTAGAAATCATTTTGGAGAGCTGGAACCGTCTCCAAAGCCTCTCCAGGCCGGCGAGCTACGGGAGAAGTGCGCCATAGCGGTTGGGTATTGGACCTTTGTAGGGCCCCTGGTTGGTCGATTTTAATTTGTTTTGGTCTGTGCACGTGGCTGGATGTGGCCAATCGAATGGCGTTAACAGATTTACCAGGAAGTCTTTAGTTTTCCGAAAATTGCCGATCTAAGCCGAGGAGCCGGCGCATGAAACCGAGAGACTGCCTCACTAGAATGTGGTCCCCCAAGCTTATTTGACCCCCCTTTCTTTTTTTCACGAGTATGTTAGACAGGAAATGGACAGTATGAGGTGAATCAGCGGTCAAAAAGGAGTTTATGGACACGGTTTGATGATTTTGCTTCAAAATTGTGAGTACCAACCCAGAATTCTTCGGCAGAGTGATCGTTGCTCGGGGCTGCTGTCCCCCGGGTAACTTTTGAAGGGTCTCCCTGAGAGGAAATCCGAAATATACGGTTGGAGCGTGGTCGAATGCTATTGTTGCTAAGTATGTAGCTTTAGCCTGGTCGGTTGAGAAGCGTCTTTTGAGGGACTATTTCTGATGCGTGTCTCGGCCAAATGAACTTGAAAAAGTGACGAAATATCGCAGGAGGCTAGCAACGTTGTGTTATATTGTGTTTTATTGTGTTTTGAGTGTGTAAAGTATTACACATGCTTCTGTTCATGAGAAGTTGTTTGTTAAAACGGTATGCTGCATGGTTGCAGATTAATTGTATTTGTTACTGAAAATTGCTTTCTACGGTAGCGTTCGGTATTGCACGAGGTCCAATTGTGTCGCCGGCGAGCGTTCAGGTTTAGAAGGGAAAACTTAGATGGCTTGCATATGACACGGAATTTAAACCAAACAGTATGGATTCTAGATTCAGGTACTGGACCAAACAAGGTATTACTGCTTTCTGCACAATAACGGAGAAAAACACATTACAAAGTTTCCAGATATTGAAGGAAAAATACAATTTAGAAAAGTATGATTTCTTCAGATATCTACAGTTACGGCAGTACTTTTCAAAATAAATGAAGAGACATGAGGTAACTATGGAACCTAATGAAATAATACAATTAATAGTATGGGCATACATTGGCAGCTCCAAATCAGTAATTTCAAAACTTTACCAGGGAATTACAAAGGGCAGAGGAACTACCACAACATATATCAAGGAGAGATGGGAGAAAGAACTAGAAGATAAAATACCCAGTCAGCAATGGGAGAATATGTGTGAAACCGTGTTCTCTACTTCCTGTTCTATGTATTGGCGTGAATTTGGCTGGAAGAACCTTGTTTGTTTCTTTATTACCCCTAAGATGAAGACATACTTAACCACAATAAATCATACATGCTGGAGAAATTGTGGGGAGGGTTATGCAAACCACCACCATATCTTCTGGTCCTGCCCCAAGATACAAACATTCTGGCAAAACGCTTGGAGAATTATGCAGCATATTCTTGGCCAGCAGATCTCATTCACATGCAAGTCACTTTATTTGGGTGATCTACCAGAAGGAATAACAGGAAATGACAGATACCTCCTGAAATATTAACGGTAGCAGCAAAAAAAGCAATTACTCGAAAGTGGCTACAAACCGACCCACATACATAGCAAGATGGACAAAATGGACCAAATATTTGTCAGAACAAGAAACTCGGCTGGTGACTTGCCCTCCCTAACCTCACACAGATTTTTTGACTCTGTTCATTGTTGATGCTCATTATCTTTTAAGAAGACAGGTACTCTCTTCAAACAGGATGCTACTTCATCTGTGCAAATCTTAACATAAATAATGCTGTGTATAGAACCCTTCCAATATATATTTTTGATATCTGATCCTGAAATTATGGTTGACACGAGCGACGGACAATGTTGTTGGCATGTTGCATGGTTGTTTTGATGTATTTTGTTTTTGTTTTTCTCTTATTTATCTATTTGTTTAATTTATTTTCTTCCTGGTCTTTCTTTGCCAGGTGCATGATTTATTAGTATTATTCCTTTACTTGTTTGGTTTTTTGTTTTTCCTTGCTACAAAAAAAAACCTTAATAAAATATTTAAGTATAAAAGAGACGGAACTCTGCAGTAGGAATGTTTTCTGGGGCTGCTGCACACTGGTGTCCATCAGAAAAGAGATTAATGCGATGCTAACTCATCATGTTAGGGGGAGTGTCTACTGTAACAAGTCAAATGCACGGGACATGTGGGTATTTGCAGGTCACAAAACCAGTATTAATCACTTCTTCTTTACTTTCCTCTGTTTTCTTCATGTTCTATTCCAGTGTCTTCAACAGCATTGAGTTTTGTATAACGAGTGGTGTTCGTGTTCCGGTGGCGGAGGGGCTCTGAAGAACAAAGAGGGTTCACTGTCCGTCCTGGCCGTGATGAAGGACATTAGTTGCTATAGAGACTAGAGTGAGGTGTATAGGTGTACAGGCGAAGGAATGTAATGGTGCGGTCACGACAGACTTCTGCAGGTTGCATAGACAGCGACACACAACGCAGAGCTTTATTGAGTGACCTTTTCAGCGCTTCTAGAGCTGCAAAGACACATTGTGAGAGATATAACAGCATCTTTTGCAGACGGAGACATCTGAGCTTTGACGTCTAATTGGACATGGCGAGCTTTTTTTCTCTTACGATGCAGAACATTGACTTGCTTTCATTTCGCTGATTTTGTTCTGTAAGCCTTAAATAAAGCTCTGTGAATAATGCCGTCTTAAAGGACACTTGCTGGATTTGTCTCTTGTTGTTGTGGAAAGTCAATTTATGTAGAAAATTGTAGACACAAAGGCAATTCAAAGTGCTTTAGATAAGCACGAACATAGTAAAAAAATAAATAAAAAAATGGTCTGAAATTGTATGCACTTCCTGCCTCCTAAGTAGCTAAGTGGATAGAAAGCAGATCAGGTTATATTTGCATAACTACATTTTATCTTATTTCACTAACATTAGATATTTACATGGCTAACACATATTTAGTGTCACGGAAATTAGTTAGCTAGGGTGTTTGCGCCGAACGTTAGTTACCAGATCTTGGGAGAGTGTTTTGCTAAGATAGAGAAAGGTCCAGAACTATTTTCTGCCGATTTGATTTTGAAAAATGTTTTTAATGTCAGACAGTTCAGAAGATATATTTACTTTGGTGACCATGGAGTAAAAGAAGGATTGTGTTCACGTTCACATCTCCCATTGGAGACTTGCAGTTACAATGTCATATTGTTGTCAATGGTGGCTCCACCAAGGCTGGACATCACCTATATGCGCATATGTATATACCAGTGGCGGGCCGTGCATTTTATACCTGGGCCTTCTGTGCTGTCTTACTACAGTTGAACCACCACAGCTACGGGTTATTGTTTGTTTTGTGTAAACACCTCATATTCACATAACACTGCAACATTTGACAAGTGAAATAAAATGTTACATGAAGCTCAACACCTACAAATACACTAACTGCAGAGTGCAGAAACATGAATACGCGCATGACGTCATTAACGGACAATGCATATAGTAAAATTAATGTAATTAACACAATGACAAGAACAAACTCACAATAACCAGTCACATTTATTTATATGACAACAAAAGCATGACACATCAATCCAGCAAAGCTGCAGCGGATCCACGCATTCCACCACACAAGAGCACGAGCCATTCAAATATTATTCATAAAAACGACACGATAGACAAATGAACAGTAGTAACGTTACTGCAGATGTAAAAAAACAAACGCGGTTACTGAATGCTGTTCACTTAAAGACAAAGTCCATCCTCCTTTCTTTGTTGACAAAGAGTTTAATCCCACGGTTGTACAGTACATCATTTCAGTTCCAGTAAGAAGTCCTTCTCGATTCATGGACGCCAGTGACAGTCGAGCCTCCCCAGTTGTATTTCGCAGACCGCCCGCCCGCGGCCGGTGAAATACAACTGGGGAGGCTCGACTGTCACTGGCGTCCGCACGGCCCGCCCGCGGACCGGCCGCGGCTGTGGAGCTCCGTTTCCCTGCGAACGTGTTCGTTGATCTGTAGATCCACTCGGGTTTCTCCAAAAGTTTTCAAAAGCACCGTAGTGTCCTGCCGTGCTATGGCGTCCTCAGGTTAGCGTAGCGTAGCTCCAAACACCAAGACGCTCAGTTAAAATGAAACACATTCCCAGCCATAAAATGTGTGATGCTGTCAGCCAGGAACACCGTTCATTCAAATCCTTTTCCTGGCTGGGTCAGGGCTGCTAGCTGTGGGGTTGACTGACTATTTCTTATGATGTCCAGTTTTTCCTGAAATGTCCTTCTTGAGAAAGGTGTAACTCCGTCACTAAATCCGTTTCTCTAATAAACTACACCAAGCAAAACCCTAAAAATGTCATAATTTCTTCCATATCTTTCAAGTTGAACTCTTACTACTCCAACTAACTTCTGCCAGCTTCCTTAAATTTCACATTAGTCACGTGCTCGCCCACTGACCAATCACGGCGCACGTTAATGCAGACGTACTTAGAAGGCTACCTCGGTGCCACTGGCATGTCAAAGAATACGCCCAACATGTCAAACTAAAGATCTGATTGGTTGAAGACTATGACAATCAACAATATCGTCCCCATTTACTTAAACTGCAAAGGCTCTCTAGCGGGCATTGGGCCTCTCTCCTTACATAGAGAAATAGGGGCTGAATCGGATTGGATAAAAGCTCTCCTTAAAGCAAGCTGTGCTGGAAGCAGCGCTGCAGGCTGGAAGCAGAGCAACAGAGGAAGACAGGAGCTGTGCAATGAGAAAATAAGCTAATGGGAAAAAATATAATACATGTACCTAGTGTATTCGTGAAAAAATATTAAATTATAAAATAGCTATAACTTTGTGATTCTGTTTAGGCCAGCAGAGAAGGCTTAGCTGGCCCTGACGGCCCACCACTGGTATATACATATGTTATGGAAATAATAATTCACAAATTGCCTGGTAAAAAAAAAACTTTCAACAGGTAGTAAATACTGACTGTCAGCAACACAACACATTTCTCTGCTTCTGTTTCACAATCAAACTTCATTACAGTTTACTGAATAATACAATATTCTCTACAGTATTTAGAGCAAACAGATGATCTGCATCTTTCACAAACATTGCACTGCATACATTTGGAATTAACTGTCTGAAAAGTAAAAAAAACTTTAAAAGTTTGAATCCCCACAGTTTAGCTGCTTATACTTTAGTTTGAATTTTTTAAAGTCTATTCCAGCAAGTAACTGCCTCTTTATGGTGTTACACACAGGGACAGTTTCTTCAGTAATTGCGATACTATTATTTGACTGATGTTTCACATCTTCTCTTTCCACGCCCACATCCTTTAAGTGTTTACATTACATACTGGGCTACATGTAGCTACAAGCTAACATGTGACTTCTGTATCTCCGAACATCAAATTATTTTCACTGGGCTTTGTCGGTCATTTTTCACAAATGTAGCTTTTAGAACAAACATAAAACAGTGTCTGTTTACGGTTTACGGTTTATGGTCAACATTGGGGAAATCTTTAATCTTGGTTTCCAAAGTTGTTCATTTCTAATCGATTTCGGATCACATTCCCGCATACATTTTCATATTAGAAGTGATAATTGTGGTGATTATAACGGTAGAAGTGCAGCTAAAGTCGGTTACAGCAGGCTGCCCGGCTGCAAAGACACCGGTGGAGCAGACTGACCAATCACAGCAGGGCTTTTCAGGAGGAGGGCCTTAAAGAGACAAGCATAAAAAACAGACTGTTTCAGACGGAGGGTGAATACAGGTGCTGCAGCAATGGATAATATGAGAAAAACAATGTGTTTTATGAACATTACAGTATGTAAACATTTTCTAGTAGACCCCCCCGAAATAAAAAATATGTACCTGGAAATCAGCATAACAAGTGACCTTTAAGATACAATCTAGAGGGGCATATGTTTTTAAAAGATAATGCAGTCATGAATGTATTCATGACTGCCATTAGTGCCAGAGCAAACATGCACTGTGCCCGTGTACTAGGTTGCACTTGGTTTAAGAGCTTAAATATTACATTAAAATGGAGATAATTAACTTATACAACAGCTTTACATGGGACAAGCTGCAGTTGCTTACGTTGAGGAGAAATTGTGCAGCTAGTCTTTCTGCAGGCTTTCGGCTTAATCAGTATAAACAGCAAACAGAGCCATACCCAGACTCTGACATTTGAAGGCGTATGGCTCCGTGAGGGTCTGCTATCTCGCCGCCATCGCAGCACTCCCAGCACTCCCAGCACTCCCAGTAAGGTGCTACTGTTAGGGAGCCCTTCTCCACAGTGGATATGCAGGAAACCACACCTGGCTAATGAGCAAATGCTCTCATTCGTTCAAGGACAAACAAACACACAATCAGCAGGGGATGTGGCTCATTGAAGTGTGCTGTGCATCCAGGTGTGTCCATCGATCCCTGTTGAGAGTTTCCGAAACAGATGTTTTCTTTTAGCTTTCTTCTGAAAGCTAAATATGTGAAACGAAAACTGCGGATTCAAAAATGTGCACCACGATGTGCTGTCTTGTATTGTTTCAGGGAGGTTTGTTTGAAGCCAATTGGTAATACACAAGAATAACTTTATTATGAAATAGTACATTGCCTGGAAAAGGGGATGTAGAAAAAAAAGCATCCTCTTTAAAGAACACTCATTCATTAGAAGCTTTGGGATTTCTTGAGCTACATTATTTGATGGGTGAGCTGCTTTTTATTCTCTAATCTGGTCTCAAATGGAAAACTGAAAGTGGCCTAATAATTTCCCTTGTATTCTAATCATCCATTGTTATTCTTTCCAATTCATGTTTATGCTTTAACCCCCTCTAACCTTTGTATATGATATTTATCACTTCCATCTTCTACTTTATTACACCTCCTGCATGATGTATATTCGATACTTTCTGGCCTGTAATTCCCTAATTAGAACTGAGACATGAATGTCCAGAGCCTGGCTGAGAAAAGTCTGTCTCCTTACTTCACTCCTCTTTACAGTGTTTTTTCTGTAATTAAATATCTAAATATCTATGTCTTAAGACACACAGAGATTCCTCTCTTTACCGTTAGATACACAAAATCTGCAGCTGCCTGAGTGGTCACATTCGCTGCGAATGCTCATAAAAGTAGAAACAGTGTCAAGACCATATTCTGATTATGTTAATGCATAAGCTCTTAAGATAGCATAAGCATAATGGAATGATCTGATTTTATTTGCATATATACACACCACACACCGCCACCTCACGCTTAACATGTTTGTGTTCGTTGGGGGAAGCACTTAGTTGTGGCCCCGAGAGAAATTTTGGAATGTTACATTTTTCAGACAGAAAGCAGTCTTAACGAAACAATGAAATATGTATGTTATAGTAGAGATGAAACAAAGCTTAGTGAGTAACTCAGATAGGGCAGAATATTGTTTATAAAATTACGATGCCGGTACCAATACTAGTACCCTTGAAGTGATACCCATACAGTTCATTCAATACCCATCAATGGAAGCTCTGAATGTGTTCCACTGGCTGGCTTCAAAGCTCAGACAGCGGTTAATGCTGATGATGCAGTCCCCCAACCCGCGGTGGCAGGACTGCTGCAGAAGTGTAAAGACCCACCCCCTGGCCCCCCTTTCAGGTTAACACTGTTAGCTCTGTCAGCAATGTTGCCGTTGCGTGCGCTGTTAGCTGGCTTGTCACTGTTAGATGGCTGCTTGCCACTGTTAGGGTCGGCTGCTCGCATGTGCAGGCAGGTAATCTCAGCTGTATGGGTTGTAGCTGCTGCAGTAGTGAACCAATTGCGCATCATATTAATTCGAAGAACGCCTGAGGTGATTGGCTGCGAGCAAAACGATACAGAGTAATTATTTTCTAGATTTGGACAAAAAAAAGGATCAAATAAATATCGTTTGACTGGAGAAGACAAATGTCTTCAGGACGACAGAGAGACAGTGTAGATTGACACTATTTGCTCCAGTAAATATCAGCCTCATTATTACCCACCAATCAAGTACAGTACATACCAAAATGAGTACAGTGCATTGTAAAAACCACGTGAAGAAATATACAGACAGCATTAGGAGTGGAATATCATGACGAAGAGCTGTGCTTGAGAGAGAGAGACAGGACAGGAAGACATCGACTGAACAGACTCAGAGATAATGCTATTGTATTAGGCGAGATTCAAAGCAGATGTCTTGGTTCAGCCAGGGACTGGCTAATAGGAAAATCTAATTCAAATCCTCCCTAGATTACATTAGAAATTCACTCCAGGCCATAAAAAAAAGAACCTTTCAATTCGCAGGGTGGATATAATGTCCGGATGGGCCAAAGCTTTTCCCAGAAATGCTGAAATGATATATTGAATTATTGAAGATAATATTAAATTGTAACTGACGATAAAATGATTGCATATTCACACTACAATTATGCAAGAATACAAAGCTTTTCATGAAGCGTTTTTTTAAGTGCAATTACAGCACGGGCTGTTCAGATGATGGTGTTGCTGATTGCAACTTTCTCGAGAACCAATTATACCTCTCAACACTCAACACTGCTATATTTTTTGTTCTGAGCAATACATTTGCCATGATATAGTTGTGTCATACACCCAAGTCACTCAAAGTCAGAGACACCGGTAAAATACACTCTGGTTCAGGAAAAAACACCAGTGGCAGATTTTACCTCAAGGTAGGCAACCTTGGCCCCCGACTAAACGAGCCCCAAACAGCTATAGATTTATTATGATGTTGAGATATAAAAAATATTGAATTATGTTACCATTCCACATATGTTGCGGTAACTCAGGGTCACAAACATCGGTGAAATACACTTATATATATACGCAGATGTAATTTCCAAAAAGGGGTATTAGTCGCTTGCATGGATTTAATAAGTGCAGGTATTTTGCCGGCGGTAACGTTATGAGTTAGTCTGGCCAAAATTCTTTTGTTTTGGTTTACTGGCCCACAATTGTACTGTTTTGTTACTCTCACCTGTACCTCAACAAAGCAAATGCAATGTTCGCTTTGATGATTACGCAATGTCTACACATGTTAGCACAGCAGCATGGAGAGCGCAACTGAAATGTCCCCCGTGTAGATAAGCCTCCACACAACTCAATTTCTTATAATTTTCACACAGTGCAGAAATTAATGGAAACCAATGGCTGAAAGAAAAAAAAGAAAAACATATAGCTTTTGCTCAACTTCAAAGGAAGGAAGGGCCAAGATAAGATGTTCCCAGGTGGGCAAGAATCATCTTGATGGATATGGTGATGTCTGTACTTTGTCTTTGACGTGAATGATTAAAACAGAATCTCTGTCAGAGGTCAGAAGAGGTCAAAAATAACTATTTGACCATTAGTTTATTTCATCAGAATCCAGCAGAGACCCAAAGTGTCCTTAAGGCTTGCATTGATACAATACAGCTCTCTAGATTGTATTTATTTAATTTAAAGGGGAAATATAAGAAAAATCACTTTTTCAGTGCTTGTGCGCATCTGGAGTTCCAACCAAACCACAAACAACCCAGTCAGTTTTTTGTGGGCTGCCTAGAACAGAAAACATGTGATGGAACAAGGCAGATTTGACTCTCCTTCCTATGCAAGGCTGGGCTTTATCTGGAGGGGGGCTTAAAGAGACACGCTCTAAAATAGAGCCTTTCACACAGAGGGGCAATACAGACAGCCAATAGTAGAAACAAAATGTCTTTTTTCTTTTTTTTACATTAAAGCATCTAAACATATTCTAGTAGAAACTCAAAATACCCAAAAATTTGCATGATATGTCCCCTTTAAGTAAGGTCTGAGAAGGGTTATGTATACTGTTTTCTGTCTTTGCAGTTTACAGTCTGTTGCAACTACAGACTGTATATAAGAAGTGAACAAAGTCGTCGTGACATCACCCTGCCTTTTTGAAGCTTCGAGTTCAGCATTTTGGCCATTGCCATCTTGGATTTTGGCTATTGCCATCTTGGATTTTTGCAACCAGGGAAAGGAAATTCACAGGAAGACTGTGGAGGAGTGACGGCATGGTAGAGACGCTGTGCACAGCTCTGGTAGCGGTAAAGACCTGTCAATCACAAGGTAGCCCCGCACTAAAACATACCCTGCTTTATGGTGTATTTTACTCTAAATGGAACCATAATTTACTAAATGAATATCAGGCTGTATGGAAGAAGACTTGAAACTAGAGATCGAGACCATAAACTCATGTTTACAATGTTTACTGAGGTAATGAATCAGGTGAGAAGGAGGGTCATTTTCTCATAGACTTCCAAACAATCAGACTTATTTTTGCAACCAGAGAAGTTGCCCCATGATGGCCATTAGAGACAATGCAAGTTTAAGTCACTTCTGCATTGGCTTCAATTTATAGAACAGAAGGTTGACGCCTGGTTCCAACTACAGTCCAATCAGTGATGTCCCAGGAAGTGTTTCGCTGCTGATAGCCCTTAGAAATCATGCATTGAAATGATACAAAACACAACATGCTTAAAAGTCTTGATCCATATAGAGCAGTGCAACAGATTACTCCTGTTTGTGATTTGCTGTTGTATTACCCTTTAATTATTTAACGCCCCATCGCTGACCAAGAGCATTAATGTGATGCACATCACTTTACTGTAATACTAATCCAGGAACCGAAGAGGAGGATGGCACATAACAGCAGTGTATATGAACTGTGTGCATGGACAATGTATTGACTCTCTTTGTCAGGAAGGAGGGATCACATGCTCAAGGATTTGGCCAAGTTTGGCCACTGCATTGCAAGACACGCAGTGCTGATACCTCTATGCGGAAGAGCTGGCTAATTGATGGTGTTGTAAATCCCATCTCCAGCCAACAATATTATGAGAGTCACAAAGCTGATACGAACAACTGAAGTGCACACTTAATTCTACTTAGTGTTGAAATGCCTTTGATTTGCTAAGTTCTAGAACCATTTATACTGCCGACTGCAATCAGCCACATGTTTAGGTAATCACTCCTTGACGTTTAGATGGCTGCGGATATAAGTTCATCTCAGAATGCAAACACACAGCTCAGACATAATTAATTAGGCCAGCAGTTACACTGGGAGGAAAGCTAGCTGTGACAAAGGAGTCCTAACCTGACCCCTGAGACGGCGCCATTGGAATCTGTTCGGAAAAGGGCAAGCACTAAAAAAAATACTTGGAAGGTAATTGGATGAACCATCTATCAATAGATTTTTTTAAATCTGAAACATCTGTCCGGGGACAGCAGATGGAAATTAGCCTCTCTGGCTAACTCTGGCTCACTTACAGTTCAACTGTTGATTGGTGTGCATTGTCCCAGCAAAAAAAATAAAAAATCAAACTTTGTCAGTCAACCATTGTCAGCTTTGACAGCTATATGCTGTGTTTTCATGTCTTTGGGCTCATTGTTTTGGTTTTATTTCCCGCAACTTTACCATCTTGGTCAACCCGTTCTCACTCCTAACTCATAAATTACCGATGCTTCGTCAGTGCCCCTCAACTAACTCCAATGCGAAACCCATCTGCATCATTATTAGACAGTCAGAGCAACTGACGTAGTATAACAAGGGAGACACTCCACCTAGGTAGGAGTTCGGGATGGATGGGTCAAACAAACACAGGACTGTCACCCATGAGACCACGGTTTGTGTCCCGTGTAAAACAAAGGGAACATTGAGTTTACCGTAATTTTGTTTCGTGAGTTATGTACTTAAGTAACGCCCCTTATGCAAGTAACTTAGCAAACACACTTATTTTATGTAACAATTCCAAACCACAATCTTTTCCTAAGCCTAACCAAGTAGTTTTGTTGCCTAAATCCAACTAAGTAAACCTAAACACTAAGTAAATGTATGTTGGAAGTTTATTTTAAAAAGACTGTTTGAATGCAACACGCGGACACAGTACTTTCTTGTCAGTGTAACAGAGTTAATGATTCCAGTTGCCATCACTGGCCATTATTTGCCAGTTACTGTATTATTTAAGTTATTACTAATCCATATCATTTTCATATTATTTCCTCTATTTCTGTAAATATCATTTAAAACTTATTAGTTATAACGGAGACAAGTGTGTTGTGTGTTGTGTGTAACATTAGCGCCCTCTGCTGGCCGCCGGCGGACTTTAGGGTGCGCGCCGCTTTCTTTAACCAGTCTGAAGAAAGCTGTCTCCGTGGTAGGTTGATCTGTGACGAGCTCCGCTGTGATATCTGTATATCTTTCCATTTTGTTTGTAGAACTGTTTTAATTCATAATTTCTAGAGCAAATGCTTTTATACTGATATTTATTTAGCATTAGTAACATGCTAACAACAGCTAGCTTAAGCATTTGTCTCTTTACTTTTGACAGTGTTCCGGAGCTTGTAACCACGAGGTGGGCTGTGAGAAACACTGATTCGTTCTGTTTGTTACCAGGTATATTGAACTGAAATGTCGTTTTATTTACATGTAAAACCAGTCTGAAGAAAGCTGTCTCCGTGTCTGAAGAAAGAATTTGCGGCGCGATGGACGCGAAATCGCGTCAAACGCCAAAACGCAGAAGTTGAAATATTTGAACTTCTGCGAAAAAATCGCGTGACGCTGTGGCGCGATAGCCTATCAGCGTTGAGATGTTTCCCCTGTCATCACTGTCTTCCTGCCGTTGCTGAATCAGGAAATAAATACCGGAGCCGTCTGTGTTCACCCGGAGCTCTACGATACCTCATATCAATAGAGACCGGACCAAACTATGTGTATACATGTGTGTGTGTGTAAACCAGATGGTACAAACAATGAAAAAGACCCTGCCGTATTTACGTCTAGATGACGTTATTGTGAGTGTTGATGGAGCTGCTACCATGTTAGCATAGCCTAGCACCGATCCATCCGAGCTCCATTGAGAAAACAAGTATTTTAAAAGTTATTTGCTTGTCGTCTTGCAGAGAGAACTAACAAAACATGAATTCAGACAAATCGGCATCATTAGGTAGTTATTTCGGAGTCCCCTTTTGTCGGTTTATTGCAGTTAAATCACAGCCAAATCAGTTTATTTGGGGCTCATACAGCCGTAGTAAACAGCGGACGTGTGGCTTGCTAGACACAGTGAATACATCTCGATACAATCCACGGAGCTCCTCTGGACAATGTTATTAACCCAGACATGACGGCGTTTAGTTTCCCGTGATATCTGGGACTTCCACAACACCGTACTAAGCAGAAATAGAGGTTATTTTTTCCATGGTTAATGGCGGACAGTTTAGGGATTTCAGAGCGATAAGCCCCGCCCCCTCTCCAGCGCGATTCGCGCGAATGACCACAAATGGTCCGCAGCGAGACCGGCGGCGCGATGGACGCGAATTTGCGGCGCGATGAATTCGCGACGCGTTTGGTGTGAACGCAGCATAACTCAATAGTTCTCAAACTGCAGTTGTTTTACAGGTGGGGCGCAGGGGGAAATGCTGAATTATTTTATTTCAAGAACTTTATTGAGAACTTCACATATTACAAAAGTACAAAGTACATGGACATAAAACTAAGTCATTAATAAATACATGGCGAAATGCCTGTACTTTCGTGTAAATGTTTACGTTACGCCGTTAACAGGTTACGCTTGCGCATGCGCGACGGCAAGATTCTTGGTGACTCACATGTGTAGCTTCCCTTCGCCACATCCTACCTCTGTGAGATCGGCTTTTCTGCTGTTGCCCCTTCAAAACAAAATACAGATCTAAGCTCAACATTGAGCATGAATTGAGAGTGGCCGTATCAAGTCTGCAACCCCGTTTTAAAAAGATTTGTAGTGGAAAGCAGGCTCATTGCAGCCACTAATACTGACAAAATGTTGTTTTGTTTTGCATAGGTTGCACGTTATTGTTATTATCTTGAAAAGATATTCAGTGCAAAACAGGTTAATTGCAGCCACAATAAGCTATTTTTTGCCAAATATTAGTTATTTTTTGCACAGATAGAACTTTATTTGCATTGTTCTAACAAAGTGATTCCACATTTTATTTGTTTTTGTCTGATGGAGCAATCTGGTTTACTTGAACGCGATTGCAATTTTATTCATTCTATTATTTGAAAAAGCACAGATCACAAAATGTTGTTATTTCAATAAAAGTTCAACATGGACCATTTTGTTACAATTTTGTTGGGGCGGTGGGGCATGAACATTTTTCTTCCTCCAAAGTGGGGCGTGACAGAAAAAGTTTGAGAACCACTGGCATAACTGGTGGACATAGCGGAACATTTAAAGATACTCTATGGAGGTTTTGACCACTAGTAGTGCTATAGAGCAATGTTTTAAGTGTTTGTATGGTGTACATGCACAAGAATGGACAAGTGCATGATTGATGCAATGCACACGCATGTGACAAGCCGCACATTGTTTCTGTAGCAATCCAAAGGCAGGGAGGAAGAAGAAGACCACTAGCTAGTAAACATGGATTTAAGAAATGCATTAAACACATTTGTCAAGCCTCAAGGATACCCACAATGCATTATGGTGAGTAACACTGAAGGTACACATAACTTTTGCTTGCCTACAGGAAACCACCTTTAACAGCCTAAGTGCCAGATATTTCCCTCATGTGTCATGATTGTGTCCATGATTTTGCTCGTGGTGTCCCGTTGTTGCACATTACGTGCCGGAAATCAGTGGGTGGTAATGCTTGTAAACCACAAGGAGACAGTAAATGGGAGAGAAATGGAGCGAATAAACAAACAGAGCTGATGTGAGCAACCCCATGCCTCTGCTGTCCATCTTCTGCTGAAGGTGCACAACACAGGAGTTAAAAGCCAATAGTTTCTTTTAAAATCATACATTTTGGCACTTACAGTTTAGCTGTGCTTTGTTATAAAAATGACTCCAGTCCCAAAGCTTTATAGCTGCTATGAAGATCAAACCATTTTTTTTTAAATAGCCGAACACAATAAAAGAGAGTAAACAAGAGGATCATTAAAAGCTTTATTCTGCTCTATTTCTGTATGCCTGTTTTCATGCTTCTATCCAGGTGCACAACAACACAACTGGTGCTGTAAGTTATTTAGGTCCAAGCAACAATCGCCTCTCTCTCTGTCTCTCATCGGTTCATATGAGTTCCTCTGAGAAGCTGCCCTGCCAAGTCATGTTTAACAGACGACGACACAGTCTGCCTGTCGGACACAAACCTCTGTCTCTTTATTAATGCAGCCTTTCAAAATTTCTATAGCAATGCGGATGCTGTTGTGAGGAATTGCAAATATTCTGCAGTCTCTCTGTGTCTCATCAAAGTGATATAGCTCTCCAATTGACTGCCAAGTTATGTAATGGCCTTCATGCCTCCATCAAATATTTAAAGTGGCAATCTGGGAGATTTTCATTGAAACAAATGTCTGTTGAGTCCCTATCTATCGCAGAAGGAGGTAAGACAATGGTGATTGAGCCTATGGCCCACTGATAAAAGTATTACAATGTTTATATATTTACAGAATTATGAACTGGGCGACATTGTCATCTGTTGTGACATTTCCAGAAAAAAATGCTTTGAAAGGGCCCGTTCACATGTCACATTTTTTTGCACGCGCGGAAAGCGAAAGCGTCGCCATCGCGGCGCACAGGCGTTCCCAAATGGCCATTTTTAAGGTCGCAACGGCTGCACCCCCCCCGGATGTAAATATTTCAACTTTTGGAACGCTGCACCCATTGTCATGTGATGAGACACAACCAATCTTTCTTCGGTAAATATCGGTCTAAGGAGGAGAAGTTAATCATTGTAGTGCAGGACTACCCGGAGCTTTATTCTCTGTCCCATGGGGATTCTTTACTTGCATCGCCCTTGCTGTCCTAGGACGTCACAACATCTGGTTCAAAGGTCAGCCAGGAAACCCATTTCTCTCTGTTTAAACTTTTCTTTAGTTTAGTCAGTGAGGCTAACTGCTAAATTACCACAACTTCATTATCATTTTCATCGCAACACGTACGTTTTGGTTGCTTAGTAACGACAGTTACTAGGCGCGACAGTAGCGCAACCCCCCCAAGCACCTTGGATAAAAGGACGAACGCGGCACGGCTGACGTTTTCCACGCATTTTTAGACGCAACATGTTTAACGGCCCCTTGCAGTTTTTGTCCATTGTATACACGTAAAAAATGGAACACAATGGTACACAATCTTGACTTGGAGCTCATGCATCAACAAAAAGACTCCAGGCTGCTAAACTCTGAGCACAAATTCATTGCTTTCACTCTATTAAAAAATTAAAAATCAACCATAAGTGAAATGTTAAGGATTTCCACTTCGAACCACAATGAGAACAATACGTATTTAGAGTACAGTTATAAGAGTTCAACTCTTTTTAGTGTACTCGTTTATTCCTTGCCTTCTCAGTTGGTGACTATTGCTGCTCCTAATGCTGACTGCCCAGCCACTGTTTTGTTTGTTCCAACTAAACAAGTGTTGCTGCTCCTCTCAAGAATTCTCGAAGCAATGTCTCATGTCTCTAAAAGCTTTACTAAGTCCCTTTCACACATGCATTGCAACCATGAATTTATCGAGACGTTGCCCGTAGGAGGTGCAAGTTAGAACGCAAATGTCCAAATTGTTCGGACTTGCAGACTTAAACAGACTTGCTTGAAATGTTGGAATTAAAACTGTTAATTTCTGTTGCTAGATGCTTTTCACTGCTAAAATGTAAAAACCTCCTTTTAATGATAATATTTAGACATTTTCTACTGTGACACTGGTTTATTTATCCTACAAAAATCTCTCCAAAACTCCAACCAGCACTAACTCGTGCTCCTTTCCCACTGGACAAAAAAACCCACTAAGCCACTAACATCTGATTTTTCTCTTCAGTTGGGAAAGGTTACAATCATATAATATAATAATTCCTGGGTAATAATGACTCTGCAGTAGTCAGTGTTATTAATCGGCTCCCGCTTGGCAGTGATGACACCCAGGTGGACACGCTAATTC
Organism: Leptoclinus maculatus; assembly: GCA_032191485.1. Classification (NCBI taxonomy): domain Eukaryota; kingdom Metazoa; phylum Chordata; class Actinopteri; order Perciformes; family Stichaeidae; genus Leptoclinus; species Leptoclinus maculatus. The sequence continues at coordinate 5,273,380 of JAVDOI010000007.1, forward strand.
CCGCACCTTTTCAAGTATTGTCTTATGTCATTGCAACCAAAAATTCCGTACAAGCAACGCTTGAATATTGTTCCAAATAAGTAACAGATATGAAAAAGAAGTAACCTTTCCAGGCTACTTTCTACTGTTTATTGATCCTGTATTCCAGTGCGTTCGTGACGTCGAGCATAGTCTGACTAACCGGATGTAGACTGTGGATACAAGCTCGGCATTGGTTTAAAAGAAGCCATTGCTTGTCTTTTCGATTTCACTTCATGCCGGAAAATATGTGTTGTTGATGTTTGGTCTGGCGCTGATAAAAGCTCCAGACTGATTGATGGTTTGTTAAAGGTCCAGGGGTACGCTCAGACTACTCCATATCCATTGTAAAAGCCAAATTAACTTTTCCCCCTCACATCTCTTTCCCTCCGATCTCACATCCTGCTGTCAAATGCCAAGGCCTTCAAACACCCGCTTGTTTGTTCACAGAGCACCTCTCCTAAATACTACTTCACTGTTCATCTCTTCAGTTCTTTTTCCTCTCTCCTCTCCCCGCCATCTTCCTTCTCTTCCTGTTTTCTCCTCTCCGTTTGACCTGCATGTAAATGTTCCTTGTGATCCTTGACAGACAGATATCAGATGAACAGATACAATTAAGACAATCACCAAATAAATAAGCAAATGCAGAAAGAAATCACAAGAAAACTCAACTTTCTCATAAAGGATCTGACTGCAGGGTGTTTGAGACTACAGTGCTGCCTTGTTCAATTAAATGAATATGCAGATTGGACAGAGTTGGGCCCACAGATGTGTTGTATTGATTTTCTTTATGGTGATATGACGCAAACACAGACAGAGCTGGAGGACAGCTGACACTGTTTACCATCTCTGTCTTTGTCGAGGTATAATATCCATGATCATACTATCTGACCAGCAATCTTTACATCTCCTTCAACAGGTCACTTGATTAGACATATAGTCCATACTCTGAGGTTATTAGGGAAGTGGCGTGGTACCCACAGAAAATTATCATCCAATTCTATAGAGCATTTCACCTTTTTTGAATGTTTCCAGACGCATCAGGGACTTGTTTTTCTAGAGACAAAGCTCCAATAAGCCCACTGTTCATTACTTGCCCAGCACCAAGCAGCATACAGACACAATTAGCAACTAGCTGGTGAACATATTGGAGCAGTTATTAGCAAAAGACAGATATTTCCCCCAGGAGCTGGTGGAGACCAAAACAGAGCAAGGAGAGTGAATATCGGACATATATTCTGTTTGAGTGTCCTATTCAATTATTTGAGCCCAAATAACTAATTATATCCACCCCAGGCAGACATCCCATTTACAGATCAGTTTTAAGATTTTGGGCTATTTTCTACTACTTTGTCTATTTGCGTCTGTAGATTTCTTTTAAATTCCTCCAAAGTTATCATTAAATAATGCATAATTTGCATATATATTCATATATCCTCATTTATAGAACATTTTATTCCTAAAACCATGGACAACATTTTTTTTATGGCTGTATGACAGTATTTTCGGATTAATCAAGTGATCAAAAGAGATATTAAAAATGTCCTCCGTAGAAACTTTATAAAATTGGATTTGCATTTGATATGTATTTGCAGATATGAACATATATAAAAGAGAGTTTGAAGTTTGACCATTCTATAAGAGAATTTAAAAGCCAAACATGGCTTGTAAATATCCCTCCCCTATTAACACTGTCTCAATGTAAGTATTGACTGAGGACATTTCATAGTCTATTAGATAAATGGTTTCCTCTTTTCACCTGATGGGTCTCCCATTAAGACTGGAACTATCTCAGCAGGTATCTTAATCACATCAAACCCTATCGCTCATGCCATCTATTTATTTGAGCAAAGGGATGACATGATTTCATCAGGTGTGTCCCATTGTGCTCAGAAATCCTTCCTTAATGGGCACTTGGGCACAGTCGTTTGTCACACTGCTAGGCACCTGAATCGTGCACCTGCAACTACCACAAAGGTGGGTACAGGGAGAGACCAACAGTCTGTTACCCAGATCTGGATTTTCTGGGTCCCGCAACTGACACAGGTAAACCCAAGTGTTTATGTTAAAGACGAGTTCAGTAATAAGTGAATTCCATTGGCCTCAGTTACAGTTGCAGGTCAACAACACCTCAGTGGCTGTTGACATTCCAATAAAGTGCTGCACAGATGACGTATTTTTGTAGGCCAACCCAGAAGTTAGCATTTCACTTGTACCCTTGACAAAAAGCCAATGGGATTGTTTCCAATGGAGTTTGGATTATTTCCGAAAATAAGCTCTGTGGCAATCTCAAGTTTATTATATTTAGAAACTTTGTTCAGCAAGAAAATCTTGAACAGCACTTTTTTGATTTTTGAAGTGTGAATGCAATAAATAGAGTTAAATAGCTAACCTTAGGATATTAACAAACTACACCACGGTTTCTAGTCTCACTTCGACACTTGTTAACAACCGTCTATTTTAAGACACGTAAAAGCTTAATATCAACAATGTATTTTGTATAGTAGAAAAAAACATTAAAATCTCTTAAGTTTGTGTTAACCACACACCATTCAAGCATCTAATCAAAAACACATCCAAAAAATCCATTGACTTTGAGACGAAGAAACCAGAAATGCAAAAATGTTAACTCATTTCTGGGTTTGAGGCAAAGAAGTGGACGTAGTCGTGGTGACCATAATGAAATGTTAAGGATTGCCACTTTGAACCACAATGAGAACAAAACGTATTTAGAGTACTGTTATAAGAGTTCAACTCTTTTTAGTGTACTCGTTTATTCCTTACCTTCTCAGTCGTTAGCTATTGCTGCTCCTAATGCTGAATGCCCAGTACTGTTTTGTTTGTTCCAACTAAATGAGTGTTGCTGCTCCTCTCAAGAACCCTCGAAGCAATGTGAAACAAATCACTTCTCAAATTGGTATCACTTTTTAGAACCACAGATTGTCGCCTGGTGTTAGGACTCACTCCTGATTGGAGGCTTGTTGTTCAAAGCACAGCCTACAATGTGAGTACTGAAAGCAAGAAATCTCCAGGTAATAGGGAAGTCAGTGGTATTGAAAAAATAGACCCTACAAAAACCCAGCAAATATATAAAAATGATGCCATTTTTTAGCCACAGGATGGTGAAAATTACAGCTATTAGCCTTTAACCTCAGTGAGTAGTTTATATGTGGAACGCTGCTCTCGGAAAAGTGTTTAAGAACAGAGGGACCGGTGTGGAGGCTGAACAGATGCCCCCTGTTCCACCGAGGCAGCTGGGCTGGCTCTAAGCCTGGCCCAAATAATGCAAAATGAAACGCACCCCGGGGTGACGCTCACACACCCACACCCACACCCACACACACACACACACACAGACGCTACGATTTACACACTCAAATGCACAGACTGTCAGTCACACACATTTGGAAATGAACAAATTAACATGCACATGTGTGCAGAGATGCAAACAAACACAAGGGCAGAGTTGCGCCCACACACTCCTACTCACACACACACACACACACACATCAAACTGCCAAACGGAACGTGGTTTTACCAATGTGGTTTCCAACAGTCCTGCATCATCATGCACAACAATTGTTTTTTGATAATGAAATGGTATTTTATACCTGATGACCACTGAAGCTGACAGGACTACATCATCTGGCTCATAGACAGATAGCATCTTGAGTGATCACTTCAGTTAAGGAGCAGTTTTATTGCACATTATGTGTGAACGCTTGTTTGTATTAAAAAAACTAAAATCCCCACCACCCCTATTTGTTTGCAAAAAATCAAAGGTTGAGTGGTGTCACATGGGAGCGGTTACAAAAGCAGCTGCACCCTCATTGCCTCTGTCACTTGATCTTTAGAAATAAAACATTTTCTTTGAAAGAGTGAAATAATTCTGTTTAATCACAAAGGCTTCGTCAGCTGGCAGTTAGTGAGCTTCATTCAGAGCTGCAAATGAATCATATCTCTTCTGTGGTTCTGCTAAGAAGAGGTTATAATGCCAAAGTCGTATTTAACCAATGCTATTATTGCCATACTGGAAGTTTGGGGACTTTTTTCCTGCAGTGTCTGCAGTGTTCCTCACCTTTGCTGCATGCATGCACATGGATGTAGAAAAAGAGACAAGATAAGAGATTCTTGTGCCTTGTGATCTTAACGATTTAGATAAGCGCTTTTCAAGCGTTTGTACTGGGAAGTGGATTTACCTAAAAAAAAAAAACAGACTCTTTACCAATACAAGTCTAAAGGAGAAAGTATTTTTGGGATGTGAAGAATCCCAAAAATACTTTACCCCATAGACTTATATTGGGAAAGAGATGTCTTCAACTCAACGGATAATTTTTATCTGAATTCTGCTGAATGACGCTCTAACCACTTCTCCTTATACAACAATGGGTTTGACCACTAGGGAAATTGGTTTAGAAGCCTGGTGCTCTTCTTAGGGGTTTGTGCTGGCAACCTCAACAACCTCCACTAGGGCAGCTTGTGTGTTGGCTGAGAGTCAAAGTCCAAGGGGAATTAAAAGAAATACTGCAAAGTACTCGCCACTGCTTAAATACTGTTAGCGTGAGACAATAAGTGAGGGAGACTCAGATGAGTGATGGCTTGACACATGACATGGCAGATACATTGCTATGGCACCTCAGGTATTATGAGGTTTTTATTCCCGTCAATCCATTTGCTGAACTGCTAAAAAATATAAGAATGTAATCTGGTTGTCATGGTTACCTGGAGTGGTACAAAGCTTACCTCTGACCCTCGTCTGACCTTTATGAGTCTGAGATGAGTATGACATCAGTGAAATTACCTGGCAGAGTCAGCTAGACCACGGAGAAGCGCTCTGTGTACTTTTTCTGATCTAACAGCGGCGTTTGACCTCCACACTCTTGGTATTACATCAATTGCGTGAGCCAGAAAAATGGCCCGACAGCCACGGTGAGGTAAGACACGTATAATAAATCACTTCAATCATTTGAAACCAGAGTAGTCTACACAGAGAATCCTGGCGATTCTCCTCTTGTTCCCATTTTTCTTTCTTCTCATCTTTCCTAGCTGTATGTATTCTTTCTGTTTCATATACTATTGTTTGTACTGAGTCTGTACAGGCAGATTGGTTTTTAAAGCAGCTAAAATCTGTGTTTTCTACATAAACAATTTATCAAATGAAGTGTGAAAACAATGTGACATTGTGAAACGGCTCCAAATGTACAATTATGTTGTGCCGTAGGAATGTCTAAACAGGCAACTGTTTGCTATCAAGATCAGCATATAAAACTTAGGTCTTGATATGTCAATGTGACATTCCCACCTTGTTTTCCGCTGCTTCCAAGTGGCTAAAAAAAGTTATTGCTGGTTTAAAGAAATATGTGAAAGTGTAACGAAGTGCAATGGATTGCAAGAAATAATGTTATATCCATCCATCATTCATGTTGCAGGGCCCTGGAGGCAGTAGTCCTGAAATATGCAAATCTGTCCGTCAAAATATAGTTTTCTGTCATGTCAAGAGGATTATTATACAGATTTATTTTTGGCGGCAGGGGGGAAATATGTCATTGTCACATAGCAAATCATAGAACAATGATTTCAATCACTAAAACAAAAAAGTGCTTTCCTTATGACAAGTAACAGAGCAAATATGTTGATTATTCTGAAAGGCTACAGTGGGAATCACTGGATCACCATGAATTGTTCAATAACGTAAGACGATTTGTTATAGACAGATTCCAATTTAAATAGTTTTTTATTACGATACGATTCTCAATCTCTAGTTTCAAGTCTTCTTCAATACAGCATGATGTTCAATTAGTAAATTATGGTCCATTTAGAGTCAAATATACCATAAAGCAGCGTATGCTTTAGGGCGAGCTTACTGTGATTTACAGCTCGCTGCCGCTACCAGAACCGTATACGGCGTCCTTACATCACTCCTCCGCTTTCCAAATATGGTAACTTCCGTTCATTGGCTGCAAAAAAACAAACAACACGGTGACGGCCGTAATCCAAAATGTCAACGGCGAAATCGTCGAACTCAAGGCTTCAAAATTGCAGTCCACAAACTAATGGGTGACGTCACAATGACTACGTCCACTTCTTATATACAATCCTATCAGATTGCTTGATTTAAGATACCTGTTTTCTGAATAATAGATAAATACACAACTGATGATCCAGTAGGCTGTCGACAGTGAGTAAAGCAACATCAACGTCATGTGGGACAGAAATTACTCTGTGCAGTTAGTTTCCATCTGTTATTGTACAGTATTAAACATTGTTGTTATTAAAACTACTGCAGCTTTTGAGAGGGTGAAACTAATCTTCTGAAACTTTTCTGTGGCATTGTCACTCTGCATGTATATTTCTTTCCTGAATCATATACTCCATCATCTATATATTTTATCATATTAAACAAAGAGCAGTATTGATAACTTTCTGGATAACTTTCACTACTTGACTTGTTTGGGCAGTCAAGTAGTGTGGAGAGCTGTTTTGACAGTGTTAGGAAATGCCTGCAAACACTACAATAACTAAGATAATAGAAAACAGATTTACCTTTGCGATGGTTGTAACTGACTTTCTGCTCGGTATGAAAAAGTAACAGTACCGCAACCTCTGCGCCAAAAAAAAATAGGCCAATAATGAAATACCAAACCATCTGCATGAAAGCCTCACAGAACGTGGACTGTTCAAGTATTTCTTGCCAAATATGATGCTATCTTCTTCAGTCTTTACTCATGCATGTTAGCATTAGCAAGGTGTGAAGACACCAAGGATACGACGTTAATGCTAATTTTAAATGTGAGTCAGCCATGTGCACTTAGATTCAACTAAAAGCCTGTGGATCTAACATTAGCATTATGCATCATTAACATTATTAATCATATTAGCGTTAGCATGTCCATGCTATGCTAGCTACTGAAGAATACTGAATGTCTACACATGCTGCTTTTGCTTTTTAAGGATTTTAACAGTGAATAAAGACCTATCCGGCTTTACAGGAACAGTGTTGTTCCTTAATTTCATCATCTTCTGTCTTTATCCCCAGGTGATGTGGTGGTTCACTTTTACACTGATATCTGTAGTCTATAGCTTATATTTTTTTCTTTTTAAACTGTTTTCTCTGCTGAATCAGTCTTGACATCCTTAGATATATCCTTCAAACGTATATTGTAGATCTGCTTCTCTCTGAAATCTCTTTAAAATTTTTCCCAAAATTTGATAATATTTCTTCAGGGAGTGCATCTTATACCTGGGCCTTCACTGCTGTCCTGCAGCTGAAACACAGCTAAGGTTATTATTTGTTTCGTGTAAAAATTAAGCCAACACCTGTAAATACACTAACTGCAGAGAATACGCCAAGAGTGCGTCTCCTCTCTTCTCTGACTGCAGCGCGAGGCTTCTGTGAGAGTACCTGCCTGTGTGTGCTTTGGGGCGGCGGAGGGGCTCATGGCAGCACCCGCTGCTCGTTCACGACAGTGCAGAACGTACGTGCTTTAACGTCAGAGTCAAAACACCAGAAAAGTCTCCAATAACACCAGAAAAAGTCGCTAGATTTGTCGCTAGTAGCTTTTGACAAAAAAAGTCGCCATGAGGGTTTGGAAAGTCACCAGATTTAGCGAGAAAGTCGCCAAGTTGCCAACACTGGCACCGACTAAATGTGTCCCCAGAGCAACATTGGACGTAATATCTTCTTAAAAAGGGTTGTACAAATAATAATATATAAACAAGCATATTAAAGCTACTGCAGATGTAAAAACAAACGCATTTAACTTACCAGAGCTGCTGTTCACTATTTAAAGACAAAGTCCATCCTCCTTTCTTTGTTAATAAAGAGTTTAATCTCACGGTTGTTCAGTACATTCGTGCGTTTTAGTTCCAGTAAGAAGTCCTTCTCGATTCATGGATGCCAGTGAAGACAGTCGAGCCTCCCCAGTTGTATTTCTTGAATACGTTTTAATGCGTTTGAGGGCTGAAAATGTCCGCTCGACAGAGGCAGCAGATATTGGGATTGTCACCGCCCAACATGTCACGCTAGCCCACTGACCAATCATGTATGGCTAGGCCAGCTAGCAGGCTCTAGCACGTCAAAGAATACGCCCAACATGTCAAACTAAAGATCTGATTGGCTTCTATGTGGCGCTTCTCCCATGATGCACTTGGAGGAGGAAACCACGAACTCTGGAAACCAATCAACAATATCGTCCCCATTCACTTAAACTGCAAAGGGATTCACTTGTGAGTCTGCAGGAAGGAGCAACTGAGGAAGACAGTAGCTGTGCAATGAGAAAATAAGATAATGGGAAAAATATTTTTATAAATTATGATACATGTAGTGTATTTAAGAAAAATTATAAAATTATAAAATAGCTATAACTTTGTGATTCTGTTTAGGCCAGCAGAGAAGGCCTTGCAGGCCCTGACGGCCCACCACTGGTATGCAGCTGAAACACTGCCAATGACATAACAAAGGCTTCACAGTCAAGTTATTTTCATGTGCTAGGAGCTATTTGTTGATACACTGAAAGACGTCACCTAATACTTCACAAACACACACGGAAAGAAACAAGAGAGAGACTGAAATGGGGAGGCCTTTATTAACTCCACCACCGGGGCTTTAATGTGACATTTATCCATCGCTCTCGCCCCTTCATTTCCTCCAGTAAAGGTCAGTCTTGTGCTTGTGGGGGCCCCCTCTCTCTCAGGTGTTTGAGCCCCCTTTACCCCGTTGAAATACCTGCTACCCAGGAGCCCACTGGGGATATTACCTTCATTACTTATGTGCTTACCCGGTGTGAGGAACAACATCTTTGACTTTTGCTCATTAGACAATGGAGAAAAGGAAAGGAACGCTGAGGGATTTCATGACATTTGGAAAGTGTTTAGGTAGAGGCAAGGCACACACAGTGATGTCTGTACTGGCTTTGACTTATCTGTGAGGTGGGACAGCTGCTGCTTGGATGGCAAGGGGATGGTGTTGGAGGTGGTGGAGAAGGGGTTGATGGAGGCAGAACTTCCTGTCTGTCTCTCTGCATCCCAGTGCTTTGAGAAATAACTGAGCGCGGTGAAAGCCGCGCATTCATTCAAGGACCTTGACTCTCGCTGCTGAAGTCTGGAGGCTCAGTCGGGATTCAGCAGCAGCGGCGGCAGCAGCAGCGGCGCTGACAGAAGATAAAGGAGGTGGAAAGTGAGACAGAAAGACAGGAGGGAATAGCAGAAAAAAAAATAAGAGGAGTTGCGCGCCGGATTGGAGCCGTTATTTCATTCCTCAACAACAACAAAACATGCGATGGAGGATTTGTTTTACGCATGAGAACTTCTCTTCTCTCAACTAAGACCTCCAGCTTTTATTCACAATTCACCTAAACATCATCAAATTTCGCGGACACGTCGAGGGCACCGGACCTACCCAGGGGTGTAGCCGCGGTGCTTCTGGTGCGTCTTTTTGCGCTGGTGGAGACTGTGAGCGAGTGCGCGCGCGTGTGTGTTGTGTGTGTGTGTGTGTTTGAGAGAGAAGTGGTGGTGGTGGAGGATCAGCCGGAGTGGCCGAACAGCCTGAAGGATGCTGGAGGGCAATGCCTGCAGAAAGAGAGGATGAGATTTGTCGAAAGGCGCTGGAGCTGCTCTCCGACCTGTGCTCCAAGGGGGAGGTGCAGGACGACCACTGCCTGGATTTCATCTACTACTTCAGGGACCTGGCCAGACCGCGCTACACGGACTCAGGTCGGGCTCCTCAATCTTCTCTCTGACAGTTGAAAGTAGATCCGGAATTATATTATAGGAACCCGCGGCTGTCCTCCAAAAAAAAAGAAGCATCTAAAATATGCAGTTTAATGGTCAAATCGAGTTCATCACGAGCTCCGCGGGGGCTGATAAAAAAAACATTTTTTATATTTTTAGAGGAGCAGTCAGCACACTTTTATCTTAAACAGCACAGCTTCTTTTAAACTTTTCAAATTGGGTTTAAAGAGAGACATAACGATGTATAAAAATAATAATTTGTATGCAACCGCCTCGCGCTCACCACACCGTGTTTCACGATATTCCCAGTTCACGAAATGCGAGAAGAGTGCGATCCGAACTTGTTGCTTGCATCCAGCACCGAGCAGTATAATCTAACAATGCATCTCAGTACCATACATATATATGTGTGTATGTTGTGTTTGCAAATCCACTACATCATCCATCTATCCTCCTCGCGCAGACCCAACCGTGTGAGTGTTGGGCTGGTTTCTCTTTTACTGTGGCGGTGAGAAGGTGAAAAAAAGAAGCCCCACCCGATAATCCCCCACAGCTGCCGGCACTTTGCAGACATGGATCTTGCAAAAACAACGAAGACCAGTGGTGTATAATCCAGTTATTTTAGACTCCCAGTTTGGAGTATAGTTGGCTTGGAATTTCTTTAATATTGACATTAGAAACAATTTTCTGATCAGAAAGGAGGAGGCCAGTCTGGAAAAAACTTTAATGAGGCTGAATTTAAATAATTACATTTACGCTGCACATTTGAACACAAAAATCTCTGAGAAAACTGTAGGAATATTACAAGAATTCAACACACAAATACCACAATTTGAGTTATTTTCTTTAGAGGATTTTACAAAACCAGCCATCTCTACTCTACTGTGATAAAATGTTTAGAGAGTGTGTGTGCATGTGCAAGTGGTTTGGGCATGTATATGCATATCAGAGCATGCGGGCTGTTTGATCATCTTTCCTATGAGTGCATATGGTCTACAGTGTACACACAGTGCAGAAGCACGTTTGTTAATTAATTTCTCCCCGCCTTTGTGTGTATGTGTTTGTGTGCGAGCGAGTGTTTACATGTATGTTGTTGTTTTTTTAATTTTCTTAATAGCAGCTGTGGCTGGGCCTATGATATTTAAACATGTTACAATCCATCATTAAACATGTATGATGAAGAGGAAGTTCAAGCTACCAGCGTGGTTCCCCCGAGGAGCCGTGACCCACTTCCTCTTGTATTAGACTGCTCTAAATGCACACACACACACACACACACACACACACACACACACACACACACACACACACACACACACACACACACACACACAGTTTGATCCACAACAAACAGCTACCCCTCTTAGTGGAGAGGGGAGAGACTGGAGCTATACTGCTCTCTGATACTGGAAGTTTTGGGAGCTTTTTTGCAACAGTTACAAAAAGGCACCCATCCAAACAAGTGGTTTCACGCTCACAGATAGAGCCACAGGAGGAATCTAATTCTTCTTCTTGCGCCAACAGACATATAATGAGCCCACATGAGACCACAATGTGTAATTTTTGATCCTCCGTAAATGTTCAAAATAGTTCTTGGTCATTTAAAGGTGCTGCTCAATATGAAATTCCGAGCATATTTATTGCCCTCAACATAGCGACGGCTAGGAGCGTACGGTACTAACATAGCATTAACAGTGCAGTCCGGGCAACAGTGCAAACAAAGCTAACAGTGTTTACCGGGGGGGGGGGCTGTATGAGTGTATCATTATGAGAGCAGTGCAGTGTGGCAGCAATTAGCTAGCTAGCAAAAGAAAAGGGTTTAATAACAATATTGACACACTATTGGTGTTAATTAATTAAAAAATCTGCCTTTAAAACTTAATACAGACCACATTTCTTTGAATGGAGACGCTTTACAGTAACAACACTTTTTAACACGCTATCAGTTTGGCCTTATTAGCAGGAGGGAAGCCAGTGAGGGATCATGTCGTTATCGCACTGCTAGCAACTCCGACAGTTGCTATTGGTGTAGTGCTGGGTTGTAGGAGAATCAATCATGAGAGTTACAGGGTGGTGCCTCTTCACGGATAGGTTCATCATGAATCTTTATCGAATGCTTACATAAGTAATTTCAAAATAACCATATGCAACAACAACTTTTTCGCCGGAGGAAACATTACCCCTAAATATTAAATCTATACCTTCCACTTCCGGTGAAAAGTGTAGATAGAACAAATAGGAGTTGTTAGAGACATGACATGGGCCTGATCCCTCACCAGCTTCCCACCAGCTCTGGCAAGCTCACACCTTCACACCTGCCAGAGGCTGAACTTGAATCTCTAGTATGGCAGTGAAGCGTTTTCTGTTTTGCACCACGTTGCACAGCCATTCAGTACATTCAGTACGGACTGTACAAACACATCTTTAACACTAAACCTTTAAGTTGAATGTAGTGCACTCTCTTCACTAACTCACTCACTAGCTATTTGCAATGTGGCTCCCCTCACTGACCGAAAGAACTGTCAACTCGTGGGATTTACAGAATTTTACTTCTAGCCTTTACTTACTAGTCTTTATGTTTACTGAGCCATTAGCCATATAAACAAGGCTTGAATAGTAAAACATTCTCAGTACTGAGCATAACAGTTTAAACTGGCAACATACTGAACTTTCTAACAATGTAGAGACTAAATTGAAGAACACCGTGGCTCTGATCTGTACCCTAAACTATCAGAAACTGCTGTAAAACTTTGTGTCAGACCATGTGCTCTGGAGGGCCCATTCTGGGCCCTGTTAGGATATCATCGTGAAAAAATTACCCCTTAGAACAAAAATGTAATTTTGAGTGTGCAGCCTGCTCCTCAGTGGACCTCCACGAAGGCAACACCTCTGGGTTCTGGATTGGTGACGCAATTGCAAGGCCTATTTTTGTACCTAATTTAGTCTTACCCTTCCTACCTTTGAGGCTCACAGACTAAGTTTTTTAAATACTGCATGTATGCATTAAATATGTATGTTTTCATATATGCGTCTCTTAGTTTATGCTACTGTAATGCAAAGATACTGTAATGTCATGCAAAAGCTTCTTCATTTGCAACAATGTTTCTCCAGGTGTCTTCCAATTATGCTTCCTCAGTGCTTTCACGCAAAACAGCTTATCAATTAGGTCTGTATATGTAAGTGCTATGTAAAAAGGAGTAACTATTTCTGACCATGAGGTACCGAGCTGTTGTATTTACTAATGCCTACTGTACACTAGAAGATTTTGAAAAGACTGAAGTCTGATACCTTCTCGCATCTTAAGTCATAAGTCACAGAGCTTTTATTCACAGACTATGAGATTTTGCAAGGACTTAAGCCAAGACTTACGATATCGAACATATTTAATTTTATGGGAACGTCAAGGCGAGAAAAACACAGAGTTGAGACAGCTCTGACTGTATTTTTTGACCACCATACACCAAACGATCATGTCAGCGTGAGCATGCCACAACTCTCAAACTCTCATGATTTTATTCTGACAAGGGATGTCACGAGAACCGATATTTCGGTACCAAGTCGATGCCAAAATCCTGAAAATGTGACCATACTGATTTTTCTACAGTACCACAGGTAGCCTACCGGGGATCCCTGATAATGCTATATTGTTAACAACCAATAGAGCCAGTAAACATTAGCTGTTAGCAGCCTGTGGGAAGCACTGTCCTGCTTGGCTATATAACAGAGGTTGTATTAAGTTACATTATGATGTATTCAAGCTCTAGTCAGTATCAATTAGTATTGAGAGAAAGTAAATCAGGGCTAAAAAATTGGGCAGTAAATTGTCTCAAGCTGTCTGAAAAGGGCAAGTGAAAAAATGAATGTGATCTTTTTTAGGTATATGCTGATAGTTATCAGCTGACATTCATCATGATCACATGATGTGTTCAAATGTAATCTTGTAAAAAAAATACATTTATTTTTGCCAGTACTGGTATCAACTACTACATACAAGACCCACCGGTCTGAAGCGCTACATTATGAAACTCTGGCGGGACAAATTAGATTATGGCGGGCCGCCATTGTCTGAAAAAACTGAAAGTGTTGTAGCAGACACCCTGCAAACGGTCCGCATATGTTACATGCTGCCTGCCTGTTACACAGCAGAAGAGACTGATAAAAGTCAGCAGCAACAACAATGTCCCACAGAAAGATGAAATACAGAAAGTACTTTCATTTCCTGGTCTCCATGATGAGGGATTGATTAAATGTTTGGGGAAATAGGTTAGGTTTCATTACACCCTTGATTGCATTTTTGAGGAATGGTTGCCAGGCAACATAACATTATTGGATATTTGGGTAAGAAATCTTTGAGCCCCTGGTGATATTCTTGAATGAGCTCAATAAAGTTAATGGCTCACGTCTTCTCCTCTCTTCTCTTAATCCGAAATCCACCTACCCACAACACTCATTTGAATCCCCTGCATACAACTACTTTCCTTCTGGTGTTATCCATGCACAGGTATCCCATTTTTTCCCCACGCAGCATTATCCCCATGCTTCCACTCAGAAACACACTCCCATGCCCTTTCACCTCATCTATTGTCTCTTATTGACCCGCTGTTGACTTGGCTGTTGCAGCTTATCGAGCTGCACTAGTGCTGCGCTCCCCGGAGGACTGCGTATCGTACATTGAAGAGTTTAATGAGATGGCTCGAGCACAAGGCCCGATGTCTGACTGTAGCAGGCAGTGGAACAATAAATTGGTCATAATCACAGGCCTCCATTACTTAATCTACTCTTAATACTTCTATGAACCTGAAGGTTGCATCGTTTTTGGGATATTAAAATGTATACTTTCCAGGAATGTGGCGTCAATATGGTTGTTGCTTTTTACCCTAAGATACTGTGTGTGTTGTTTTGATTGTTTAAATGATGCAAGTGGTGGTTAATATTGGACCAAGTGGCAAGGTTTTTACCAGTCTGGCAATGTTAAGCTATATGCTAACATGCTCACATTGCCAAAGCTAACATGCTGTTGATTAGCAGGTTATGTTTACCATCATAGCTTAGCGTGTTAGCATGCTAGCATTAGCTCATTATCATTAAAACACAAGGTACAGCTGATGTTAAATTGAATGTTAGATTGGTCATCAACCAAACCATTGGCCAAATAAAATTAAATTGACCTGATGCTAGAACAGTTAAGGGATCACCAAAGCTATGACATGACAAAGTTAGGACATGAATGTTTTTCAATAGTTCTTGAATTTTTTCAATTTGGACCACAATAGTAGATTCACCAACCTGCAGTTCCCATCCCCAGATCATTGTAAGTGGACCTTTCACCTCTCACTTTGGGAGCATCGGTCAGTCATTTAAAGTCTAAAATGGAAATACAAAGCGTAATTGTGGAAAATAATGAGATTTTCAGTATGAATCAGCCATTCAACTGTGATGTTTACACCGTTACAGTAGTTTAATTGAAGGTTATTATCTGTGTAGGTGTGCTGGATAGTAAACAAGAATAAACTGGCATCATTGTGAGTACCTTGTGTGTCTCTGATTAGTGTCTACCCTGCTCAGGGACTTAACTTAACAGTGAGTGTGATGGGCCTATAATGAACCTACCTCAGAGGCACGGTGACCTCTTGGCCTATATCCACTCATCACCACTAATGCTTGCAACCACAGAGAGAACAAAAATAAAACCAACAATAAAATGGTATATTCCCGAACTGCCTGAAGTCAGTGATGTTCATGGTTATTATTATGATGTATGGAGTTAATAAGAAGAAACAAAGCTAAGTACAGAGAGGTTTTGTGTGGCCGTCTGTGTTTATACAGCCCAGTATGCCAAGGAGGTCATATCTGAAAAGCCTGCAGCACATGATTTGTGAAGTTTCAGAGTGGAGGTCTAACGATAGTGGATTTTTAAAGGACGACATAATAACGATAGTTAGGAGCAGGAAAAAGCTGGTGGCAGATTGATCGGCCGATATAGGGCATTGAACACGCAGAAATTTCAGCAAAAGTGGCCCCCAAATGATTACATATGGCCAATAGTTGTGCTAGGCTTGCATTTATGGCTAACAGTTTATTTAGGAAGATGTAAAGTAAGGGCGTGGAGTTCCTGGTGGTGAATGGGGAGATTAGCAAATTCAATTTTTACACTGTACACCGCAGTTCATGTCTTGTCACACCAATTAATGCCGCATTTTTTACTTACCAAGTAAAAAAGACAGTATTTAGGTGTCTACCCTTACCCATACCTTATCCATAGTTTCCAGTTGTTTTGTTTTTCCAACTTTTTCCAACTTAGATTTTGGTACTGGAAGTGCCCTGGTTTCCAGTTGTAGTCCGAGTACTTTTGATCAAACTACGTTCGAGCTGGCTATGGTTGAATGTAAAGGTAAAAAGTCTGTGTGGAGAGCAAAAGAGGTGGAACGCATTTGCCGAAATGCAATCTTAAACAATCTATGCTAACAGTCTTACATATGTTCCCATCAGCTAAACATGTGATGTTGACTCTTGCACACTTGTGGACGTGGAAAGTATAACTTCAGCTTTAGAGTTTTATGAGTCCTCTTTGTTCTTGGACTGCACTTGTTCTTGAAGTGAACGAAGCTGTCACCTGCATCACTTTATAGGCTTCCTTCCTGAAGTGACCCAGCATTGGGTTCTGTCACTGTTTTTGCTTATCCGCTCGTCCTTTTTTGGTGCAAAATGTCCTTAGACTCCTCCATTCTCTGGAAATCAACCCAACCATCTTATAGCCTTCAGCCCCTCAGGTGAAGCTACATGGCATCATTTTCATTACAGGCCTGAACCCAATTTTTCCTCTGGATTTTGGCCATTTTGGATAACTCTTATCGCTTCTCCGTCAAAGAGGTCTTTCTGGAGTTTAATAGAGGGTCTTCCTTTAGATAAATTGGCTTTTGGGCATCGCATTTGCTGTCTTCCTTTGCTTCAGCAAAGCCACATTATAGGTCTCCTTCCTCAGCCAAGACTGGAAACA
Source organism: Leptoclinus maculatus (assembly GCA_032191485.1). NCBI lineage: Eukaryota > Metazoa > Chordata > Actinopteri > Perciformes > Stichaeidae > Leptoclinus > Leptoclinus maculatus. The sequence goes on from JAVDOI010000007.1 coordinate 5,290,124, forward strand.
CATCTGCAGAATTGCATCATGCCTGTTCCAACATTTCTCCATTGGCAACCGGTAGTTTTAAATTGATTGTAGTGATTGCATTTAGTTCAGCTCCTTGTCACCGCTCACATCTTTTAACCCTTTGTAGGTTGCAGTGGGCCACATTTCCTTGCAAAATCTTTTAACTGGTTTAATCTAATATTGTGTCTTCAGATCTCGCTATTTTGAAAAAAAAGCTCTGAAAACAAGTGGAATTATTCCACACCTTCTTCTGAAGTTTTGAAAATGGGAAATTAAAGCTAAATCTATGACAAAATGGCTTTCTAAGATGGAAATGCAGCATTGTAGAAATCTGAAAGAAATTCAGATTTTTTGTGAGGCTTTGTGTGTGTTTCACATGCCCTTTATTTTGGATTGGAATCACCAAACATTCCATGAACAGCAAGAGCTGGGAATGTGTCCCAGGGGAAAAGCGTTTTTCACCCCTAATGATAATGGATTCATAGTACAAAATGAAAGAGGCTGAGTTGGGAGGGACAGAAAAAGCCATGCTAAATTAGCTTTCGGGCAGTTTTGATGTGCACTGTAACCACAGCTGTACAGATCACAGGATTCATTTTGATATTGGAGATAAATTCAACTTATGGATGTATATTGTTACCAGACAGAAGCTACTCTATGATTCAGCTCCAGCAGAATGTGTATGATGTCGGTGCCTTTTGATTTGACTGTGTGAGAAGAAAGGTAATCTGTCGGTAGGGTGCTGAGGGTTAAACACTTTGAATACAGAATAAAGATTGCACAGATGGATACACGCACACTCAAAAGGTTAATGAATAAATCCTCATTCCTGCTTGGAAACTCTCCTAGCCCCCGACAGGAGACAAATGTGATGGTGTGTCTGCATGTGTTAGTGTCAGTGCATGTCACACTAACCAACGTGATCTGATGGGAAGGCGTATAAATAGAATGCCTCTTTTGAGGACATTTTGCGTGGCATGTCGCGCATTTTAAGCGCTTTTTCGCAGACAGGGCCACGGTCGCAGTTTTGAACGTTGAGGTTAACGTTGTGAATTGAAACAAAACTGCTTCATTATTTCTAGGCAACAAAACTACTTGGTTAAAAAAAGGTTGTGGTTTGGGTTCAAACAAGGACGTTTGTTGTGTACATGAGCTAAATAGTCAACGGAAATAAGTCCTCGGTTTCGAGTACAACCTCTGACATGCAAAAACATACACCAGACCATGCTGCAATATGGCACATGCCAAATTAAATGTGCGGAACTGGCAGGAACATTTAAGTTTCATAGTTGGTGCTGGTGGCTCTCTTTTCTGCTTCTTTCTACAGAATAGCTGGATAATCAGCCACCCTAGAGCGTGTTGTTGATTCTCACAACGCCTCATCAAAGGGAGGTTTAGTCCAAATCAATAAAAGCAGCCATCTGTCTGTCTGTTCGTTTTGGGGTTTTCAGCTTGATTCACATCAGAGGCAGGAGAACGCCTCTGCCAAGGCTTCTATCAGGAAAAATCAATTTGCAGTGTTGGACAATGAAAACCGGACTCTGATCCCTCCCACTGATGCTGGTGCTTCCTGGTGGTGAGATGTTCTCTCTGTTGCTTCAAAACCTTAGATGCGTTGCTTTTATCATGTAATTTTGACGCAACAATTTGCAACCTCGTTCTCATACCTGAACTGCCCTGAACCTGTTATCGTGACAGAATTTACCTTTTTGCTTAGTTCTCTTCCCTTAGTTGCTATTGCTGCGCCTTTCCATTCTTGCATGGCACATACGAGGCAGTTCACCAGGATAACGGCGGCACATTTACTACTGAAAATTCCTAGTGCTTTTATCAGCTGTAGCAAGTAACTTTAGCTCCATGAGTTAGATAAAACACTGTCTCCAGCTTTTTAATGTTTCCAGCTGATTAGTTTTCAAATTAAAACTGTGTAAAATATTCTTAAGGGGAGACACAGTTGAATAGGGTAAAAACAAAACATTACTAATAGATATCACCATGAAACCTCCCCAGTTGATTTCTTGAAGATAATTCATCTTAGTTTTCTGAAATGTTATTTTTAAATAAGCATATGAGCCATTCTCTTTTTAAATGAGGTTCTTTGCATTGGATAAAGCCAGGCTAAAAATGTAATTTCATTTTGTTGAAAAATTAGAGTCAACGTTTTTTACAGAGGGAATTATAGATTATCTCTTTTTATCACTCCATAAATTAAAAAAATACAGTCAACAGCCATATAGAAATCTATTTTTGGCACGTTTTCAGTGATAAAATGTAAATCAGGCTATGGAGGATATATGAACAAACCCCTCTGTGAAAACCTTCAACATTTAGATAGGAATAAAAATGAAAAGTTTGGTGGATGTAAGAGCTACTGAAGTGGAGCTTTCTGGCTTAGTGAGAAAAATCTCATTTAGAGAAAACGGCCTTTAGATATGATTTGTAAAATAATTAAATCAATATTATATACAGGTGAATAGGGTAAAAAAAAGAACAAATAGATATCACCATGAAACTTAATAGAATGATTTTTTCATATTTCAAATTTTCAAAAATATTTGGTTTTCATATGCTAACTTTTTGTGAATTTAGGATCCATCGCAAAATCGGCAAAGTAGTAAAACAAATACCTTTATGTGTACTGTGGATGTTCTCTTTTCCACTAGTCTGAAAGAAGACGTGTATGGAAGCAAAATAGCCCAAAATTCTCACTTGATGGCTAAAAGACTGCGGATAAAGTTGCATGTCCCAGGCAAAAAAATCTGAATCCTCACCAGTTAATAAAGAAGAAATGGAAGGAGCAGAATTGTCCTTGCATTGCAGTGTGGGCCAAAAAAAAAATCCTTCTTTTATTAATATGATGAGGAAATGTTAAGCCAGGCTGTTATTTCATTCTAACAACCTTCTTTGGCTACTTAAATTACATACTTGGACAACCAACACCCGAGATTAGTATAAGCTCTTTTGTTCGTGTTTGAAAACTGAATGTATTAACAATGTTACAAGAGAAAAGGCTTCGAGGATGAGAACTAGAGTTCTGTACAGACCTAAAACGAAGACCGGATATATTAGACTTGGAGTGGGCTCGTTGAGAATGGGGCCTTTTTTTTTAACCTAAATAGTAAATATATAATGCAGCAGGAAATGCTCCTTGACATTGGAAGTACAGTCGTGTTGGGTTACATTAATACTGTAGTAGTTAACCAGTTAGCTGGACATGCTTAAGTTTGCAGCTTTCGTGAAAGCAGACGATTTCACTGTTTAATCCATTCTATTATGTCTTTGAGTCACAATATTAAAATAGATCTTCAAAGCATAATAATTACATATTTATTGAATGAATTTGCATGGATGTCCAAGTAGGGCAGCACAATTGATTTTCTCAATTTTCAAAGGTCACATGTGTGTAATAAATACCATTTTAAATTAAATATTGCACATCATATTCCACAGTTTGATACAGATCTCTTCAAAAAGCTCACCATTTTAATGTTTTTCAGTGAAAATGAGAGTAATGATGTAGAAAATATCATTCCCATTAATGTCACAAATCATATTGCAATTGCAATATCAGTCACAACTATCACAGTTGGATATTTTTTCAAAAGCATCAAGCCCTATGTACAAGTAAAGAGCGCTTTTTTGAATCATGGCTATGATGGACATGTATGTTCTTTGTTCCAAAAGCACCAAATGAGAACTCAGCAAAGGGCTTCACTGCCCTATTGACCACTTAGACTTTGATGTAAGCTACCTCTAATGCCTACATGCTTTATACTTGCACCAGTTATTCCTTCATACATAAACACAAGCAACCCCAGCACAGATAATTACGCTAATCAAAACCTCTCTAACCTTTTTTTTTTTAAATTATAATTGTCTACTTCCTTTCGCTTATTGATTATTGAAGCTCCTGAATCCAATTAACGGCCACCAGCTGTACAGGGTTTAGTCACCGGGTGCCTTGATTGCATCCTGCAAAAAGGACATGAAAAGCGGGGACACCATGCGGCTTTAGAAAAGGTTCTTACAAAGGTAATCGAATGAAGCCACGGCCCGTATTCTAAAAGCCAAACTTATCAAATAAGGAGCAACAGTGTTTTCAATATTGATTTATTTTTGGTCTGAAATATTTCGAAAGGAAGGTGGCTTGAATGGAGATTGGTTAGCCTTGGACGGAAACAAGGTTTATACGAGGAGAAATTACTTATATTAGCTGTAATTTCATTTAGGTACAGAAAACCTGAATTCCGGGTGTGAAATAATTCTATTTTTTGCATCTCCTATTAGGCACATCAAAGCCAGGCCACGGCGGGACAAGCTGCACGCTCTCTAGCCAAGTCAGCTTAGAATACGAGCCCTGCACTCAGGGAACACACGCTGTATATCATCTCTCCGCTGCTTTCGATTCCCCCCAGCTGTTGCCCGGTGTATATAGCTGCACACACAGGAGGGCTGGCTGTGTTCCTGCCCGCCTCATTTCACAGATCTTAGCGCCTACTGTGCTCTGATGGCAGTGCTTTGCAAACATAGATTCCTTTAGGTTTTTGCCCATTTTATTGGGATATTACAGCTGCGGTTGGTGATCTTTAAAAACATCCTTGTTATATTTGTTGTAATTCTCTTGACATCCTGAGAGCAATCAGAAAAATCAAATGCTCTGACAAAAGAGAAAAATCTGATATTTGTTGTATCGTTTCATTCGTCTACCTACCTGCGTATCTACCTGTGTGCACACTGTCCGCACACTCATTGCGCGTCACTGGAGTCTCTTATGAGCTGCTTGCTTAACAGCTGTGAGCGCTAACAATAACCGTGTTCGTTGTTTTATAATGAACATTTTTGGGGGAGTGGCTTTTGAGGGAGGGACGGGCTGTTGGTGTTGCTGCCATTGACTGTATATAAGAAGTGGACGTGGTCATCGTGACGTCACCCGTTGGTTTGTGGACTGCCACGAGTTTGGCGATTTCGCCGTCACCATGTTGTTGTTTTTTTGCAGCCAATGAACGGAAGTTACAATATTTGGAACACAGAGGAGTGACGTAGAGACGCCGTATACGTCTCTGGTAGCGGCAGCAACCTGTCAATCACAGTGAGCCTGCTCTAAAGCATACTCCACTTTATGATCTGTTTTGCTCAAAATTTGACCATAATTTCCAAATGAACATTATGGTGTATTGAAGAAAACTTGAAACTATAGTGATTGAGACCATACACGCATGTTTATGATATTTACTGAGGCAATAAATCAAGTGAGAAGTAAAGTCATTTTCTCACAGACTTCCATAAAATATGACTTATTTTTGCAATCAGAGGAGTCGCCCCCTGTTGGTCAGTAGAGAAAATGCAAGTTTTAAGGCACTTACGCATTGGCTTCACTCGGCAGAACCGGAGGTTGCCACCGTGGCGCCTTTCCCACTAGTGACTTTTTGAGCTAGCGGTTCTAGGGTCTGGGTTGGTTGGTTAATTCTTTAAAATTCAGCATACTCTTGCTGGTTTCTCAAGATTAGCTTTTCAAATCTAACAAAATGTATTGGTATCAAAAATAAAACAACACGTTATGTAGTGTTCAGTCATGTTAAATGCTCAGGGAACCATATATATATATATATATACAGCAGTGGCGGGCCGTGCATTTTATACCCAAGCCTTCACTGCTGTCATGCAGCTGAAATACCACCTTATAACCACATGATGGCGCCACAGCTATTATTCGTTTTTCTAAGGCTGTAACTATGTACGTATTCATATTAAACCGTTCGGTACGAGGCTTACAATACGTTTGAATAATGCTAGAGCATTTGGAAAATGCAGAAGCTTAAATTCAGGAAAATATAAGGTTTTCTGTGCTCATGTAGGACAGTGGTTCTCAGCTGGTCTGGATGTGGGACCCACCATCATCCCTTAATGACAAGCCGCGGCACATTCATCTCTCTAGGAGACCGTCTTATGATTTTACTTTCACAACCTAAACATTCAACGTACTGCTCTGCAATCTCTTTCCTCGTCTCAGCCCCCTGTGTCACGGTGTGTGGTACTCGAGTCAGGAAACTTGTCAGAATGCCCATATTTGATTGGCTGAGCTGCATCACGTGATGTGATTCCCAACGCCGACTAAGCCTCTGCTGTTAAGTTTCGTTTCACGATAGTCACGTGCTCGCCCACTGACCAATCGCTGCACTAATGCTGACGTAGTTGTGGGCCGGCTAGTATGGGGCTAGCGGGATCTGACACGTCAAAGAATACGCCCAACATGTCAAACTAAAGATCTGATTGGTTGAACACTATGACAATCAACAATATCGTCCCCATTCACTTAAACTACACATGGATGCAACTTGTGAGTCTGCAGGCCTCGGGCCTCTCTTCTTACCTAGAGACACAGAGGTGAAATCTGATTGGATAAAAGCTCTACTTAAAACAAGCTGCACTGGAAGCAGAGCAACTGAGGAAGACAGTAGCTGTGCAATGAGAAAATAAGATAATGGGAAAAATATTTTTATAAATTATAATACATGTAGTGTATTTAAGAAAAATTATAAAATAGATATAACTTTGTGATTCTGTTTAGGCCAGCAGAGAAGGCTTTGCAGGCCCTGACGGCCTGAGAGGGTAAATCAACACTGAATCACAGAGCGGCAACGTTGCACCGCTGACATGTTAGCTAATCGGTGATGTCAGAGCAGGTCGCTCACTTTTGACATCTGATGGATGCTGTGCCATGACATCACTGTGGCCCAATGTGCAACATGAATGCAAACGGCAATTAAATGCACATAAAATAGAATCCCGAGCCCCCCTGCTGTGACCATGTTTTGCAGCAACCTGCTTTGCTGGAGAGGCCAACAGTAATTGTTGCGATGGATACCAATCAACGGTGTAATCTCCACATCATGTGCCATTTAATTACATGTTCTATGCCTTGACCTGATGAAGGTGGCATGTCTGTGGCATATCTTTACACTGCTTGTACAGCATAGATTGTGAGAAGGCAGCTGCAATATTACTGCCTTACTGTGGCTTCATAAAGTATTCAGACTAGAGGGTGACACAGGAGTACATTTTCACTCCACTAAATTCCACAAAAACTCCAACTCCCAGAAGAATGACTCCCGTTCAATCCTCTTTTCCGTGTTGTGTATCTGGTTTTAAAAAAACCTGATCTATTGCAATCATAATTCTCCTCCCATCTGCTCCCATAGACATTTTTTCCTGTCCCTTATCATTCACGTGATGAATAGTGAAATTGACTCCCATCCATAGACTGTATATAAGAATTGGACATAGTCACCGTGACGTCACCCATTGGTTTGTGGACTGCGGTTTTGAAAGATTGGGTTCGGTATATGGGCCGTTGCCATCTTGGTTTGTTTTTACTAAACATGGTTTGTAGCGTTTTTGTTTTGTTTCAATTTACAACTTTAATTACCATTCAGGAGAAAATATGCTTTTTAATCTCTCAGTTCAGCACAGTGATGCTTAATGCATCTATAAATGAGTACAGGAAAAACAGTGATAGTTCAGAGAAAATACACAGTTGTAAAAAAAAGAAATAGTTGAAATATGGATGCATATTTTTCTTCAAAGTGAATCTGGGCCTTGTGTAGTTTTATAATAAAGACTGGAAAATGTTTTTCTTTCTAACACAAGGACTGGACTCTAATTGCATCCATTAATGAGCTCATACACATATCTCACATTGTGCCTGAGCACTCTCCACTGTCCCATTAAGAGATGCTCTCAGCTCTTTTAGCGGGGAAGTCAAATGATAAAGGAAAAGACTGTTGAATAGATTTGCAATGCACTTTGAACATGACATCGAACAGTTGTTAAAGCAGGGCATATTTGTTCATAATGTGAAGCTCAGAGTATCACTGATATTGTCAGTATATCATGGAAACTGCAAGGCATTGTACCAAACAAGGACACTCAGTCCGATGGGTTAAAAAAAACTTCAGACGTTCTTTCTCAGTGTTGAGTCTGATTCAGAACGACTAGCAACAAAGAAAAAGAGAGCTGAAGAAGAAAGCGGTGGTGGAGAAAGATACAGAGAGCACAGTCATCTCTCTCTCTGTAACTCTTTCTCTCTTCCGGATTGAGAATGAGGTTGTCATCTTACTACATAGCTAGCTAACTAGAAAAAGTAGTGACAAAAAATAGCAACAAGCACGCAAATTGACTACTGGTTACGAAACAGTATCAAGTAATATTGATGCCTCTATATAACACAAGTAAAGAGCCATCAGTGAAACGGTTGGCTTTTTGTTCTCTCTAGGAGACAACACAGACACCACGCTGTTGGAGGCCCAGACCATATTGCCGGGCCCACTGGGGGTAAGGGAGACAAGGGAGAACCAGAACCATGACTTTGCGGAGCAGACTGTCAGACCCTGCTGCAGTAAAATTAAGAGGTTTTCTAAAGGGACTCTGGTGCTCGGAAGAAAATACCGCTTTTGTCCACAGGGACTTCCGAAATCAACAATAAATGACAGTTCCTGGTGGTAGCTTTAAGACAACATATGTATAGAGCACTTTTTATAAAAAGTAATGAAAATAATAAGTTGTAGAGTAGAAAGCAATTGATAAAGCAGACAGGATGAGACACGTGTTGAGAATTGTTTCAGGTTTTAATGGTTTGGATTCGATCATATACAGTATATATTGTGTATACAACATACTGGGTGTCATGCATGAAATTAATTAAATCACAAAAAAGTTATAGTCTTTCCTTCTCATTTAGCATTCTGAATAAACACAGTCTGTCCTCCCTGGGGAGCCAGGTTTGTCTGTGCCAGCGCTTTTCACTGGCAAAGCTGTGTTCACTGTTCATTGAGTCGCCCCCCCCCCCCCTCTCTCTTCCATCTCTAGATGTATCGGTGAGCCTGTTGTCCCTGCTGGTGACCACCTGTGGTCTGGCTTTGTTCAGCGTCTCCCTCTTTGTCTCATGGAAATTATGCTGGGTGCCCCTGAGTGGCCGCTTCCTCCCAGATATCCTCAAGGGGGCGCACTTTCTGGGAGGGGACCAACAGCCCGTCCTCACAGAGGTAAGGAAGGTGATGTTCACATTCAAAAGTGAAAAGCATTGATATGTCAAGCAACATTTAGTTTGTCATATGACTCATTTATATTTTCTTTGTGTAAACAGAGTGTAGATATGAAATATGGACAAAGAAATTCATCCCCCGAAAAGAATAAAACCTTTTTTTGAACCAGGCTGTAATCATGTTTATATCTGCTGTAGAGTCGGGCATTTTAACATGGGGGGTCTATGGAGATTGACTGGCTTTTGGAGCCAGCCTCAAGCGGACATTTTGAGAAGCTACAGTTTTAGGCACCTCCGTGTTGGCTACATTTTTTCAGGTCGAGAGGTTGCGATTTTGCGTGGCCACGATGCATGAAGTTATAATCCTTATGTTTTAAAAGAAAAACATTATTGTATTTTCCCTCCAAATGGGCACCTTCTCAGCCATGTGATACACTCATTCAACACCAGCTCCCTCCTGATCCCAGCCCAATCTAATGCAAATAAATTGATATAAGAAGGGAGAAAATGACAGTTTCTTTCTGTTTACATGTAGCCGTAGTGCAGTAGGTTCATAGCACATACCTACATGTAGCCATTACCACAATGTAAGCCATTACCACAGCTCCACTGGTTCAGTCCAGTGGATGGCCAGTCCTAAAGGAGCGATCAATACCCAAATGGCGTGGTAGGCTTAACTGTAGACTGTTGCCACTATTGCGTATTTGCATTGCTGTAACTATTACACAAGCTGCTGTTGACGTGTGCCGTACAGGTGGACGGGGACGAAAGGGAGTACAGCGAGGATGGCTGTGTGAAGGAGCCTTCAGGACCTCTCTCGGCTGTGGCTGTCCCAGAGTCAGGCCTAAAGATAAGCCACACGTCGCCTGACATCCCACTGGAGACCCAGACTAAGGTGGAGAAAAAACAGTTCCACTCTCTGGCCAGGGACAGGGTCCAGAGACAGATAACTGAGCCTACTTCGTCTGTACGGTCAGTACACATCAAAACCCCAAAGCTACTGTCTATCTTTTGGCTTTGGCAGATTAAACACAGATGGACAACACACCTAGACCTTTGATTTCAGAGATACCTTTTTACAAAGTTGACAGCATACAATACATCAGGCTTAAGGACACAAAGTGGCACCAGCAGTGGCCTCACAGCAACAAAGACTTAACAAAGAAGAGTCAATGAAAATTGTTTGAATGTTTTTATTTGTCCACTTTTACACTTTGTTTCAGGCACAACTCCATCCGACGTCAGATGAACTTGTCCAATCCGGACTTCAACCCTGCTCAGTTCCAGCGCCAAGAGTCACTATCTGGTTTGGGCCGAATCAAACCAGAACTCTACAAGCAGCGATCCGTGGACGCAGAAGATGGCCGTCGCCCCGACGGCTGTGGGCGTCTCCTCTTCGTCCTGAAATTTGACTTTGACCTGGAGCAGCTGATCGTGAAGATCCACAAGGCCCAGGACCTTCCCGCCAAGGACTTCTCAGGGACTTCCGATCCTTACGTCAAGATCTACCTGCTGCCCGACCGCAAAACCAAGCACCAGACCAAGGTGCACCGCAAGACACTCAACCCGGTGTTCGATGAGGTGTTTCTCTTTCCTGTGGCGTACGCCGAGCTGTCGAGCCGCAAGCTGCATTTCAGCGTCTACGACTTTGACAGGTTCTCTCGCCATGACTTGATTGGCCAAGTGGTGGTGGACAACTTCCTGGATCTTGCTGACTTTCCACGGGAGACTAAACTGTGCCGGGACGTACAATACGTGACCTCGGTGAGAAAGCAACTTTTATCCATTTCCTTAAATTCTATCACTATGTGGCTATCTCTCTTCCTCTCCTCCTTTGCAACACTGATGCTGCATGTCTTAGTAAAGCTTTCCATTTGTTACTGTCAGTACCAAGGTGGGTTGTTAATAGTGAGCAACTGACTAGAATGTAGCAGCATTATTACAGATGGATGCATGTGTACATCTGTTAGACCAGCGGTATCCATACCAGCATAAATCCCATGCCCTTTCTTGAGTTTGGCCAAACAACCAAAAAGAGCACAAAACCCTGTAATAACAGCAGGGGGAGTTAGATATATCAATGGACCTTCAAGTGGAACTAATCTGTGGTTTCAGGAGGCAGAAACATAGAAATATACTTAGACACAGTTAATGTTTAATGAAAGCAGTAGGAAACACTTGGGGGTAGTGACCCAGATCCACGCTGACATAAGACTGGGGTTGGTTTGACAGAGATACAGCGACACTGTCTATATTACATTATTCACTTTGATAAATCTACAGAGTTGGTACACTGAGTAACTCAGTAAGAAAGTTGGAGCCTCCTGCAAGGGAATTCCTCATGGTTAGCCAGTGTTATAGAGTGAAGAAGTCAGTCTGGTGTGTCTCAGTTTGGGATAAAAACTCAGGTTTTCCGGTCTATGGGCAAACAGTGCTACAGTTACTTTGCTCATGAGCATGATCAATCAGTTTATGGAATGACAATACATAAACATGTGAGATTCCATATTCAATTGATAGTTTATGGTATATATATTTCATAACAACATTTTCAGAAACTAAGTATTAAGACAGCAAGTAATAAGAGAAAATGTGTTATATTTTCACACCTCACCGTCCGTAAATAACATAATTTTATACAGTACTTGAGTACTTCATGGACTATTAGAGAGTTGCAGGCCTGCAAAGGTAGAGCTATTTAAAGCTTTGCATAAGACGATTGAGTTCTGGAGGTGTGCAGCACTTGCGCAAGGTTGGCTTCGCTTGTGGTGGTGGGGCCCAAAGGGAAATCTTTTCACGGGGCCAAAAATCTCTGGTGGCACCCCTGGATTTAACAATCTTAAAAATAGCCAGAGGCATCTCTAACCCGTCTAAGCATTGTGGCATTGTGTACAGGGCAAGGTTTAGAACTTTGGTAGCCATACTTGAGTAGGTTTAGCAGAAATCATACCAAATGTTACAAAACATGCCACTTTCTCAGAACCCATCGACGATCTGTCTGATGATCATTTAACCTCTGGGGGCAACGACCAATATTTTTGGGGTTCGGGTGTAGCCAGCAGATACTTGAATAACTGACAACGGATATCAGAGCCAAATTCTGTGGAGTTAAGCAGTTATTTAAGTAACAGCAATGACCAAAACCTTTGTTTATGTGTGTTATTTTGTACTAATAATGTAAACACTTTGCAGTCTTCTTATGCATTTGGTATTCAGCCTTGGAAAACACTAATTCCCTTGTGTCTTATCCCTTTATTACAAATTATACTTCTGAACATAATAAGATCTTTTGAAAGAACAGATGCTCAAGTGACTCAAGGCCAAGGATGCAAGGTTCTGCCTACATTGTGCGGCTGTTAACTATTTACATAAATGCTGCAATCCATTGTACTCAAAACTTGGAAACAAAAATCCTTTAACACAGAAAGGTGCAATGGAGCGGTCATTCACGTTGGAATTCCGAGTCGGAAACTAGGGCAAGATTTATCTAGCCCTAGTTAGGTTATTAAAGATTATTACCTAATGCAACGTTTCTCTTCGCTAATGGTGCTGTGGAAATGAATGTAGGTCCTATGCTCGTGAAGCTCAGACTTGCCATACATTTGCTGCGGGTGTCCATGGGTTATTTGAATGGGTTTTTGGTTAGATGACAGAAATAAGGTCTCTGTTCAACACAAGCTGAAGAGATTTTAATGTTTTGTTGTGCAACAGAAAATACGTCAGTAAATTTCCAACTGTGAATTTTAGGTATCCTAAAAAGGCGGTTGCTAACAAAACGTCTTCACGCCCGACTCATCCTCCTTCACAGCCATTTGTGTATACTCGCCTTCGTGCCAACGTGGTGTAGTTCGTATATAGTCTAACGTTAGCTTTTTACTTCTAACGACTGCATTCATGCTTCAGAAATCATAAAAGTGGTGTTCTTTCGTGAAGATTATCTTGATGAACAAAACGTGTAAGTATTACAAATTTGAATTTTCCACAGAGCTTATTCTCTGCAATAATCCAAAAAGGAAATATCCCATTGGCTTTTTGTCGATGGAACCAGTGCGATGCTAACTTCCGGGTTGGCCTACAACAATATGTCATCCCTGCGGCACTCTATTAAGTGGCTGCTTTCTAAGGTAAATAGAAGCGAGTCCTACTGGTTATTAATAGAGAGTTAGAACACTAAAATCAACTGTTTTCAAAACATTTACATATGAATAAATACATGTCTTGATATTTTTGTATATATTTACGAAACTTTATGCAATTTTATATATTTAATTTGCATGAGTTTATGTCACTTGCCTTTTGCTAAGAAACCCATGAAACTTCATATCAGCATATCAGACAGAGCGTTTTGGGAAGCTACCCCTGGCGTCTAGAGTGTGGCCTGATTTTTTGGGAGAGACTTTGAATCTTACGCCGACAACATCTGCTCCTCATCAAGTAATTAAGTTCAAAGTTGCAGAAAATTATCGTTAGCTGGGTCAGCACTCAACCAGCTCTGACCTGTTATTGCAGCGCTAACTACAGACCCTTGTGGGAGAATGCTGCCAACACACACACACACACACACACTTATCTTATTGGAGCCCAAATATTGTTTTAACACCTTCCAGCTAAATAAGGTCAGTATAAATGGGTCAGAAGCTCCTCTGAGGCATCCGACTTGTGAACTATAGCTACCCTGTCTCCTGTGTCCAAGTCTGAGGCGTCCACTTTCTAAATATAATCCCTTAATAATCATCCATTTACCTTTAACTACTGGGCTTTTCCAACTCAGGGTATAATGTGTTTACTTTGAGCAACTTTGGCATACTTTTGTCTTCCAAAGCAAGAAAATAAGATTTGTTGTATTTCAAGATATATTTATTTTTTAAATTTTACCCAATTCACAAAGAAAACTAGACTGAATACTAATCATGCACAAACTACGTATGAACTTAAAAAGAAAGTAATTAAACCAAACAAATAACTAGCAAAATAAATTACTTTCTAATCCAAATAAAGCAAACATCTAGAATAATAATGTTAGTAAAATGAAAAGTAAATACTAACAACAAATAAATAGTTCCTAATATTTCTTTTGGCGATCAAATCTGATGAAATGGATTCTTGAGATGGCACATGCTGTTGTAATCATGCTGCATGAAGAGAAGCATGAATTAATTAGGTAATATCTGTAATGTACACCATGATAGTGCTGATTTCTCCTGTACATGTTTGACTGTCTTTACAGCCATCTGAAGGAAGCAGGTATCTGCTCCATCTGTATTCTCTAACTGGAGTTATGATGTCACTGTAAAACCACAAGGTTTCTGCGCAACCAGCATCAGACTGTTATAACCGCAGAAACCTCCGTTTTGATGTGAACATCAATTGTGTTGCTTCAATTAATTATTCTACACAGTTTCTTCTGCACGTCAACAGGCGTGTTGGAGACTGACACATTGAAAACAGTTCACACAGCTCCACAAAAAAATTGTGAATCACTATCATGTATTTATAACACACACACACACACACACACACACACACACACACACACACACACACACACACACACACACACACACACACACACACACACACACACACACACACACAGGTTTCTTAAATTGAAACCTTCCAATCTTCATTTTCTGTCCCCTCCCCCCACTGTGAATATATATAATAGTTTGATGAAGGAATATACATGATGTGATGATTAGATAACACTTATACATAGAGGAAATAGAAAAGCATATTTGGTGTCTATTGCATTTTTGGCCATGAAGGTCTGAGCCCCACAACCCGCCGGTGTGTTTGAAAGGCATGTTTTCTTTAAAAAAAAAAAATTTGAATCGCAAAAATTACAGCATTTACCATCAACAGAAACTGTGAAAACATTACTTATTGTTGGATGTTAAAATTTCCAAAAGTCCTTGTATAAATCATATGTGACGAATGCTTCCGTCAGGAAAAACAACCAAATCCAGCTTAAAATAGTGATTTTTCATTTTAAATTGTTGGCAAAAAACAACTGTTTACACTAACCACATCCTGTAAAAGACATTGAATTCTGTGCTCCACGATGCAACTGGGAAGCCATGATTGACTCTACTGAGACCAACAGTCACATTCAGTGAACCTTCGACTGAACTGCAGGCTGTTTACACTGAGCAGAGTGGAGAGAGAGGTTTGTAAGTAAAGGTTGTAAAATAGGAATAGTTCAATATGTTTAGCACTTGGATTCAGATTTTTTCCATACTTTGAAAAATTATTTATATATAGATTCAATTTGATTTTTTGCATACTTGTTCTTTTTTGTTCTTTTTGAAGATTTATGGTATTATAACTTTGTTATACTAGATAAAAGACATGTTTGAGTTCTCTGTTATGCCCGGTCTAGGGGAACCTGGACGCAGCATAGTATAAGGTCTCCCCCCCCCCTCTCCCACTCCCAAGAACGACCAGTTATGCTATAATACAGCCCATCATATTTATTCTTTACATCGTTGGTAGTAATATACGTCAGGGTGAGCCTGGCCCAAAACAATAAACAAAACAATCTTTATTAATCCACTACCTAACCTACTCCCAAACTAAACAAAAGAAAAGACAGGCAGCTTACCTAACTCCCTACCAAAAACAGGAGAAAAACAGAAGTAAACAAAAGAGCGGCTCACCCCTACCACTACATGGACTGTCAGTTATAGAATGTACTAGGACGGTCGCCCCGATCTGTTTTGCAACGATCCCTGTTGCGATGCCGCACGGTCCGGTTGGGAGCCGGGGAGAAGAGAGAGAGAGACGCCGGCCGGCCTCCACAGATGCCTTCTTATGTCCCGCCTCATGAGTCCCCAGTCCAATCACCTGTCATCTACAGGATACCCAGAAAACAGTCACAATACACAGCACCACTCTCAGGCAGGGAGGCACACAGCATATATGTTCATATATTATGACTCACAGTCATAACACTACTTCTAGCCATGATTGTGCTGTTTTCATAAAGGTACAGGACTTTTATATTATATTGCATATTGTGGTCATGTCCCGGGGTCTTGCATCGGTAAGGGCGGTCTAAAGAAACATGAAGTTTACACACTCTTTCTCACTCTCTCTCTCACTGTCCCCAGTAGAACTAGGCTACCTCCCTTGGGATAACAAGGAGGGACCCTACGCTGGTCTAGTCTGCGTGCATTAATCATAGCTCCTGGCACAGAGCGAGCCTCCATCCCTGGCCATATGCTATGGACTGTAATGCACATATATTTCTGGGCTGAATGCTTATAGAAAAATTAGTTAATCCTCCTCTGAGGTGTCGACCATACAGTCTGCAGTCTGCAATTTGTTACTCCATAATCCTAGTTTGGCATGTGGATTAGTGCTTTTGAAATTGGCACATCCCCTTTGTGAGTTTTAATAAACTCCAACCTCAAGTTTACCATGGTCAGACTCTTCCTCTGTGTGGATGATGTGGCATTAACAAATAGAACTAACAACTGATTATTTTATATAAACGCCATTGTTGGGATCTGACCATGTGCCTCGCCATGTGCTTTGAAACAAAGGGATCTAGGCCTGCCTATTCTGCAAGCAAGGCAGAGCCTGATTGCAGTTAGATAGCACCAAACCCCACCAAACCAGAAAGGATTTCACACTCACCTATGAAATCATCACCCAAACGCACCGCTGCTCTCATTGGACAAGACCAGGGATGCCGAAGCGGGACTTCCGGTTTTACGGCCGGAAACGACCACCATACAAAACCACTTAGCACCCCTGAAAGCGTTGCTTATCTCTCTGACCCCTGGTCGGACTAAGGAGGCACGCAACGTTGCTGTGTTTAAAAAGAAAATCCTAGGTTAAACAGTTTTAGATTCGCTGGACGAATCTACTGGACTGTTCGTTTGTTTTGTTTTTGATTCGCTTCCTGG
Source organism: Leptoclinus maculatus (assembly GCA_032191485.1). Classification (NCBI taxonomy): domain Eukaryota; kingdom Metazoa; phylum Chordata; class Actinopteri; order Perciformes; family Stichaeidae; genus Leptoclinus; species Leptoclinus maculatus. Next base: position 5,307,074 of record JAVDOI010000007.1, read on the forward strand.
AAAAGGAAGCGGGCAATTTCCCTGCAGAACTGAAGAAACGGATTCTTCAGAGAGAGAGAAGCACATTTCTGCTCTCCACCCAAGCCGCCTTTGTTACAGCCGTAAAGAAAGAAACATTCCCCGCGCCGCACGGATCCGTCGGAGGACCGACCTATGAAGGCAAATCACTGTCAAAATCCGAGAGCGCAAATGAGATCCATGCGCGCGCGCAAATCAAACAGCCGCGCGCGTATTTTACTTTGGCGATCGCTTTTACATCACTCCGTGAGCAAAATTCGCTTGCAAAACTTTTACCTGCTCGCTCGCGAGTCTTTTACCTGCTCGCTCGCGAGTCTTTTACCTGCTCGCTCGCAAGTCTTTTACCTGCGTTTTCTTTTTGACAGTAAGTGGGCGGACCAATCTCCCTTGTATCTCTACATCTAATTGGTTACAATCCTCGTCTTTTTGGATAGACCGGATATCACTCTGACTCCGACGCTAGGTCTGTTAGAGGTGGTTTTCAATCCGCCACTAAACACTACTCCACTACATCTCAGGATGTTCTACATTTGTCTGACAGGTTTTGTAAACTTTTCAGACTGTAGAGGCTGATGAAATACAAATTATGTTAATAGCGTTTTGAAGTACAATAATTAAAAATGGGTTTCTCTTGTGAATGGAGTCAAGTTGCTCAGATTGGTTTACATTCACTCCATCATTCTATTACAGACAATGTGTGTTTGACAGTCAAACCTCTTGTGACAAACAGCTCAAAGAAACTCTTTGATCTTAATTGATTAAAACATGATGTGATCATATTTAATCATACTGTTGTGTTTACAGAAGGGATATAATGTAGTTGTATATAATATAAGCAACAATTTGGACCTGCTCAAAGATCTGGAGCAAAGATTAGGGACCACTGTTTGTATATTAACTGTTTGCCCAACTTAAATCACTGACAAGTAGTTAGTGGATGAAAAAGTATTCAGATCCTTCACTGCAGTAAACGTACTAATACCATACTGATGAAACAATCCACTACGAGTAAAATAACTGCATTCAAAACCTTAGTCAAGTATGTTATTATCAGCTAAATGTACTTTAAGTGCAGAAAGTAAAAGTATCCGTGCAGTAAAATGTACATTATTTGCCCCTGACCTGTAGTGCAATCTGAAAATCTCCCCCTAGCGTCTGAGTCAGAGTGATATCCGGTCTATCCAAAGACGAGGATTGTAACCAATTAGATGTAGAGATACAATGGAGACTGGGTCCGCCCACTTACTGTCAAAAAGAAAACCTACTCGCGAGCTAGCAGGTAAAAGACTCACGAGTGAGCAGGTTAAAGTTTTGCGAGCGACTTTTGCCCGCGCGAGAGGGAATTTTGCTCGCGGAGTGATGTAAAAGTAAAATACGTGCGCGGCTGTTTGATTTGCGCTCGCGCACGGATCTCATTTGCGCTCTCGGATTTTGACAGTGATTTGCCTTCATACCGACCGATCAGGCCACGAAATCTACAAATAGTAAGGCAAAGAGTTTGGGCAGATTTAGTCTATGGTGTTTATTATCTTGTTTGTGTTGTTTAAATTACTGTGTCATTTTTATAACGTGGTGTGTATGCTCATAAATTGCCGAGATTAACCATCAGGATCGTTAATGTTGTGTAGAAGTTACTGTGTATTTCATACTGCTCTTGCTGCAATCGTGTTGAGATGGTTCACCGCTAGCGGAAGCGGAACTTGTTTCTCATCAGTTGAAAGGTCAGAACCGCGGCTGTGCGACTCAAAGATTGTCAGTCGTGTTTCTATAGATGAGAGAACAATCTTCCGTACTCCACCGCGGCGGGGAGGATCTCATTTTGTTTTTGGAGAATTTATTTTGTTTTGTTTGCTTTCTCTCTTCTTTTACTAACCCAAACAGACATATAGCTTTAAGTTAATGTAGCTAGGGTTGAGCTAACTGCTTCAGACACGTGTAGATAGCGATCTCTCTTTTGTCTATCGCCATGTTAGAGTCCCGCGCCATTTTGTAGTCTCACGAGGTGGTCACGTGCAAACTCCATTTTGGTATTTCGGCCTATCTGCAACGTGTAGTTCCACGTGACGTAGCTACGTTTAGATTACATCACACGTTGTCTGAGCTGTTGTCTCGCCTCCCCCCCTACACACACACTGCACACACACCCACACAATCTCCCTCTTACTACAGTTTGTTTATTTTAGATAGCATGCTCATTAGGGCTGCACAATTAATCGAATTTTAATCGCGATCACGATTATGGCTGCCACGATTAAACGAGCGTGATCGTCGGCGATATTAACATTTAAAATGCGTGCTCTGCTACATATCAAATCAAGCGCTTCCTCAACTAAGAGTCAGCCAACCACCAGGGGGAGAACGAGATGGGAGGTGTCATGCACGCACCCTGCAGCGGCACACCAGGTGTGTGTCTGTGTGACTCTCACAGAGGGGGCGTGTCTGCAGCACCGGCCTATGAATCACTCTGCCGTGGTGAAAGCGGTCACAGTCTTTTCCTTGTCGTATGTCTTTCTTTTTAAATAACGCCTACATACCGTAACGGTTTTGTCCACCACCCTTATCCGTCATTATACTTTACAGGGAAGACAAAATGATCCCAAACTTGTGACTTCAATGACCCGGGGGCTTCTGAAGCTCCTCCGCTCGCCGTGACTTTCGCCGTTAAATGCTTTTAACCTGCTCCGTTCACGTGAACACACTACTGCTTTATATCTGTTCACTGACACTCTACATTGATATTCGGGGACTTGTTACTTGAAAAGGAACAGCAGCAGTAAAACTATATTACACACTATGATGATTACACTGTAAAAAAAAAAAAGAAGAAAAAATACTCAATTGATCCACGGATCGACCCGTGATCCGTTACACCACTAATCGTGATCAATAATCGCGATCTCAATATTGATCAAAATAATCGCGATTATGATTTTGGCCATAATCGTGCAGCCCTAATGCTCATGGATGTATAGTTTGTTAGTTTTAGATACTAGTTGATTAGATCATTATTATTGGAACTTAATAAACTCTGTTATACTTTAAAGAGCAGCTGTCTGTGATTACTTTGTGCATGTGTATTGTGATTATAGCTGGATATGTGGCCTGTGCTCGTACTCAATACCTTCACTTTCACTATGAATGTGGAATAGTACTTTGACTATTGACATTGTGAGTGAATATTAATTATGAGACTTAGTTTATAGTTTGGTTATTGGTCCCTGTTCGCAGGGTGGTGCCCCGTTTATTATTAATAATCAATCATTTTACTGACATCAATAATTCTATTGATGTCAAGAATTTAGTCTTATATATGCTGATAACTCAAACTCCTTTTCATTCCCAACACCATCCTCTCTGGCTCTCCAGCTGCTTCTTTGTTTTCATGGAGTTTGTAATGTCCTGCGATTGTGAATTGCCAACATCACTGCCACATCACAACATTTCTTTTGTAAACAGAACTTAGAAGGTACCCAAGTTCACACTAGCAATTAAAACAGCAACGTTTTTGTTCTTACGATAGTCATTCCATGCACATCGTTGCATTATTGACCAATAGCATATTGTCTTGAGGGGAATAGAACCAGAAAGTCCAAAATTAAGGAAGCAAGATCACATTAGCTGTGTTGTACTCAAAGACTGTATCAGATATGGACTTTGTCTCCAGGACGTCACCCATAGGTTTCTGTAGAGCCGTCACCCTGATGGCAGCCCAAGTCCTGGCTTATCCAAAAATTGGCACTGAGGTGGATCGTCAATGGAGCTGAGAAGGGCCCGGATGACGGATGAGGAGGCAGCCAGCGGTTGATATAATTTAAATGATTGAGTTATACAAAAATCCACCCCCCCTACAGTTGTCATGAACAAGAATATTAGCTTTAGGGACCAAAAAACGTCTTTTGTTTATGTCTGCTGTAAAGTTGGTCATTTTAACAGGGACTGACTTGCTTTTGGAGCCAGCCTCAAGTGGCTATTTGAGTGTTTTCGGCAATTCCGAGTCATTTTTCAGCCCCGGAAGTTGACACTTGGTTAAACCATCTTTTCTTAACAAAGTATAAACCACTCTACAAAAGATGAATAGTTATCGGACAATTGAGAAATGAGTTGATCTCTTTTATATTTTTGTAAATTTGTGTTAAATTATGGTCCCATTAGCTATCAAGCTTGCTAATTGCATGAGAAGAGTATCTGTAATGTACTGTATATGTATGAACACGTAATATAAAGAGAAAATAGTGTGAGTCAGAAACAATTAGTTCTCTGATCTCTCATCTATCTTGGCTTGCTTCAGTGTTAGCTTAAGCAAGCCAACTAGTCGTTTGAGTAGTCACTGCGTCACCAAGAGTGTAGAACAGGGTCACTTGACTTGCTTTGCCCAGAGAGACCAGGGAGCGTAAGTTTCCTCCCCTGGTACTTTTTTTAGAACATACAAGCTTTATTAGTCCATCTGAATGCTTTTTGATGCACTCTAGCACCTTATTTACATTAAAACGTACACAAAAATTGTGAATCAATTAATTTACATTGTGAATTAGAAAATGATAGGCGGGCCATTTGGCTTAAATAACATTTCGCATTTCGAGGATGAATTGCATGTTGCCAAGTCTTGTGTGACAATTGACTTTTACACTACATTAGCAGCTATAGTTTTTCAGGTTATCAGGTTATCAGGTTTTTGAAGCGTTATTTTGGTTAATGTCTTTCCTAATAAACAGACCTGCATGAGAGCTTACCTTTATGAGTCTCTGGAGAGGTTAGTGGTTGTTAATATCTTGGAACTTAAGGGAAAAATGAAGCAGCATCATTAGAGAAAACTCTCCAGACTCATTGCTCGGTCCTTACCTCATTACGAACCATCCAGTAATCCATTTGGCTCAATTTGCAGTCAATCAGCCGACCACTTGAATGCATCGTTTCCTGAGATGTTAACATTTGTATATTGAATAAATGCCAATGGTGAGTTCCCTCATTTCTTGCTCAACTGGTGGAGATGTGTTGTATTTAATGATTTTGAGTGTCAAGAGACTTCCCAGCTTGTTCACTGGATTGATTCAATTTGCTTTGGGACATCATGCACTTGCCTATTTTCTCCTCAGCTGTAGATTATTCTGAGACAAAGACATTAAAGAGCTCAGAGATGCTGCCACCTGCTGCTCCTACAGGGCCAGTCGATACTATTGACTGCAGTCTCGTTGGCTTGTAATTCGGACGTTGATAAATGGGGTCAGCATGTGCATATGCCGTGTGTGTGTGTGTGTGTGTAAGTATGTGGTTAATTCAGTAAAGGAGGTCCCCATTTCCCAACAATGGCAAATGGTAACATATAACATGCACTTGTCCTCCCATATGCCCTCAGGGACTAAGTGAGAAATATGATTCCCTAGATCAGGGGTCGGCAACCCGCGGCTCTGGAGCCACATGCGGCTCTTCAGCCCCTTTGTTGCAGCTCCCTGATTCTACATCCACACTAATACGTTTTCATTTTAAAACGGAGTTCTATCAAACAAAGACGATCTCGTTTCAGCATCGTTTTAGAGATGATCTCCATCCAGACTAAACCGCCTGAAAATGAATATCACGTGACTATTCACGTACACTGGGCATGCGGGTGGGTGACGGTGTAAACAGGAAGTAGATTGGTTGCTCAAAGCCGCTAACCGGGACTTCAGACGGCCGTCCCGTAGGTCTGATAACGCCGCTGGTCACGCCGCTCACTAATCGCTCCAATAACAGCTGCTTCCTCCGCAGAAATGCAGACTTTAACTGGACAACAGCTGCTAGTAAAGACAACAAGGTCAACAACGCCTGTAATCAGTTGTCCATGTTAAATTAACCTGGTAGTCGATCGGTAATCAAGACTATTGTTGTTTGTGATCTTCCAGGAAAGGGTCACGTGATAGGGGCGTAAAGAATCAGGGAAGGACACGTCGTGACTGCTAAGAACCAATCAAGTACCGAACGTGGGTGTCTACGTCATCGTTTCTAAACTCATACGTTTACGAGCGTCTACACGAAGAGGCAACCCAGGAGTTTTCAAACTCCTCGGCTTTCGGTACTTTGAAAACTCGTAGTGTGGACGCTCAGTGTAAACGTAGCAAAACATATGCGTTTTCAAATGGAAACGTAGTAGTTTGGACATGACTGAGGCTTTGACAAAAAATAACATGGAAATAAATAACGGTTATTTTTATTTTATTTTTTGCACAGTGGACAATCTTTTAAAGGGAACACCTCTTATCTTGGAGTTTGAGGTGATACTGTGTCACTGAAAATAAAAAATGTTTTAATATTTTGTCAACTAAAATGTGCGTCACATCCTATTACGTCAGGCGCCTTTCCCTGCAGGTGGCTAATGGTGCGTTCACACCAAACGCGGCGTGAATTATTCGCGCGAGTAGATTACATACAAAGTCTATGCAGAGACGCGATGAGACTGGAGTGACGCGAATTTGCGATGGTGCGGCGCGTTTGACGCAAATTTGCATCAATCGCCAAAACGCCCCAAACACGTCAGTTGAAATATTTCAACTTTGGGGAAAAAATGGCGTGACGCTGCGGCGCGATAGCCTATCAGCGTTGAGATGTTTCTCCTGTCATCACTGACGTCCTGTCGTTGTTGAATCAGGAAACAAATACTGTAGCCGTCTGTGTCCACCCTGAGCTCTACGATACCTCATATCAATAGAGACCGGACCAAACTATGTGTATAAATGTGTGTGTGTGTAAACCTTGCGGAGAGAACTAACTAAACATGAATTCAGACTTAGTTATTTCGGAGTCCCTTTTTGTCGGTTTATTCCCTTTAAATCACAGCCAAATCTGTTTATTTGGGGTTCATACAGCTGTCGTAAACAGCCGACGTGTGGCTTGCTAGACACAGTGAATACAGCTCGATACAATTCACGGAGCTCCTATGGACTATGTTATGAACCCAGACATGACGGCGTTTAGTTTCCCGGGATATCGGGGACTTCCGCAACACGTACTAAGCAGAAATAGAGGTTATTTTTTCCACGGTTGATGGCGGACAGTTGAACGGCTTCCAGGGCGATAAGCCACGCCCCCTTTCCAGCGCGATTCACGCGAATGAACACAAATAGTCCCTGGCAAGACCGGCGGCGTGAATGACGCGATTAACGCAGCGCGAATGTGTGAACACAGCATAATCATGAGTTGCAGATCCCCGCCCTCGGTAAACTATCAATGGATAAATCCAAAAAAAGAAAAGTCACGGAGGGAAATAGAGAGTTTAATTCTATATATTAATTTGCTTTCACTGCCAACGATGTTGGCTCACCTGTATGCTTGATATGTGGCTAGAAATTTGCAAACAACAAAAAATGTAATGTTGAAAGTCACTTCCAGAACAAGCACACAGCATTTGCTGAAAAAGCTGGAGATGAGCGAAAAAGAGCGATTTCTCAACTGCTGCAGCAAACTGAGCAAGTTTTTTTCTCCTCTTCATAAGAGTTTGATATTGTTATAACAGGTAAATTAGCAATACAATGTCAAGAATTGTCTTTTATTCTTGTTCTATAATTTCATAAATACAACAAACTATAGTTTTTGTATATATAATATAATTATATATACAACTTTATAAGCTGTGATATCAAATAGCTTTTAGCTCCAGACAAATTTTATTTGGTGGAAAATAGGGCAAAATGGCTCTTTGGATAGTAAAGGTTGCCGACCCCTGCCCTAGATGGTCAACAGAGTCAGTGGGAGCTCCTTATTACAGGGGCGACCATGCATAGAAGAGGTTAGCTTACAGCCTTTTCTTTTGTTTTTACTGGTGTATGTGAATGTTTCCTATTAGCATGTTGGCACATGCTTTACATCTTTATTGTCTACCATCACGTGTGGTAGCCTACACGCAGCGATACTCTGTAGCATTCATTTCTTTTGTTTGGTCTCAATCTGCAGTTGGAGGCTACCTGAACTCTGTGCAGTGAAGGACATGCCATCCTGTCCATTTGTTTTATTCCACTAATTGACACATTCTGGTGATGCCGTCGAAAATCTAAATGTTTTAAGTGTATTCACAGACAAACCCGACTTCAGTTTAATACTGTCGACATTTACTTTGACACAAATCGTGAGCGTGATTAACCTGTCTTAACTGGGCTAAACCAACCAGCGTGCCACAGCACCACAACTGGTGCGCTGCCAATGCTTACACTTTTAACTCTCACTAAGTAACACTTAAAGATTTTGAAAGAGAACCAAGCTAGCTGTTTACCTTCGTTCCCAGTCTTTATGCTAACCTAAGCTAACTGTGTCCTGGCTCTAGCTTCATATTTAGCACACGGAAATGAGGGTGGTATAGATCTTCTCTTCAAATATCTGTAAAACACTCCCGGTTTACAACAGACTACCAAATTGTCCCGGTCTAACCACAATGAAAATTTTGAGAATATTGTTATACTTGTTTTCAGCGTTTATTATGCTCCGTCTCATTAACGACATATAGAAACATAAACAACGCACCCTGCTCCTAAATGTCAATCAGTATGATGTTGCCAAGGCTGTTGCTATGATGCTTGCGGCTCTTTTCTGACTGTCAGTATGCAACTATTTTGTGTTTGGTTATTAAAAGGTATCTGACAATCAATAGTTTTATCGCACCTATGCAATCCGTGTGTTTCCTGTGTTACTAGTGTTTTGGTGGATTTTCGGCACTGTCTATGGTGTTGATGTGTGGGATATGTGTGTAGGTGTGCTAAAAGCGATGAAACAATAGACCTTTCTCACAGCAGTTTGACTTGTCATAAACAGGAAGAGCACAGGTGTTACTAATTACACTAACGATGGCTCCGTTATATTCAAGTGGCCCAGTGACAGTGATGCCACGCAGCGTGAATGAAATCAAAGCAGCTAAACAGATTTCAACCGTCATTAATTACATCGTTCACACCTGGGCTTCTTCCCTACTGTGACAAGTCTAATTGTCTTCTGCAAAATGGGTCCATTGTCCCCCATCCTGATTCAAACCGGGACCCCTCGTGCGTTTTCAAAATATGGGCTCCCTAAATTACACTGGCATTTCTGAATGAATGTGGTACAGATTTAATGAAATGCTATGTATTGGATCAGAAAGCACCTTTGTTAGAAGGCAACTTTTGATACGCTATCACACTCTTTTCTTAGATACTTTGATACAAATGTCCATATACGTATACAAAACAATAGATAGTTGAATTGATGAGACGCCTATTCAGGAGACAGACTTTTAAATTTCCTTCGAAAGCTGCAACATATTCAGTCTCATGGCTTTCCACTGCATGTACTCGTCTACAAATCAACTACCAGTTGTGTGTGTATCTGTCTCACCATTCTTTACTGAGAGTTATGACGGATATGTAACCTGATTCTGCCAGGGTATATTCATCTATACAGCTCAAGTTCAGCCTCGGCAGTGATTTATTTACTTCCACCATGTTCAGCCAGGCAGATACTGTATATTGTACTGTTGATTGGCCTCCGTGTAACAGGATCTCCGATGTTTAAGTGAGCTGAACAAACTCTCATGCCATGCATTGTTAGTACTCAACTCAGTTCAGCTCTTTTGTCATGCGAACGTCATTATTAAAGTAGAGAAATATTGGGAAACGATTACAACTATTTCGATTTGTTGGGGAGAATCTTTAGCAATGAAAATATATAGTAGTATAGTATGTAGTTCTTGCTAACATTAGAATTCAGTAAAATATAAAAAAATACCTTGGATATCGCTTGTTTTTACAGGGAGCATTTAAAAAAAAATAACCCTGATAATGTAGTGATGTCATCAGGGTTATCTCAGCTTGGTCGTGGAGACTACACATTTTCAACATAAAACCTGTGTTACTAACTGGTATGTAATCACCCATTTCTTTCAAAAAAGAGTTTAAAGGATGTGGGTGTTTACCAAGTAAAGGGGCGAATGAAAGATGCTACGGAGTTGCATTATGGGAAATGGAGGATCCAGGTTTTTTTGGAGCTTGGCCCATAATTGGGTTGTCCCATTGGTATCTGAGGCTTTGAGTTTTTATTTATTTATTTAAGTCTCTTGGGAGCATGACTGGGTCCTTCCTCATATTTCTATAAAATGTGTCACATTGACACATTCATATTGACAGGTTGCAGGGCATATTTATAACAAATGGCTTAAATGATAGATTACGGTCTTCTTCATGACATAAACGAGAATATTGCAATTTAGAAATACTTTTTTTTTACTTTACTGTCCTTTAATTTGGTACATGTGCACTTTTACCATGTCCCCAGTGCAAAGTAACAAACCTTTACAATAACTATGAGTGTAACAATATAGTAATATTATTTTACCATTTTCATAATTTAATGTGTCCCTGAAGTCATTTTCTGCCCTGTTAGTTACTATATTCTCATTTCCCCCCAAAAAAGACTACAATGCCATTGAGACCACTTTCAGGAAGTGACATGATTGTTTTGGATGGAACTCAGAGGAAAGTAGGGTAAGAATAACCTTTCACTCATGTGAAACTGTGGTTAAATCATGAAGAAAGTTGGTCTGATCAAAATAATTTTGATAAAGTTATTGTTCTGTTTATGTGTAGAAGGTTAGCTAGCTAAATCTGGATCACTCCCAGAGCTATGGCTAACGTAGCTCCAGATTTTCAACCCTGTTATGTTCCACACTGTGTTATAAACCAATACAAACCAGTCCGGCGTTAAGGAATATTATTTAAAAAAGTTTAACAAGCCACTATTCTTATATAATAAAAGTAATAATAAAAAATATATATATATCTTTTTTAAGGCAGAATTGTTGCTGCATAACAGGAATGACTCAATTTAAGTCCATCGCTGTAAAAAATAATACATTTCTCGGTGTCAACCCCCTTCTGCCAGATCGTAACAAGACGAAGCTACGATAATGGCGAGAAAAAAAGCCCATATAAACGGCAAGCGGACAAAGCTCGTCCCAAAACAAGAGTCAATCCAGGCTTGGCTTTAATTAGCTGGCGAGCACACTGATCTTGTTTGTTTACAAATTGCAACAAGCAAATCCTACTCATTGTGCCTTTAAACATAACAGACTTTTAGAGGAGGAAAATAGGAGGAAAAAATATTGAGAAAGAGCAGAGAGAGATCGAGTTAGACTGAGCCTGTGATCATTAAAGACACAGCGACAGAGAGGCTTGTAGATAAAGCCTCGCTGCACCTTAGGGAGAGAAGGTGCTAGTATTATAATTGGAGAAGATGGACTGTCCACACTCTCTCTGTGCTTTATTGGAACGCTTTCAAGCACCTTTCTAATTCCATTGGCCGAGCACAAGTGACCATAATCCTGACCGCAGGCTTGATTTGAGTGCTCAGAGGAGTAGCGGAAGCGAGCGGCACTGTACAGTCTGAAAACTTAAGTGTGCTGCATGAGTGTGTGTGTTGGGAGGAGGATATCACATTATCTGCTGAAGGGCTAAATGGTTTGCTGCCGGTTTGTGGGAGTGCCTGCCGGTTTGCGTTTGTCGGTGTGTGAGTTCCTGTGCTTGTGCCAGAAATTCATACACGTGTTTCACCTTGGAGACAGCACAAGCTGTAAAGTAACAATGATGATGCAGTGTCAGAGGTGGATTCTGCCTCAGCAACTCATCACACAGATCAAAATGTCACAGATCCCGAACAACTCTGCTCCTGTGTGTAAGTGTGTGTTTGTGTGCGTTTGTGTGTGCATATGTGTGAGCACATGTGTGTTTCAATGCTTGCAGGCGTGTCGATGCTGACATCCGTGATGAATCAACTCATTTTGTTCAATTTGATTTTCAGCGATTTTCAGCAGAAGACCCAGAGCAGTAGCATCCTAATGTGTGTGTGTGTGTGTGTGTGTGGCGGCCCATATAGACTGACTTCAATTAATCCTAATCAGCATCAGAAAGAGTAAATATTGATGTCCAAGGGATACAATGATTTTCCAGTTTCAGCAGTAGTGACCTTTAACTAGGCTTTCTATCTAATTGGTCGCTTCTGACAAAGACTAAGTACAAAATCACTAACATCCTGTGTATTAATCATTGATTGGACGGAATGCTTTTAGACACATCAGATAGTTGTGTTAACCCGCAAGGTGTCCATTGAAATACAAAGCACATTAATTCAGAGAGAGTTTTTGTTATAATAGTAGAGCTATCGGTACATTTAATTACTTTTATTTGCAGATGCTTAAACAACTGGAACCACATCTGCCAGTTGTCATTTTCCTTTTAAAATTCCTTGTAGTGATTAAGTATCCAAAATTGGGGGCATATCTATATTCCCAGGGTCTTATATTTCCAAGGTCCTTTGTCAGGTTCCTATATTACAAAAGTCCTATGTTCCTAGGGTCCTATGTTCCCAAAAACCTATGTTTCCAGAGTGTTATATTTCCAGGGTCCTACATTCCCAGGGTCTTATGTTCCCAGTGTCATACGTATATATCAAAAGTCCTATCTTCCTAGTGTCTTATGTTCCCATGGTCTTATGTTTCATGGGTCTTATGTTCTCAGGGTCCTATATTTCCAAGATCCTATGTTCCCACAGTCCTATATTTCCAAGGACCTATGTTTCCAGAGTATTACATTTCCAAGATCCTACATTCCCAGGGTCCTATATTAAAGTCTTGTTTTCCCAGGGCCCTATGTCTCCAGGGTCCTATGTTCTCAGGGTCCTATATTTACAAGATCCTATGTTCCCACTGTCCTATATTTCCAAGGTCCTATGTTCCCAGAGTATTATATTTCCAAGGTCCTACATTCCCAGGGTCCTATATTCCCATGGTCCTTTGTTCCCACTGTCCTATATTTCCAAGATCCTATGTTCCTAGGGTCCTATGTTTCCAGGATCCTATTTTTCCCCAGTACAATATTCTATGTTTCCCAGTTCAATATTCCAACACACATTAAGTAGGTCAAACTTTTTCGAAGGTATAATGTTGTCAGGGACTAATTTTCCTAGGGTGCTATTCAACTTCATGCTATGTTCCCTTTGATGAGCAGCTAATAGCACGTCATATTGAGAGAATAGAGCTGGAGAACATCTTTTGCAGGTTTCCATTTTGTGCTATAGATCTGGGGAACAAGCCAGTTCTAATTCCAAGCTTGTCAAAAACATACTTATTTGAACCCAAACCACTATCTTTTCCTAAACCTAAGTGACACCAAGGGGTACCCAGTGTGTTTAAAAGTGATGCTAAGGGGTCCTGACCAAGCATTTGTATGTGACAAGTTGGGACTGAGAACAGGTTTGGGGACCTTGGGAACAAAGGACCCTGGGAGAGAACATGTAGAGCTTAGGTCGGACTTTGGGAGAGAACATGTAGAACTGGGGATCATAGGAGCCTGGGAACATAGGAGTGACCCCTCCAAATATGTTGTACAATTTTGGCTGTTTTCACTTCTTATTTAAGATTCTGTAACAGGGAGGTCTGTGTCAGCCCAATGTGTGGGAGAAAGCGTAAAACTAGAGATCAGTTATCTGTAAGAAACCTTGTTTAGGCCTTTGCCTCATGAACGCACCACTCGCTCTCACACCATCACACGTTATTTTCAGATGTGTTAATTGGGAAAAGAGCTTGGCATGTGCATGACTGTGGGTAAGTTGTGAAAGCAGGGATATTCTCAAAGGAAGACAGGAGTAATTTCAATCTGATGGCAGACACCACAAGTTTATACAAATACTGACTTAAAGATGCAACAAATATCCAAAACCAGCTTGCATATCATTTAAATGATAAAGACAAGACATTCCTGTGATAGAAAAACATAATGATTAATGATGAGTCATGCTGTTGCGGCATGTTGCAGATGTGATTAAAAAGGATTCCATGTTTTTTTCTTCTTTCTACCGGAGGTGTCACAGGCATGATCCATATCCGAGGTGCAAAGACTTGTGTAACATATTATAATGTGCCTTCTGTTGAATCTACCCATTGATGTTTGGGGATTTGACTCAACCGTTACTTTACCCTCACTAAACCTTAACCTACTTTGATTTAATTGACTATCCTAAAGTCGTTTTTCTCAAGCTTGACATTACAAACCCAATGTCTAACACTCTTTGCTTACTTGCAAGCTAAGCAGTTCTCTTTTATTCTAAATGTGACTGTCTGTGTTTGGCATTAGCTGAGATTTTGACAAGGAAGGGAAAACCCTTGATTTTTCTTGAGCCGTGTAGCCGATATCTGTTTCAGCTTGTATGTTAAGTTAATGAGCTTAATGTAGGGCTGCACGATGCATTGTTCAGCATTGACACTGCGATAAACGTATGCACAATAGCTACATCGGAGGATGTACTATGTCGGCAAATGAACACAAACATAAAAGGAAAACTCCATTTCCCATTAATTACCTACAGTCTAGAGAGGCCCACCACAGTTTAAAATTAACTGTATATATTTGTCCACTTCTCAATGGATGGGGTTTGTTTCTGCCTGGGGGAATCAACTTGGTGAGGGGGGATCCTCTCCGCAACGAGTGCATTTCCCCATAGCAGTGCACCGCCACCAGATTTAGTTCAGCTTCGGAAAGGCGGGGGGCTAAAGGTGTCTATGGGCTCCATCCGTGAGCGTTACAGCACCTCTCACCCGGGGCCGTGGACTGTAGTTATCATTGCGCCCTCTCTCCCTGTGTGGATGGACGGGCCTCTCAACGATGTCGGCAATACGGACCCCTTCTCGTTGACCATGCTTTGTGGGTGTGACTTTTTTGCTGTCATCACCATTGTGAACTAATGTGTTTGTTTAATTGTTTACGAGAGCACAAAACGTTGCTTTCAAAGTGCACCAGACTGAAGCATTTATCCTTAAAAAAAATATTGCAACGTCTTTTTTTCCCCAACAATATCCTCCAGCCCTAGTTTAGTGCCTCTTTTTGACCACTTGTAGCGCTATGTGGCAATGCTTTTTCAAGGGCATTATTTGTTTGTATCTCATGCTCACATGCACATGTATGTCCATGTGAGCACGGCCACGCAATACACTTTGTTGCCGTCAGTTTCAGCCTATTCCAGTGGCCATCTGTGCTGCAACTATAAAGTCCCCTGCATATTTTCCCATAGACCACCATTAAAAGAAGAGACATCACTTCCTGTATTTAAAATATTGATAATCGGCGAACAAGCAGTATTAATATATTAATGTATTATATTTCTTTACAGGACAATGTGGACCTAGGAGAGCTGATGTTATCATTGTGCTATCTCCCCACGGCTGGCAGGCTCACCATCACCATGATCAAAGCCAGAAATCTCAAAGCCATGGACATCACTGGAGCTTCAGGTGAGTGCTGACTGACAAAGCAGTGATTCCACTGAGATCTGGTCTAGTCAGATGTACACACCAGGCATTCAAGTGCTTAGTCATTTTGTTTAATGGCTTTCCGCACCAAGACATTTTGGCGTCCTCCACGAACTTGCCACGTGTTACTTCTCTACAGATCCGTATGTGAAAGTGTCCCTGATGTGTGAAGGCCGGAGGCTAAAGAAGAGGAAGACGTCAACCAAGCGTAACACTCTGAACCCTGTGTACAATGAAGCCATTGTGTTTGATGTTCCTCCTGAGAACATCGACCAGATCAGCCTGCTCATAGCTGTCATGGACTATGATCGGTTAGTGAGTTAACTACGTACAGTGCCCTTTTCAGGTGGAAAAAAAATGGTGGGAAACACACTTTGGACGCATAATGGGCAAAAAATGAAATTTAAATGAAAATGTATGCCTTTATTGCACTGCATTGCATTTGTTGCAATGGGTTTGTTGGACTTGTTGGATGGCATTCATCATATTTTATCAACCCTAGAGGCATCCAAGAGTGATTTTTTTTACAAACATGGGGACACCAAACTAAATACATGTATTCACTTATGAACTCATAAATTAACCATCTTAAGTATTAATTGTTTTGTTATTGTCAGAATTGCAGCAAAAACAATACATTTGACACCAGTATGATTATGTTTTGTATCATCTTAGAAAAAAAATTATACCGTTTTTTCGCTATGTTGAAAATTAACATGTTTATGTTATGCATGTTGTTCATACTAATTTCTAAGTTCCTCAGTATCACTTAAACTTTTTCTGCCCTAAATAACCTGTCGCCTTGACCTACAGTATGTATGTGTTTCATCTACAGTACATTTACTGATGCAACATTTTTGAGTCTCCATGTGTTGTTCTTTCTGTCCTGCAGGGTCGGACATAATGAAGTGATCGGGGTGTGCAGGGTGGGCAATGAGGCGGAGAGTCTGGGGCGAGACCACTGGAACGAGATGCTGTCATACCCACGGAAACCCATTGCGCACTGGCACCCACTCATAGAGGTATGGGCTGCTTGTGTATACAGTAGGTAGAATACAGTCTTATAAATGTTTTAATCTGTGCTTTCAAAGTAAGACTCTAAGCATCACCTAAACAGTCTACAGACATGCTAGCACCTGTGTGAGGCTGTACTCTTGAACACTAATGCTATGAGTTATATGCCAATGCTAACATGCTCACGATAACAATGCTAACATACTGATGTTCAGCAGGTTTAACGTTAACATGTTCAATGTGTTAGTTTAGCATGTCAGAATGCTAGCATTTGCTGATTAACACAAAGTACAGTTGAGGCTGATGGGGATGTCACAAGTTTAGCTAGTTAGTTTGTTCATAAAATAAAGTATTGGCCAAATGAAAACCCTGTTAGACGTGGTGATGCGCTATATAAAAATTTAGAGATTATCAAAATGAAACAATTCATCCGAAGGGAAACCTGAATTTTACACAAATATCAGCCTCATGGTGGAGCCAGAGGATAAAACAGGGGATCCACAAATTCAGGAGGATTTATCCTCTGGTGACCATGACTGTACCTGTTACCACTCTGACGGCCCGCCCGCGGTCGTTGGAGTGTTTAGTGTACATCTGTGTCATGTACACAACTGCTATGTATAGGTAGGTACTAATGCGATATATCGTTAGAAAGCTAAGATTCTTGTAATTCGACTGATGGAACCCATTTCAAGATACAATCACAACAGCAGGTAGACTCAACGTCTCTGTCAGACCACCAACCCCAAAACAAGCACTTAAAATATCGACGCTACTCACCAATTATGCTTCAGAGTATTTCCCCCATCCATAAAAGTCCGCCAAAAACGGTTTTGTTAGATTTCCAAAGGTCCACACGAACCAATCCAGTAAAAGATTTAGTCCAAAACACATTATTACGTCCATAAACACCCACGGACTGCTGTTGCATCATTTCAAATTAGCCGGCACATATGCTAACTAGCGATCTATTTTCTAACGTAACTTCAGTTTGCATGTAAACAGAGCCGCTATCTGTATCTCAAAATGGCGGCTGCACTCTGACCTTTCGAATGACACCTAATTTGACCCAATAGGAGCTTCCATATCCTCTCCAGAGCCTACAATAGCCAACGAGAGTCCGTCTTGAACGACATTGCCCGCCCCTCTTGTTTCGGGTAAAGCTCGAGCCAATTGCAACCGATCGTTCTGATGACTCACGCTTTGTATAGCCAATGAAATTACGAAAACAATGATATGCAGATTTAGGGGATGGATTTACAGACAGATTGTGGCAGTCACATTTGACACCGCGAGTCAGGCCCTTGTGTCCGTGCACTAATTCAAGTCTGGTGTTAGAGATTTTTTAAGAATTTGTGAAAGTAAATAATTGTGAAATAACTTATAGATAACTGTACTTAGACATTAATAAACTTTAGTTTGAAATATGAATATACTTATTTACACATTAAGAAATTCTTGCCTTTAAAGGTTTTGGACCAATCCATCCAATAGTAGTCAAGAAATGTTACTAAGAAACAAAAAGAACAATCCCATGGTGGTCAGTCTTCATCTTTAGTTCATTTTATGGACAATGTAGGAGCCAGGTATGGCCTGTGTCATTTGTATACCCTTTTTTGGTCACTTCCGGTACACTTCCGGTAATTGAGTCACGTGGTGCTGGGGATAGTCACAATGGGGTTATCAGTGTCAGTCACGTTAGTCTAGAGGAAGGATTAGAAGGAGAGGGGGTGAGAGAGGGAGCATTATTTTTTGTTGACCGCTATATTACACGCTATTTCACACGCTATTTCACACTACTATTATAATTGTTTGACTTATGAATATATGCTATCCAGAATCATCATTTGTTTGTCGTCCCCAAATAAACTTACAAACACTCAGTCACTGGATCGGCGTCAATCATTTACAGCCAGCGCGTCCGCAGGATATTCTCCCCCACTTAGCCTCTCGGTGACTAAGTTGAAGTTGCCGATAGTCACCTACAGACAACATGAGTGTTTAATTTGATGATAAACCATCTTGTAGTTGTTTGTCTGGACCAAAGTGGTGGACCAAATCGACCAGCGGCCACTGGCATGACTTAACATTTGGTATACAGTCAACATTAGGTCAGAATGACTTTCTCGTTGAATGGCCATTCACTGCTGATGAAAAATAAACATCAGATTACCTAGAGGTGAAGAGCCTTCGATGTATGCTATGCAATGGGTTTGTCTTCATATATCAGTGGGCTGGTCCCTCAGACTCAGGCTAAGTAAGCCAAAATATTCAAGCAAAAACATACTTGTGTAGGAATATTTAAAGAATAAATACACAAAAGGTGAGTAGAGTAGAGTACAGTAGAGTAGAGATGAAGAGTCTTCATTCAAAACAGAAAAATACACATCAGAAACATTAATGAAGAGACTCCTAAATGAGTCTTGTATTTCATGTTGCCACGTTGTGCATTTCGTTTTTTAGGTCCAGTGAGAAAAAAAAAGAAACAATTACATAACAGAAATACTGCATAACCCTCTCTATACTTGACTTGTTTTTCTGGGATTGCCACAACAGAGGCACTTAGCTTACACAGAGAGAGAGAGACACACACACACACACACACACACACACACACACACACACACACACACAGAGAGAGGTGGCTACATTCACTGAGCTGTTTCTATTTCTGAATCCCCTGCCCACATTCATTATAAAAAAAACTAAAACAGATGCTGGACTGATTCATGTAAATTCATGTCGAGTTGTCAAGGCTAAATCTATTTGTATTCAGCTGAACGAGTCAGAAGATAAAACGCTTTAAAATGGATTGATGTCTGGATAAATGTGAGGCCTATCATCAGCTATGATACTCATACGTGTCTTCAGCTCTATGAAGAGATGTGTTGGCATGTTTAATATTCCCGAGTAGATGTAATGTACACTAGCTAGCTTGTTAGCTGTTAAACATAAGTCATCATGTGAACCATTGACACAAATCCTCTGTAGACATCATTATTTTCTACCAGAGGAGGTCTGACGATGCTCATTATGAGCAGTATTATTCCACCTCTAATGAACATGTCTGACTTTTCTCAGCCACCCTAATGACATTTCCATCTAAAATCAGGCCAGCTGATGTCTAATGAGTATCTATTTTGATTGCTTTACCATTCAGATGACTTACTTAACCTATGCGTTCTGCTTTTCCCAAGTGATACCGACGCTTTAGAACGATGGCTGCGACACGTATTTCATTTAACAGAGAAATTTGAGCTCAGGCTACGTGAAATCCCTTGTGATAACAATAATAAATAAAAAAGAAACCCAGTTTCCCAGTCCATTTTCAGAATCCAGAACTTGTACCTTACAACCTCACAAAAACTATACAAAACTAGAGACCATTTTACAATGGGATCACACCAGCTGGTATGCCGGGGTATGTTACAGTTAGAGTTACCATTGGTATGAGCGCAGTGCAGAGCGCCGGTGATTAGCCAGCCAGTGGGGCACACACCATCAACTGTATATAAGACATGAGAAGTGGACGCAGTGTCGTGATGTCACCCTTTGGTTTGTGAACTATCGTTTTGAAACCTCAAGTTCGGCATTTTGGCCGTCGCCGTATTGGTATTTTGCAATCGGTAAACGGAAGTGACCATATTTGGATTGCGGAGGAGTGGCGTAAAGACGCCGCCCTAAAGCATACACTGTTTTATCGTCAATTTTACTCTAAAAGGACCATCATTTACTAAATGAACATCATGCTGTATTGAAGGAAGAAGACTTGAAACTAGCAATTGAGACCATAAACTCATTTACAATGTTTACTGAGGTAATAAATCAAGTGAGAAGTAAGGTTATTTTCTCATAGACTTCCATACAATCTGACTTATTTTTGCAACCCGATTAGTTGCCCCCTCCTGGTCAATAAAGAGAACACAGTTTTAAGACACTTCCACATTGGCTTCACCATGCACATTCACTAAAAGGCACACACGGCCGGCCCCGCTATACAACAAAGCACAGAAAAGCTCGAACACATAGAGTGACTTCCTTCTCTGCTCAGGTAGACATTACTCCATTGTATCTTTACACCACAAATAGTTGTTTGCTGCTATATTAATGCTCCTTATAGAGAACCATTGAACAAAAGATACACCATTGCTTTTCTAGGTAGAAAACAAGAACTTGTAAAGAAATTGAGAGCTTTTTTTAAATGATGGATATGAGGATGTTTCAACAACAGCTTGTACTCTTCAGGTATCATACTGTCGTGCATGATGACATTTATGAGCAATGTGAACTATGAACTTTACAAATAACTCCTCTGGAAAAAAATAAGCTACAGTTGGAGGATGAAAGTTGGTCTCAACTTTTCTGACCAATAGGTCAGCAGGTTTGTTATTTGTGCAATTCGGTGCTTTATATCAAACGATCCGTTTCCTTTTCATGGAATATAAAGTATAACACCAAGGGAACTTTTTTTAGGGCAGTTCAAGTCAGAATATGTCTTCCATTCTATTTTCACTTAACTTGTGTGTACGTGTGTGTGAGTCAGAGGAGTAACGGGAAACTAACAATTCAATTGGATTTTGTTGTGTTTCAGTAAGCGGTTGTACAGGCAGTTAGATATGTTTTCCACGTTTATCTTGTTAAATTGCATCCTGGTACCAGGATTCTTCCCACGTCTCGTGATATAAGCACATATTCAAATTAGGTAATAAGCGGGCATTTAGCGTAAAATGGACACGCGCAGTTAAAGTGATTAGCTGGTGGCAACTGAAGTGCATTTATAGGAGCTGTCCGCTCAAACTTGCATGATTTGTCCTAAAAAATTAAATATAATAAAGCTCCCCTACCGCAGAAGTAAATTAAGTGTTAGCTGTCACACTGCGTCTACCGGAGGAGTTGCAGGGGGAGGTCAGTGACCCTGACATCGGCAACGACGGTGAAGCTAGAAGAAGAGCTCTCACGCTGTCTCTAGGGTCACTTGTGTAGCACGAAAACACACAGACACACACACAAACGCAGGTTTTGTCAGACACTCTCCAGTAGACACGGGCTTATCTGAGGCCATTAGCAGCAGCACTGGACTACAGCAGCAGGACCAGAGATCCAGACTAATGGCTTATTTGTGTTTTCTTAAAAGATCCACACGGAAGTTCCGAGGGAACCAGGCCCGCTGGATATGCCACACGCACACACAATTATTACAAATAAAGTATTGAGACATAAAGACTAATAGATTGTTTCAACATGCAACATCTGTGTCTCTCTGTCTGACACACACATGCACACTCAGTTTCCTTATGCACTTTAGGCTGTAAAGGCTTTTCTGAAGTGTTGGAGTGAGCCTCACTGACCCTCTGGCCACAGTCTGAGAGCATTAATAATTCACCGACTCGATCTCTTCGGCCAAGACTGTAAATACACACACACACACACACACACACACACACACACACACACACACACACACACACACACACACACACACACACACACACACACCCCAGAGTGGTTTCAAGCAAAGGAAACGAAGAATGCATAAAGCTCATATTGGCTCCATTTTGTCACAGGAACAAGCGGTTGACTAAGACGAGAGGCACACTGCAGGGGGCGCTCTGGTGAAGCGTGGTTAATGTGTTTGAAAGCCAATGGTGAGCTGATATCTCCCCAGTTTTTCAGTCTCACAGTGGCTCGGGATCAAACGTATCGCCATGGAAACGTGTTCGCTCAACCTGCTTCAAGGCAGGTTGAATTCAGATCAGTTGAAAGTCATATCAACTCTGAGAAAAAAAAAAAAGGTAATATTGATAGAATCTACAAAAGAATGTATTAATTTCGCAGCCTTTCTGACATTTAAACTGTCTGGCTACACCAGAAATTTCACAGCAAATTAGCGAGTCGTCTTGACAGAGCTGACCTTCGAGGGAGCGAAAGAAAGTCCAATATGGTGGACGCCGTCTTAGCTTATCAGCTAACCTCCTCCGTCCACTTCTCCACGAAAAAAAGGAGTCTTTTGAATTAAATGTGTGAAACTCACCTCTTCAAGAAGGCCTACCCTGAGCCTTCCACTTAGCACTCACTTAGCATTTATTGTTTTCATACTAGTTTGTTGCACTTATTGCATTCGTTTGTTTCTACACTGTACTTGGGCTCTGGTTTATGCTCTTAGACGCTTGTTTGAAAAGGAGATGCACTTATGACTTCTGGTGGCTAGTAGTTCTCTTGAAAACCGATGTTGAATACACTTATTGTAAGTCGCTTTGGATAAAAGCGTCTGCTAAATGACTGTAATGTAATGTAAATGTATTGAAATGATTGCCTCATTTTGAGCTAACGAGGTTGCTGACTGACAATTAGCATGCACTTAGCAAGATTGGTAGCCCCGCAAGCTAAGCTTATTTTCTGCAAAAATCAAATGGAAAAATCCCATTGGCTTTTTTGTAGAGGGAACAGTGCGATGCTAATTCCTGTAGTTAGCCTACAAAAATACGTAATTCCTGCAGCACTGTAGAACCTCCTTACATTGCGCTGCATGTTGTTCACCGGTGGATTCATTTTTTGGGATTCAGTTTCCTCCATAGATGTTTAACTGAAATTTTTCAATTTCATAGCAGGTTTTAGCCACAAACGTAGTCATCGTGTTGTCACCCATTGGTTTGTGGACTGCCGTTTTGATTCCTCGAGTTTAGCGATTTCGCCGTAGCCATCTTGGTTTGCGGTCGTCGCCATGTTGTTTGTTTTTCAGCCAATGTACAGAAGTTACCATATTCGGAATGGGGAGGAGTGACTTAAAGACGCCGTATATGGCTCTGGTAGAAGCAGTGACCTGTCAATCACAGTAAGCCCTGGTCTATTTTAATCTAAACTGGACCATAATTTACTAAATGAACATCATGCTGTATTGAAGACGACTTTAAACTAGAGATTGAGACCATAAACTCATGTTCACAATGTTTACTGAGGGAATAAATCAAGTGAGAAGTAGAGTCATTTTCTCATAGACTTCTGTACAATTAGACTTCTTTTTGCAACCAGAAGAGTCACCCCCTGCTGGTCAGTAGAAAATGCAAGTTTTAAGACACTTCACATTGGCTTAACTTGGCAGAACCGGAGGTTGCCGCCTGATTTGAACAGATAACTTTGTTACTTTGTATCCGTAACAAGTTGCATGTCGGCGGAAGTGATCCCTCGGTGACCGTGTCGGTAAGCAACCATAAAACACATGAGTCTTTTTTTTCTCCACTCCGCATCTGATGTCGTAGGAGTGGTAATTATAGTATGGCTGTGAACCAATCAGATTCCTTTAATTGGTTGTCCACCGCTGTGGTCCAGAATATATGAAATTTGATATAGTATTTCGTTGTTTGTATTTGTCCTATGATTATTCTTGTGATTTTGTGACCCCCCTGACTTTTTGTCCAACACCACCATAATGTCAAAATGTCCCCTTGACCCACTTTGTGTCCCCGGATAATGAATTCTCATGTTTTGGATGCAAAACTTTCACTTGTACGCAAACGAATCTGTCCATTAAATTTAAAGAACACATTCATAGTATTTCTTAGCATATGAATAAATAAGGCATTAGATTTCCATTTTAAAGACATTTTCTAAAGGAGCTTCAGTGTGTTTGTCTCTTAAAAATGGACAAATCTAAAATCCAATGGATATCATGGAGCTTCACATTGGCTCCTCTTCCAAGAGCATTTTCACTGCTTTTAAAATACAACTTTGGTGATGAGATCTTTGAAGTGCCAGCGATTGCATTCACATGTGCAAATATAATTGACAATTTCCAGGTTAATTCAGCTTTTCGGTCACCGAGTGCTTTTGGTGAATGATGCAGTGACAAAGCCCAAACAACTCTCTAAAGTTCTTGCCGACCTTACACAGAACTTACTATAGATGGTTTCCTGGTTAATGGCATGTGATGGTGCTCTATGAGGTGTGCGTCTCATAGGATAATAAGTTACATACATGATGTAAATACAATTTAGATTCAAAATTAAACCTTTAGTTTGGCTTCTGTTTGCATCTAACCAGATCGTCTTTCTCTCCATCCCTCTCTTCTCTGTTCCGGTTCAGTGGGTCGGACAGGGAGCGACGGGGAGTGGAAGCCAAGGAGGATCCACCAATTCCCTCAAGACACCACCATCCCCATGACCGCACACACACACACACACACACAGCCTCAGGGTGGTAGAACGATAGATGACCTGCAGATAGTCGTAGTGAAATGTTAAAAAATATAGTGTGACTAACAAGCGACTACAGTAGAAGCATCAGCTAAAAGCTATTACTCAAGCTGGCGTGTCATTAGATTGAAAAGCTTTAGTTTGCTAAAACCGCTGCAAAAGCCAATCCCCACTTCTTTCTTTCCTTCATCACAACCAAAAATCACTTTAACTACATTCCAACTGATCTACTACAGTGCTTTCATTTGTAATTTTTGAGCTGTTGCTGACGGCGTTAACAGGTTGAGATTATCTAACAGGTCGAGCTTTTGTAACAAATCTCAGTTTTGTGGACCAAAAATCATTAATTTCTAGGCCGTGATTGTGATTCGTGTGAGTGATGAGCTTTCATAGATGCAGTAAGAGTTAGACAGGTGCGGTTGCAGATTTAGAAATGACAGACAGGGCATTCCTGTTTAGATCGACAATGTTTTAGCTCTCTTTTTACATTTGTTTCATGCAGACATGAACAAAGCCTTAGTTTTACCTTTATCTGCAACTTTCTCACAGAACACTTCCTGCAAAGATGTAAAGTGAAGAGGATTTGCTCCAAGAATGTGTAAAGCAGCGGACAGAGGGAACATAAAGGGGGGTTTTATTTACTGCATGTTAAAATTGTCATACTTTGTTCACAGGGTGTGGTCAAAATGAAGGAAACACATGTGTTGGTGGTGACGGTGAAAGGGGCTTGTTCTTCTGGCTAAATTGCAACTGCTAATGATTCTCAGTGACTGTTCACATGCACAAAAGTTTTTTGCTCTTTGGTTGCGATATTTGCGCATATCCAAGTCTTGTTTTAAGTAGTTTTCCATCTGACCAGAACTTTTGGGCTTTTCCTTTGGGCGTGCATCTCTGCAACCTGTTGGCTAGTTGGTTTGTTGACATCACACCGAGCTGGCCGTAGACCTGCAAGCTGTTGTGTGTCGCAAACTGACGTAAACACCCCAATTGAAAAGCATATTCCAATTGTTCTGTATACATGCAATGCTCCTGAAACCAGATTAAAATTGGCATATCCTACATTTCTTTGTCGGAAAAGCAAACATTGGGAATAAGGCCTATATGTAGTATGTACAGTATATGTAGTATGTAGTATGCTGTACACATGACCCCTTTCCAAGTGGAATATTATTGTGTATGTAAACCTAGACAGTGATATTCTTGGGTTCTTAGGTTAAAGATAATTCTGGTTTATTACAATTTAAGCATTATATTTGATGATGACGATGAACCCTTAAATTAATGAATAGACACCTTTACAAATTAAAGTGTATTAATGGTCGACGTACACACTGGTGGAACAATCATATTGGTATTGTACTCTGGTGAATACAGTGTTACCATAACTGATAGAAATTATGGACAAATCCAAGAAAATAAACCAAGTTTAAAACAATACAATATTCCCTGATGGTTGCAGATGCCAACAAGGTCTCACTTTCAACTCCAATCGCGACGCTTGGTCAGTCAGTAAATATTGACATTTTTTCAGGTCAGTTGTGGGTCACATGACCCAACCCGTACCCTTGTTTGTCACTAGCTAGCCATATGAGCCATATGAGACGCCAACCACACTCTTTTCCTAAACTTAACTAAGTGGTTTTGTTGCCGGGAGTTTATTTGAAAAAAAATAGAAATATATTTATTTGGTCCAAAACTGACGCTAGAGGGGAACCTGTGGCATCATAGTTTGAAGTGTAGGGCCACTGTCCAAGCGTTGGTATTTGACGAGTTGGAAGTGAGAATGTGTTGCAGATGCAGGTCTGCCCTCTTCAGAAAGCCTTGTTTTATGGCTTATATTATCAAACCAGTGGCATTGTTCCTTTTTGATTAGGGCTTTGTCATCATAAAAAAAAATAATGACGACGCAGAATCTTTCCTGAATCTACCTGTAACAGGACTTAATGCTATTAGTTTAGACCACACCCTGCTGTTGTTTTAATGGAGCCAGTGTTTGTTTTTTGAAATTCAGACTAATGCCAGTATTGTTTATGTCTTTGTATTGGACACTGTCACAAATAACAATGAGAATTTCTTCTGTGTTTGTAGGGTACAGTGCATGCATCATTTTTCTGTGAGTCATTTTTTGAAATCTCTCTTTTGTTGTGAGATACTAATCAAAGCGTAAACACAAGATGTAGTATGAACTTAAGGCAGACTGTAAATTGTCCATTCAGATGTTATTAATAAATATTTCTCTATATATATAAATATATATATGTATATGTACACAGAATGGTTTATTTTATGGGAAGTGTGAGCGAATGTCTCAGAGAGAGTTGGAGAGATTGAATGCGACAGAGAGGTATAAACACACACACACATATATATCCCCCTCAGGCTTTTTACCCCCCCCCACCTCACACCTGTGCTGTGAGCTCTCTATGAAGAGCTTCTGACAACACACACGCACCTTCAATGGAGATAGGACCCCATGGGGGCTGTGATGCCGAAAGGTCCACATGTATGATGTTGCTCATTAAAAGACAGTTGTCAACATCTCGCAGTGGTGATTTGGGTTTATTGACATATTGACCTTGTAGATGTGGAACATTTAGCAAGCAGTTGCTTGCTAAACAACCAGGAGATACGTAGCAACATTGTCGAATATAAGTCTGATTTTCACTCTACTTTGGTCTTCACCGCCTCCTCAGGGGAAATATCTGACTCCTTGCTCTTAAATGCTCCAATTTGTTCACACGCTAACTTTGTCTTGTTGCTGTTTGGTGCCTTGGGTTACATCAACAATTTCACAAAAAAGGCACCTGCTGCTGCTTGATGCATGGATGCTCGAGTGATGAGAAACCGAAAAGTTGCATGTTGTCATAATTCTTGGTGGATTTGTCACTACATTAAGCCTTTTTCACATTACACATCAGTATTCCATCCATTGTTTATAGAAAAATATGGATAGGTGCATCTTTAAGCACTACATTTCCCCACCCTGACTTCATAAAGATCCCTCAACCCCGAGTGGTAAGTATTTAGTTGGGGGTGGTTATTTGGTTTTCTGCAGTACACTCATTGTGTTCCTCAACTTTTTTTGCAGCTGCCTCCATCACTCCCGGTCTTTGCAGGTGTTCTCATTTCCAGTCTCTCAAATCCAGGTTTACCAGCAGCTGCGGCGCAATCTGGCAGCCACAAGCTTATCATCAAGTATTCTCCACGCAGCGTTCCAATGTTCAATGATGGTAACCTGCTTTCCACAGTGACTCATGGTGAGTAAAATGTTTTTCAGGGTGGAGATGGCTTTGAGTGCCTCTCTCTAGCACCAGGCTGACTTATGCTGCTTCTCACCATTTTGACCTCTGGTTTTCCAACTGATGGTCACTTCAATAGAGCTAACATTTCCCTGCAGGCCAACCTGCCATAGATCCAATCATCAGGATGTTTCAGCCAAAGTGCTCGTTGGATGGTTGATTAGCGTCTGAAACCCCCTCCGCCTACACTTTTCAAACATCAGAATTTAGGAAGCTGCTTTGGAAACCGCTACTTTGTATGTGTTATGCTTTTTTAGCGGCTTACCTGTTGAAAAAATGACTTTGTATGGTTTTCCAAGCAAGCATTTTGCAATTTGTGCAAACGTGTGATTGGCTCGTTAGCAGGGATTTTCCTGCGCACTGCTCTCAACATGGAGATAGCTGAACCGGGCGGATAGCAGTTAGTGTCGCTAACAGCATGAACAGTGCTAACAATGGCAATAGCGCTGACGGCGCTAACAGTGTTAACATGGGTGGGGGGGAGGGAACCGGAGGGTAGCCTTTACGCTTCAGCGGCAACTGCTGTACTAGCGGAGTGCATTAGCTAGTCAGTGGGACATACACAGAGCTCTCAACCACATGAAAGGTATCCAATGAAGTAGAAAAAAGTATCAAATTAAGTAGCTACTTTTATTGATAATGGTATCATTTCAAGGGTACAGGTTTTTTTACAAAGCGGTTGCTGAGTTAGCAGTTTCAACATGGGAAAGCTACAGATCTTGCTGTTCTACAGATGTATTAGTATTCATTCCATCATGAAGGCAACGGCGTGAAGTTTGACCCTAAAATAACCATGCTCCTTTCATTTGGTTTTTGAGTTTTTCCCCATGTAGGAAGCTTTTAAATAGCACCCTTAGAAAATCGAATCGGTTTAAACACCATGGCAATCATCAAGAGTTATAAAATTTTCGGCGGCATGCGATGTGGAGTCCTGAGTGTTGTTCGGGGTAATATTCCGTCTGAGGCTCCCTGTGTTACAAATACAGTGGGATGACACTTCAATTTTCAGAGCGTACAAAGGCACCGGGGGGAGCTGAAAAGTGCTTCCACGACGATAGCGCTGTAGATAAAACCGACTGGAGAATGCGGAGACAGTATGTCTGCTGATGATGGTGTTAATCAGTCAGTTAGATTCACAGTCTCACAGATCGCTGAGAAATCTGGGCCCTGTTCAAAAATGAAAGGGGCATTGGTGGAGACAAAGTGCATTTCTTGGCTGTAATCAGACTCTAGATGTGATCCAACAGCGAGGCGCCCTCAGGTTGCATATGGTGACAAATTTGCCCACCTAATTTACCCCTTCTTCAGCTATCGGGGGCAATTTGTAGAAAGCTGCCGCCAAGCACTTTTGGGAAATTGTGTGTTGCTCTGTGGATATTTTGTGCTGTTCTTGTGATGGCTGCTTTGGGGCGCTCAGAGCGAGATGAGCCTCCCGAAAACTGAGGAAAGGTTGAGCAACTGTGCCACAGGCTACGTTGTATTTTGTCAGTTGAACTGTCAAAGAACTGATCTGAAAACCAAGAACTTTAAAGGCATATTTCTTCTGATGTAATAGGCCCCTTCACTTCTACATTAAAGCTATTTAAAGGACGGATCCTTTGTTTGTTTGTTTATTTTTAGGTTTTAAAATTATTTTGTAGCTTCCCAGTGATGTTTCCTTATGTATTTAAATACAAACATTCAAATTTTGGTCGAAATACGTATGTTTTAGCACCAAAATGCTATTTTCTCAAGCCCTTCTATTAACGTTGTACCACATGACCTGACGTAGGTCTCTGCATGATGACGTTGTTTGCCTATTCATTCAGTGTGTATTACAGTAACTAAGATCACGGTCGTAATGCTCCCAGTTTGGAGAAGCAGATTGGAGTACCGGGATGGAAGCTGAGCAATATACTGCTGTGGACGCCACGTTATTTTGGATCAGATAGTCACATAATAACACAAATCAACCAATTTGAGAGGTGACTAACAACCTGTGTTCTGCAGTGTTAAAAAACAGTTTTTGTCAATGGAGCCTTGTGGCTGTGATGAGAGCGACATAACGGATACAGTTTTCCGCTGGAAAGGGCTGCTGTCTGACGTCAAGGTACAGTGGGGAAAATATTCTAAATATAGCGTACACTTTAACTGATACTTTTCTTTCACTTTTTTTTGTCAACAGTCGCTTTGCCTTGCTTTGCCTTTTTGATGGGGAACTGTATCCGTTAAACCACTCTCTTCAAAGCCACACGACTCCGTTGAAAGAAACAGCAATTTTACCAAAAATCCAAACTAACTCTTTCATTTATTCCTAGATAACAGATAACGTTGACTCAGCTAGTGCTAGCATTCACATTAATCATAACCTTTATTGATTGAGTTGCTGCTTTTTGCTCACGGCTGAGTGGGCATTTCCATTTGAAAAACCCGCACGAGGAAGCACATGGAGTCGACCTTTAAAGAACAGAGCGGCTGCCTCCGCCATTGTTGTCAATGCTAACGTGGCAGCAGCCACAGAGGTCAGTGGAAGCCGCAGTGGCAAGGACAGCTGCTGCTCTGCTGAACTCACATGGCCATTTACGATTCGTGAGTTGATGATGGTTGAACCTTTTTTCCACTTGTTGCCATGTGACCATGGTAGAATAATTGTGTCATATTGCTAATGTAGCCTTGTGAGAAAAATGATGTCGCCACTAGAGGGCACTGTACTCCAGAGAAAGCTAGCAGGACGTGAAGAGCGAAGCAGGAAGTGAAATCCTTCTTTTCGAGTGGCTAACCTAGTTGTTTTCCGTGTGAGTAAATATGTTCTAAATGTTATTTCTGTACAAAACGATCGAAAGATGTACATTAATGTGTGTATAGAATTCAGGAAATGTATTGTTTGACGCCAAATGCACTGATGGTGATTCAATTGATCCGATGTTTACAGATTCATCAATATGTGCTGAGCGTTCAGGAGAGAACTGCAAGGCTAATAACGTTAAGCATTTTAAGATCATCCTACATACATTCTATGTTATCCTTCATGTTCAAAAACATTTAATGTGAGTGTACTGTACCGAAAATAATGTTTCGTTGTGTAGTGCTGTATGGGATTGGTGTCCGTGGCCTCCATAAGTGCATTTGAGCTAGCACAAAGATAAGATGTTGTGAGTATATTGAGATATACGGCATCATTTCTTTTTATTAATGGACCAAATGTTTCATGTTCTTAATTTCAGAGTTAATAAATAAATCACAAACTAAGAACATCCTTTTCAAATGTTTCCTGTAAAATACCAGTAGTTACTTGAAAAAACTGATGAAGCATGCAGATGCTTCCAAGGGTCACTGATCACAGTGATTTCACGAGTATGAAAAAGATGTGAATCTTCATCTTATAATGCAATGAAATAGCATAAGATTCCAGCAAAAGTAGCAAAGTAATGACATGTTAGAAGCAAAGTAGTAAAGAGTTAAAATGATGGAGAACCCTGTTAGTGTTGACTCAAGAGCAGCAGTGAATCCTTCCTATTTTAAACTGTCATAGGTGTATAGATGTAGTGCATTCCACTTGACATAAATACTCTGGATTACTCCCCCCATGCACTGTTAAAATCCTTTTGAAGTCAATTTAAATCTGGCGTTGACGAGTATTGATTTAGGATGAGGTGTCCAGAAATATTAGGTTTTGTTATGTTTAAATACTTTTTATGGAAGCTTGCTAGCGCTGGGGCTCTATGGCATTGTTGGTTGGTCGACCACTTTGATCCAAACTAATATATATAACTATTGGATAGATTGGATAGCCCCCTTTTTCTTCATCTTGTTTTCTCCTGTTCTTCTGTTAGGGAGGTAGTTAAGCTGCCTGTATTCTGTTTGTTTTGGGAATAGGTAAGTTAGTATATTAATGAAGATTGATTTGTTTATTGTTTTAGGCCAGGCTCACCCTGACGCTTATTGCTACCACAACTGTTTCAATAAATCAATATTGTGGAGTGTAATGCAGCAGCACTGGTCATTATTGGGAGTGGGGGTGAGAGGGAGACCAATTGTTATGCTGCGCTCAGGTTTCCCCTAGACCGGGCGTAACATTAATGTAAGAATTGTATTTAAAGTTTTTTTTAAAAGTTCAATAAGTCAACTAGTAAATGTATTAAATACTTGTGATCTCAACATTGACATATTGACCAAAATAATCATGAAGCATACCCTGCTTTATGTTCTATTTGACTCTAAATGGACCATCATTTACTAAATGAACAACATGCTGTGTTGAAGAAGACTTAAAACTAGAGATTAAGACCCTAAACTCATGTTCACAATGTTTACTGAGGTAATAAATCATTTTCTCATTAACTTCTATACAATAAGACTTATTTTCGTATTCTATGTAACAAACTTTAAACCTTTCAGAATTCATATCACTCATATTCTCTCATTCAGCCTGAACGTTCCATCTCTTTCTTGATTTCTGAGCGCAGATACAAAGAGGCGTTGACAGCTTCCTGTGTGTGTGTGTGTGTGTATGTGTGTATGTGTGTGTGTGTGTGTGTGTGTGAGGAGCTTCCTAAACCCACCAGCACAGAAGAAGCAGATGGAGACAAACAACGTCCTCTGTGCTGGTTGGGACGGGACGCTCCTCGTCCTCTCGGCTGGTTGGCGGAGCGGGTGCTGTCGGTGTTTAGGGTGGAAGGACAAGGGGGCGGGGGACTCACTAAGGTGCTGAGAGTGGTTCAGTGGTCGGCTGTGGTGCTGGGTCTTCATGGGATGACTGGTTGGTTGACGTCCACTCTCAGCTGCCCCAGTAGTGAAACTATAGCACAGAGGAGTCCTGCCCTATGAAAGACAAACACAAGGGATGAATACTTCAGAACTCAACTATACAGCGGCTCCTATAATAAATGTAATCCACATATATAAAGAACTTATGTCCCTACTTTTTCTGTAATCTTGGTGAGGGGATAACCTACCTAGCCTGCAGAAAGAAAGGCAACCACCGCTCTCCATCTGGTCCTGTAGTCCTCCATCCTTCTCATCTGGTCCTGTAGTCTTCCATCCTTCTCATCTGGTCCTGTAGTCCTCCATCCTTCTCATCTGGTCCTGTAGTCTTCCATCCTTCTCATCTGGTCCTGTAGTCTTCCATCCTTCTCATCTGGTCCTGTAGTCCTCCATCCTTCTCATCTGGTCCTGTAGTCTTCCATCCTTCTCATCTGGTCCTGTAGTCTTCCATCCTTCTCATCTGGTCCTGTAGTCTTCCATTCTTCTCATCTGGTCCTGTAGTCCTCCATCCTTCTCATCTGGTCCTGTAGTCTTCCATCCTTCTCATCTGGTCCTGTAGTCTTCCATCCTTCTCATCTGGTCCTGTAGTCTTCCATTCTTCTCATCTGGTCCTGTAGTCCTCCATCCTTCTCATCTGGTCCTGTAGTCTTCCATCCTTCTCATCTGGTCCTGTAGTCTTCCATTCTTCTCATCTGGTCCTGTAGTCCTCCATCCTTCTCATCTGGTCCTGTAGTCCTCCATCCTTCTCATCTGGTCCTGTAGTCTTCCATCCTTCTCATCTGGTCCTGTAGTCTTCCATCCTTCTCATCTGGTCCTGTAGTCTTCCATTCTTCTCATCTGGTCCTGTAGTCCTCCATCCTTCTCATCTGGTCCTGTAGTCTTCCATCCTTCTCATCTGGTCCTGTAGTCTTCCATTCTTCTCATCTGGTCCTGTAGTCCTCCATCCTTCTCATCTGGTCCTGTAGTCCTCCATCCTTCTCATCTGGTCCTGTAGTCTTCCATCCTTCTCATTTGTTCCGGAGTAAACACATCTCCTCCGTCGTCAAGGAAACCCTGGATGCTGAGTCTCAGTCTTCCGTGATTGGTGCAGTGTGTGTAATCCTGAAAGTCCTTTACAGCCATCGATACCTAAGTAAAAGAGACTTGGAGACTTTTCTTAACGTTAGTAATTATTACCTTCCCTCTGTCTGGTTCAGACAGAGAGCGAGTAAAATTAACAATCTTTGAATTATTGGTATAAGAGACTTTCAAGAAACTTGTGTAAATGCTTTGTCTGGTTTAGCCATATGAAGCTCTAGCGCAAGTTCAGACAGGAAGACTATACTCTTGCACGCCTAAGCCTGTAGTTTATTTACTATACATCTGCAATCACTCCTCATGCAGGCACACTCATTATTTCCTTGCGTCATTGTTCGGGGCTGTCAATCATATCAGCTGTCGAGATCAGCTGGTCTCTCTAGCCAATAGCACAACGACACAAGGACATCGTTAGCCTATCATCTTGCTGCTGTCTTTCTTTAAATATGATTGTCTCTCTACCTTCAGTTCATTCAAGCTGCTGTTACGCAACCCTCCACCTCCCCATCTCCGCCAAATCTTTGCAGATTCATCAGCTTCATCAACTCATCAGTCTATCAACCTCATCAGCCACCATCACCACCAGTGTCTGGACTCCACGGGGGGATTTATATTGTTGCCGCTCAGGGCAATCACAACTCGATCACAAATCTCCTCGTTGAGTTCAAGCGCCAAAGAATTTCTGTGTAACTCATTAACGCAGCATCTGTCATAATAAATGTTAACTACTAATCATCCACTTGTCTCTCCTGATTGAACTATACTTCATGAAGACAAATATATATAACAGAATAACAACCAGTTATTGTGAACTTACCTCTGGTATCAGCATCTAGCATAATTTCTCAATCAATGTTAAAAAAAAATGAAAAAGCTCTGGTGGAAGATGCTTCCTGTGGCACACTCTGACAGACGCGTGTGTTGGCTGTCTGGGGCTTTATCAGTCAGGCCAGACCCAATGTTTTTTACAAACCAGCAGCAAACAGGGCAATCAATCTGAGTCGCTGTCTTCAGCCCGCTGCCAGTGTCTGCTGTTCGTGGATGTTCCGAGGCC
Source organism: Leptoclinus maculatus (assembly GCA_032191485.1). NCBI lineage: Eukaryota > Metazoa > Chordata > Actinopteri > Perciformes > Stichaeidae > Leptoclinus > Leptoclinus maculatus. The sequence continues at coordinate 5,341,757 of JAVDOI010000007.1, forward strand.
TGAAGTGGAGGGCGCTGACTATCTGCAAGTTTAAGTTTGAGGCAATTTGAGGAGTTTGGGAATGGAAACGTGTTGGAATTCTTTTTTCTTTCTGACTTCTGCAGTCAGAGTAGAAGTTCAACAAAAACATGAATAACACATTTTATCACACATAAACTACAAATTCATCTCTCGTAATGTATCAGTGGAGTTGGATTGAGAGAGGGGGCTGCTGAGGAGAATTTGGATGCCCTCGTCATGTTGTCAGTTACAGTTAGGCGTGCTGCTAATTCTGCTTATGCAGACGTGTAGGTGTTGAGCTACGGCTCAATTTGAATGCACTCCCACACACTGTTGCGTCGTGCTGTTTATTTATCCCAATTTTTAACAGATCGCTAAGGAAACCACATTCAACCAGCGAGAGGCTTGTTTTAATTCATTCACAGTCAAACATTTAATGTAAGGGGGAGGCAAACCTGATGGAGCAAACTCAACACCATCAGCCTTTAATTTATCGCTTTTTTTGTGCCATCCAAAGAAAGCGTTCCGGAGAATCTATTTTTTCAGGGCGCGCCGGCTTCGACTAGTTCAACCGTCATGTGACGAGGAACAGCCAATGACAGCCAACAGATATGTTTTTATTCTTCTGTAAAGACCAGTTTAACATTCCATTGACAGGTGTCCCAAACTGAAGATGACAAATAACAAGTAACGCTACTGTGACGGTTGGAGCATAGTTTTTGTTCGTCGTAGTGAAGCCTGGTGCGAGGCGTGTGCGCCAGAAAATTACGTAATTGTGGCCTGCGCGTCTTGCTCGGGGAGGTCCACAAGTGATTGCGGGGCTTGGTCGTGCACCTTCAAATTTTTGTAACTTGGCGCGTGCTATCACATGACTGTCACAAATAGTTCACTGATACAGAAACGGCCAATTCGTTTTTAGATGCTTTAGAAACCAGAGGTCTTAAAAATATTCATTTGATTAAATCTTTTGCAGCCAAATCAAATAGTTTACAGGATATTCACCCTTTGTTTCTTTAAAATGCATATACTATTTGACTTGTTTCTTTACAGGGCTTGCACAAAGGCAATAAAGTAGTTCATGAATATGAGATATTACGGATAGTACTGAGACCATCCCACCAGTAAGAACCACTTAGTTGAAACGATAGAAAACAAAATCACTTAGTCCGCAAACCGCATCACCACCAATGGGATTCCAATAAAAAACATCAGCTACGATGCACACAAACGTGCGCGCACACACGTACTGTAATTGCTCAGGCACGCTAATGGTACCACTGTGGAGATCTATTCTCTTCTGAGCTGGGAGTTACTGACTTATTTGTCATCTCGAGGGTGGAACAAAAATGCATAAACATCAGTCGAAAAAAACGAGAAAAACACGCATTGCTACTGAACATAAAGTGAACTCATGGAAAGAACACAATGTGAGAGATGTAATCATTTATTGATTACTAATCATCCTATCATGGATGGGGTTTTTTCAGCACCTACAGTAAAAAGCACATAGTGTGTGTATTTTTAGAACGTGCCGCGGAACGTGTCGAGAATAGATTGACTTATGCAGATGAGATCATGAATTTTTCACATCTGCTGGCAAATTAGAGCAGCTTTGAGCTCCCCCGGTCGCTCTCAGCTGTCCACCAGAGCTGGCAGAGTTAACTGGATGGAGCCGAACCCCAGGGGGACTGGCTGACAGTCGGCAGAGAGCATGCTGGGACAGAACCCCTGAATAAAACAGGGACTTTTGGAGAAATTCTCAGTGGGAAGCGGCACCAGAGGGAGCTGCATTTTCACACGATGTATGTGCTGCATGTGCAGACCAGCTGCCTGAACACAGTCATCTCTGGGGATTGTGGTTCAGATTTACACATTATTAAATCTGCATCTTATAACCTTGTTAGCACAGTAATTGCTTGAAAACTGCACCTGACTACATTACATTACAGTCATTTTTTTGTTTTTTTAGCAGACTACAAATGTGGCATGGCTTTCTCAGCTGAAGCAGTTGGGTCCCACTGACTTATGAAGGTGCTGGAGCTCAACGTTGCCCAACAAATTTAGAAAAGGGAAAATTGTGGAAAAACATCTGGAGTTGTTACAGATGCTCTCAGTGTTTCTGGGGCGCAGCTGCAAAATCCGTCATCCAAGTGCAGGCTGGTCACATCCAGCATTCGTAGCTTTACCGTTACAAAAAATAATGCGCCGTAATTCATAGATATCCCACAAAATTACTTTGTATTTTATTCACGTAATCATGAAAGAGGAAGTTATAAGAGCGCAAAAGCACACAGTGCAGGTGACAGGTGAATGGGTCCAACAACCGGAGATTTTTCAGCCAGGACACACTTACCCTCCAGAATCTGAGAAAACACCGACTGGTGGTGCATTTGCTGAAATTGCCCTCAAATGCTAAACAGAATCATTCTGCTGGTTCTTCAGGATTCCGAAGACAAACCAGAAAACAACCAAGACCAGCACTGTCATTTTATTTTCCTGATTTAAAGGCCTCCAAAGGAGTGAGAGCCGCCAATAAGCCAGCAGGGCAGCTGCCTGGGCAACCGGTGCTTTTGTCTCAACATGTTTTCTTGCTAACTGGTTTCTATATGCGTGCACACTTTGTGTTGTGTTCACCTAACACCAGCAGATGTTTGTTGCCTCTGTCACCAGAGTTGGCAGACATTCCAACATATTACTGATGATTGTCAGGCAGCGTCTCCTATCTACTGCGGCAAATTTGATTGTACAAGTGAGCACTACACAGTCACAGTCACCCACGGAAAAAATATATTTGAAAGATCGCATTGAGTTTGATTCGACTGCACTAAAACAGCACATGTCCTGAGTTTGCTGCTCTGCACTATGAGTGACACAAGCTTATACAGTTGAACTTCTTCCAGTCAGATCTTAATTAAGTAACGTTACGTTAGCGTCCAGGTAACATTTTGTTTTCGCTTTATCTAAAACAAGTGGTTACCTCGGGCGTATCTTAGAAAATAACATTTCTATTGGAATGCTCTTCAAATGTATAATGTCCACTAACACTTTTTCTAAATTATGCTCAGACTATAATGATAGTAAGGATAAACACTTTTCAAATGAGTTTACAAAATGGTTCACAGACATGAATACAGAAAATACGCAGTGCAATAAAATAATGAATCCTGAAATCAATCAGGTATTCATCAACATCAGTATGAAAGGAAAATGGGGCAGTTATTGAGTACGTAGCTAGCAAACAAACAAACAAAGGAAAGCTGCGATGGACCCTCAGAAAGTGAAGCAGTGAAGCGATGAGCAGCAGCATCACCTTGCGAAGGTAGTTCTGTCATGATCTTGGTTTTAGTTTTTTTGTTTGTAAGTTTCCCTGCTTCTTGTGTTTTATGTTTGTTTGACTTCCTGTCCTTGTGGTTTTTTCCTCTTTCTTTTCTGTGTATCACCTGTGTTGTATTAGTCGCGTCAGCCTCACAATGTTCCCTTGTGTTTCTTTTTTTCACCGATCAGCTTTCAGCCTGCCCTTGTGTCTGCCCACCTGTGTCTATTTGTCTGATATAAAAGGTAAGAAGACTGAAGAAGCGACAGACTGCATAATGTTTTCTTTCCTTCTTATAAGCGAGGTTCACCAAAACGAACCCTGACGAGCGGAGCTAAAGAATTGATGAAATTTGCCTAATTTGAAGTAAGTTGAATTCTGAAACATTTGATATTTCGGTGCTTTTCTACACAGCAACACTGGAAAAAAACAACATATTACAAATGGCTTAGTGGAGAAGCTAAATGGCACCATTCAAGGGTGAACACGCTTTTCAACATATTTTATTTGTTATTTGAAAAAATGTTGCAGAACCAACTAAGCGACTGGGACAATTTCATAACACCAACTGTGTTTAGACTATGGACAACATTTTTATTTTTTCTTATGAATGGAAGGGAGGCATGTTACCCGTCTGAAGTTCCAGACAAGTGGCGGGTATGATGGCATTTTCTCTCAGTAGGAGCTCACTTGGCAGCCATATCTGATTCTCTGCTTTATTGTGTACTTGTGTTTCTACATCAACGTTACGGATAACTGATGAACACATCGACGTACTAACTGAAAATAAGGACGTATGCATCCAAACTACAAACCTCAAAGATGTTTAGGCTAAAGTGGGTGCCAGTATTGCAGACAGACAAGAAAGAGTGCGGAAGAGGAAGTTATCAAAGGGGGAAGATTAGAGCTTTGTGGTTAGGGGCCAACAAAGAAAAGGGGGTAAATTAAAAGCTGATGTATTGTGTCCATTCGCAATAACAATCATTGATGGAAAAAGTGCTGATCTAAAAACACCAACAGGAAGCCACATTGAAAGAATTGACCATCTAAAGAAATATGTGGAACCACAGCCAAGAATGCCCGCCAAATGGATCACCCCTGCTTTCGCTCCTCCTCCAGCACTGCAGCCCAGCCCCTTGAGGTGTCTTAGGGTTCACACAAAGTCCACAATCAAACCCCTCGTATTCCAGTCTCCAGTCATGTAACGCAACCGCCGTTAAATCCTTCAGTCGCCTCAGATGAATGTAAGGATCAATACAATTTCAGTTTAGTTGATGTTCGGGTGACCTTATGGAAATCGATGGCTGCATGAAATTACAAATGAGGCCTTGGTAAACAATGCTGTTCTAATTCTCAGCAATAGCTGACCTCTGGTCAGGTAAACGGGAAGGTGTGCCGGTGAGCAAAGTTGGACCATACAAGATATTTGCCACAGACCTGCAGAATCTGGCCACCAGAGGAGAGCTAGAGAGTGAGGTAAAGACAGTAAAAGCTTGCATTAAGTCTTTCCATTTACACGCTTAGAAGTTCTTGATGGCAAACAAATGTAACTCCACACAATCACCAGTTCAGGTTTCAAATGCATTCATTCATACCATCGTTGTGAAGTTACAAGAGAAAAACTTCAGAGAAAGTTGAATCTCGTTGACTCCTTTAAAATGGCAATTAAAAAAAGGGGATTCAAAAGTTCATACATGATTAAACATTCATTCATTGTTTGTAATTTTTCAGCTTGACCCAATGGCCTAAACTAGAGCACGTAAATGTCCAGTACCATTTGTCCTATAAGGAAATGTCCTTATAGGACAAATGGTACTGGACATTTAAGTGCTCTAGCTTTTTTTTCTGTCAGGGTGCCATCGCATTCATTGAAGGGTCTTTCAGAAATGAATTGCACTTGTCTGATGTGTTGGAAAATGTGTTAGGACTATCCAGAGCATGTGGAAATGCTTGCCAAAGTCCAGGGAGAAATAAAGAATCCAATATGCAGTGTGTGGTTCCATTGGATTTGTATTTGGAAACCACCATAGGAGCAGGACTTCTATTGTCCAGCATGTACTCTATAACAGACAACGGACGAGGACGTATCTGGCTGAAGCTCTCCATCCCTAGCTGCTACCCCGGTCTCTGGGCCTGTGTTGTGGGTAGAACATTATTGTATGAATAAAGTTTATTCTGATTCTGTATTCTACTCTTCCTGTGGCTCAGTGTTAGCAATTATTTAGTGTGTTTTGACAGTATTGATTTGTCATAATGTGTTGCAGGGGGCTGTAAAGTGGTGTATGGCCATAGCCTCCAGAAAAAGACTATTTTCTAAGATACAAAGTTGTTTTAGATCAACCCCAAACAATAAATGTTACCTCGGGGCTGACATAACGTACTCAAAGCGCTTCAACACTTCATGTCATCATTCACCAACTCACACCCATTCATACACGGATGGCAGGCGCTACCATGCACGCTGCCACCTGCCCATCAGGACTCTAAAATTAAAAATGTGGGGTTAAGTGTCTTGCCCAAGGACACATCCACATGAATTAGCGGAGCTGGGGGTTGAACCGCCGATCCTCTGAAACAGGGCATCCGACAAAAGTTCAGCTCATTACGTGGCCAGTTAGGACAGAGTATCACGACATAATGCATGGGATTTGTTGAAAAATCACTCAAAATACAAATCTTACAGTTACATATTGTGTTTATTTTTTAAATTGGCAAGTTACTGAGACATACAAAGGCAGCTTGCATACTGATGTTATTGACGTAACTGGCATTTTTTGTTTTTGTTTAACTTGATCTGGTTATTCTTGAGGTCACTTAGAATTGAGAAATATATTTTTTGTAAGAAAGGGTTTAGTCGTGCAAGTTATAAGTAGCATGAATAAATGATGTGTGTTTTCTGTGTTTACATTATTGCAATCGGTTGATGAGCTTGCTTTGCTGTCAGCATGTACATCCCCATGCAGCTAGCTGAAGCTAATCCAGAGAGCTCATGTCGGCATCTGCTTTTGCGAGGACTAGAAGACATGCCATTGAAATTATTCATGTGAAATGCAAGTTTGTTTACAATGCTCTGGGAGGCTCACTACATGTCCTGATGTCCAGCGGAGTACGTGAGTGCAGAGTTAGTGACCCGCAGTCAGAATGGGCACAAAAGACAAAATAACGTTACAAAATATGTAATATCTGTTTCTTTAAGAAGTTGTTGAAGGGGTGAGTTGTGTATACAGTCAAATGGATGCAATGCTTGGACATAAGCACACATGCATGTGCAGGAATACAGATGATACTTAAATGTGCAGTCACAGCTATCTTCCCCTCTCACTTCTCTGCAGGGATACTGATCCAAGGCTTCATTTTCTTTGATACTGCTTTTTGTATTCCCTGTAAAAGTCCTTGTAACGCAGTTTAGTATGCAGAGGCAGCATTGCGTTAGCCCCAGGACCGCAGGAATGTGAAGGAATCATGGTAATAGAGGACAGAGACAGACTCTGGAGGATTCCAGTATTTTAGTGAAACTCCCCTTGGACACGAAATGTTATATAACACTTCATGTTTATCAACTTTATACAAATAGAGCATCAGAACAGTGTACATTAGCTCGGAAAAGGATGATGGATAGTTCATGTTCTTGGTGAACGCCTGAGCTTTTTGTCTGGTATCATCAGGGCAAAAAGTTTGATTTTGATGGTCCCCAGTGGATGAACCGTCTCTATTAGCTGTCAACTTTAAACCTTGACAACATAGTAAAAAAGAATGGCCCCATTTATATGAAATGTTCTATGAAAATGAGTAGTTACGTTTTGGAAATATCTTTAGATGACAACATCGATGTCAATCTCAAGCCTGTATGGTAAGAGTATAAAATAACTTCCACATTGAAATGTCTAAAATGTCTACTGTTCCAACAATTTTCCAACCTAGAGAAATTCGCATGCATCAGCGCCGTGGTTGAGGAAACTCAATAAAATAGCTGACAGTGGCCCATAGGCTATTCAACAATTTAAGTTCACACAGACTGCCCGACGCTGCTCTGGGTCTATTCGACCCTTTTATTGAAGAAGTGCTGCAACTGTTGCAAATTTGCATCGCTGCCGGTCTGAATAGTTTAGATGCAAAACATTTTTGTGTTGTCTATTAGTCTCGCCCCCGGTGTGTAAAGGCCTTAATCGCTGTGAATCCAAGCAGACTACAACTTCCATTCTCTGATGTAACCTGGCCTACATTAGAACCTTTTAGAGTCATTGCAGGTACATTTTATACCTATATTTGGGGTACAGTAGGGTGGATTTGTGCACAAGTTTAGCAGCTCCCCTTTTCCTTCAACAAATATGTTTTCTCTTTGGATGAAGCAGAAGCTGTATTCCTTCAGGAACTTGAATGTGTGCCATTTTTGCATTTTGTGTGTGTGCAACCCAAGAGGAATCAAAACATTTTGGACTGAAAAGTTAATTCCTCACAGATTCACACAGAGAGCAAAAAGAGAGCACATCAGCCATTAAGATTCAAATTAGTTTTATAGACGCTTATTATAGACTGAGGAACCAATTGTCTGTCATTAATGACTCACTCGCACGGTATAAGCCATAAATGTCCAGTTGTAAATGTTTAGTTTGGTTCAGATGTTCTTACCAGAATTTTCATTTTTTTGTCATGTAATCAGCGCTGCTTACAAAGCAAGTTATCCTGGAGGAAGGTTTACACAACCTGGCAGCCCAAACCACAACAAAAGCATGAAGAGAACTCTGTTGTGAAGTTTGCAGATGACACCATGGTCATTGGCGCGATTACAAACGACGATGAGACTTCATATAGGAAAGAAAAACAACAATCTTGCAGATCGGTGCTTAGAGAACATCCTGCTGCTCAACGTCAGTAAAACCAAGGAGCTGATTGTTGATTTTAGAAAAAAGGAGGCGAAGACACACAAGTGAACAGTTTTAAGTTCCTGGGAATCAATCAGCATCACAAACTACCTGTCATGGTCCTCACAGATCTCCATCCTGGTGAAGAAAGCTCATAAACGGCTGTATTTCTTCAGGACACTTAAGAAGGTGTAAGGGCCTGAGAGGCAGGGTAGTGGCTGGCAGATACATTCCAGGCAGAAGGCTTCACCCACTCCCTTAGGAGAGCATTGAGATCAGGTGTGGGAAGAGACACACCTGATCCTGATCTCCTCATCAGGGAGGGGAACAAAAGGCCAGGAGGGAAATGGAGCAGGGAGGAGACGACGAGGGGAGAAGAGTGACTTCTCCTCGCGTGAAAGACGACTGAGCCCGGTAAGTCGGCTAGCGGCCCGGCTGATTTAGTTTAATGATATAGTTAATTGATCGAGCTCTGGACAGAGCTACGTTTTCAGTTTTTTGTGTTGTTTGAGGTTTGTTGGATTAAAAACCCTTAATAACCTGCAGAACTGACTCGGCCTGTGATTGCTGCGCTGCCACTAATTTCTGTCCTCCGTACCTTCCTGTTACACTGGTGGAGAATGTGGGCACGAGGACCCTAGTGGTGGCGTAGCAGTCAAACAATGGAGGACCTGGTGCAAGAGTTGGTGCGCAGTTCTGCTGAACAGCAGATCCTGCACCGGGCCATGCTTCAAGAGCAACAACGGCAGAACGTCCTTCTCCATGCAGAGGTCCAAAAATGTATGGCGGCAGCCCCTCCAGCACTAAGGGAAGGGACCCTGCAGCCAAATCCAAGTCGTTTTATTCCCAAAATGACAGAGAGCGACGACGTAGAGGCCTACTTGACAGCTTTCGAGCGCACAGCCAAGAGGGAGGGCTGGCCCAACGATTCCTGGGCAGATTTGGTCGGTCCCTTCCTACTCCGTCCGGCACAGCAGGTGTACCTCGACCTCCCTACAGACCAGTCCCAGGAATATGCGGTCTTGAAGAAGGAAATTCTGGCAAGGTACGGCTACAGTTTAGCAGCAAGAGCCCAGAGGTTCCATGACTGGAGATTTAAACCAGAATTGCCGGCCAGGGCTCAAATGTATGACCTCGGCCGGGTAACCAAAGCGTGGTTGACATCTGACCCAGGGAAGCTAAGTGTCTTGGAGAGAATCATGATGGACAAATACATTCGATCTCTACCATATGAGGCCAAGAAAATTGCCAGTCAGCAGAATCCAGCCAATATAGACGACCTGGTTAGCCTGGTGGACAGCCAGAGGGTGACCGCCGAACTACTGAAATCAACGCGAGCGGACCCTGAGGTGAGCCGGAAATCTAGGGAAGAGATACCAAGGACTAGGAGGACACCTGAACTGGAGGGGCCAAGACGAAGGCGACCACTGTCAACAGGTGATCTAAGGCGCTGTTTTCAATGTGGAGAGCCAGGCCACATATCCTGGGACTGTCCAGGGAAGGATGAACTGATGCCCACGGCCGACTCATCGGGGGAAAGAGCATGTCACTTGCTCGCCTCCTGCTGGGTGCAGGAAACCTCGCCAGCCCATATGATACCTGTCAAAGTAGATGGGAGAGATGCAGAAGCCCTGGTAGACTCCGGCAGTGTGGTGTCCCTCGTCCAACCCCATCTTCTGGAACCATCAACACCTGGTGAGATGGTGCCCATCTCCTGTGTACATGGGGACACCAAAGAGTATCCCACAGCAGTCATCAAACTCACTACAGTTAAAGGCAGCTGTCAGCTGAAAGTAGGGGTGGTTCCCTCTCTCCCGGTCCCCGTCTTGGTGGGTCGGGATTGCCCACTATATTACCGCCTGAGGCAGGACAACCAAAGGAGTCCACCAAGAACCAAGTCGGGCTCTAAATTGAAAAGCCGTGAGAAAAAATCGACTCCAATCAGTACATCTCGTCAGGATACTCCTAAGGTGGTGTGCGCTGCACTTGAAGAAAGGAGGAGTAACCTGAGTTCCAATGCAGAGGAGACATGGGACAACTTGGTTTTTGCCTTCCCGTCGGGGCCAGACACAGATGGTGGGGAGGATGAAGCCTCCTTGCCACCAAGTTTGAAGGGCCAGATCGGAACGGCCCAGCTGGAGGACCCTAATCTGCTGCCGGCACGCAGTAATGTCATGGAAATAGAGGGGAAACTAGCTCCAGGTGTGGGTAAGCTAACCTACCCTTGTTTTACAATAAAAAATAAACTGTTGTACTATACTAAAGAGACAGAAGGCCAGAGAAGGGACTTGTTGGTTGTCCCAAAACAGTATGTTTCCACAATGTTGCACCTAGCCCACAGCCATGTCCTGGGAGCCCACCTCGGGGTTGAGAAGACAAGGCAGCGGATTGCAAGCAGGTTCCACTGGCCAGGTGTGGTAAGAGCAGTAGAAGACTATTGTCGTACCTGCATTGAATGCCAAAAGATGAGCCCTAAGCCCCATTTTAAAAGTCCCCTCATACCTCTCCTAGGGCTGCACGATTATGGCCAAAATCATAATCGCGATTATTTTGATCAATATTGAGATCACGATTATTCATCACGATTATTCATTAATTTTAGGGACAACATCTTTTTATTGCACTTTCACTTATTATGAGTGTTGATGGAGCTGCTACCATGTTAGCATACCCTAGCACCGATCGATCCGAGCTCCATTGAGAAAACAAGTATTTTAAAAGTTATTTGCTTGCGGAGAGAACTAACAAAACATGAATTCAGACAAATCGGCATCATTAGGTAGTTATTTCGGAGTCCCTTTTTGTCGGTTTATTGCAGTTAAATCACAGCCAAATCAGTTTATTTGGGGCTCATACAGCTGTAGTAAACAGCGGACGTATGGCTTGCTAGACACAGTGAATACATCTCGATAAAATACACGGAGCTGCTCCGGATGATGTTATTAACCCAGAAATGACGGCGTTTAGTTTCCCGTGATATCTGGGACTTCCACAACACGTACTAAGCAGAAATAGAGGTTATTTTTTCCATGGTTGATGGCGGACAGTTGAACGGCTTTCAGGGCGATAAGCCCCGCCCCCTGTCCAGCGCGTCCAGCGCGATTCACCCGATTCACGCGAATGAACACCAATGATCCCCGGCGAGACCGGCGGCGCGATGGACGCGAATTTGCGGCGCGATGAATTCGCACCGCGTTTGGTGTGAATGCAGCATAACGCACTCTGTGCATATGATTTTTTCTTGTTTAACATCACTTGCCCTAAATCCCCAAAACTTCCAGATAACTGATGATGATCCTTTTCGAGGGACTAGCTCCTCGCCTTCTGCTCCTGACATTTTATTTACCTTTCACACGACACCCGTGACCGTCTGCTCTCTGTTCTGTTGTCTGTCTCTCTCTACTCTTCTACTAATACCGGAGTCGACTGCAGACGGAACTTTTTTTGAGGCTGCCGCTGCAGGGTGCGTGCATGACACCTCCATGACACCTCCCATCTCGTTCTCCCCCTGGTGGTTGGCTGACTCTTAGTTGAGGAAGCGCTTGATTTGATATGTAGCAGAGCACGCATTTTAAACGTCAATATCGCCGACGATCATGCTCATTTAATCGTGGCAGCCAAAATCGTGATCGCGATTAAAATTTGATTAATTGTGCAGCCCTAACCTCTCCCTATTATTGATGTGCCGTTTTCCCGCATTGCTATGGACTTGGTGGGGCCCCTGACGAAGTCTGCGAGGGGACATCAGTATATTCTGGTTATACTTGATTATGCAACAAGGTACCCTGAGGCCATTCCCCTGAGGAACATGACCACAAAAACGATTGCTCGGGAGCTAATCCACTTGTTCAGCAGAGTGGGAATCCCCAAGGAGATGCTGACTGACCAGGGCACCCCCTTCATGTCCAAGGTAATGAAAGACCTCTGCCGGCTCTTCAAGGTGAAACAGCTTCGCACCTCTGTCTATCATCCACAAACTGATGGGTTAGTTGAACGTTTTAACAAAACTTTGAAGTCAATGTTAAAGAAGGTGGTTGATAAAGATGGTCGTAACTGGGACCAGCTTCTGCCCTATGTCTTGTTCTCAATCAAGGAGGTTCCTCAAGCGTCCACTGGCTTCTCCCCCTTTGAGCTGCTGTATGGGAGACAGCCCAGAGGTCTCCTCGACATAGCAAAAGAAGCCTGGGAGGAACAACCAAGTCCCCATCGGAGCCTTGTGGAACATGTGGAGAAGATGCAGGCTCACATGAAGGACGTGTGGCCAATGGTGAGGGAACACATGGCTCAAGCCCAAGAAGCACAAAGGCGAGTGTATAACAGGGGGGCCCAACCTCGGGAGTTCCAAACAGGGGATAAAGTGCTGGTCCTAATCCCCACCACTAATCACAAGTTCTTGGCCTCCTGGCAAGGACCCTACGAGGTGGCCGAGAAGGTAGGCCCAGTCAACTACAAGGTATGTCAACCTGGGCGACGCAAAACCTCCCAAATCTACCATGTTAACCTGCTGAAAACGTGGTACAGCCGAGATACGCTCCTGTGTTGTGTTTCCCCTGATGTGTCCTCTTCTCCTCCAGAAAGTGAAGTTACTGAAGTAGCATATGGTCCTGGCTTATCACAAGCCCAGCTACAACAAACCAGGGAGCTGGTTCAGCAGAATTTGGATGTGTTCTCGGCACAACTTGGGCGCACATCCTTGGCGGAACATCATATTAACACAGAACCAGGCCAGAAGGTAAAATTGCGCCCCTACAGGATACCCGAAGCAAGAAGGGCAGCCATTGAGCAAGAGGTCCAGAAAATGTTGGCTCTAGGGGTAATCGAAGAATCCTACAGTGAGTGGACCAGCCCTGTTGTCCTGGTCCCTAAACCAGACAACACCAACCGGTTCTGTAATGACTTTAGGAAATTAAATGAAATTTCAAAGTTTGATGCTTATCCTATGCCCAGGGTAGATGAGCTGATCGACCACCTCGGGGAAGCCCGTTTTATCAGCACCCTGGACCTGACAAAGGGATATTGGCAGGTACCCCTGGCGGAGACCTCAAGAGAAGACCTCAAGCCTTTGCCACTCCATCAGGGCTGTATCACTACACTGTGATGCCCTTCGGTCTGCATGGAGCCCCAGCCACGTTCCAGAGACTGATGGACAGGGTCCTGAAGCCGCATCGGGAGTATGCAGCTGCGTACATAGATGATGTGGTAATTCACAGTGACTCCTGGGACAGCCATCTGGTAAGGCTGGCCGCAGTCCTGGAAGCTCTCCGCAAGGCCGGCTTGACAGCGAACCCTAAAAAGTGCAAGCTTGGTCTGGAAGAAGCCGAATATCTAGGCTACACTATTGGGAGGGGCAATGTGAGGCCACAAGACCGCAAGGTCCAGACGATCCAGGGCTGGCCACGCCCATCCACAAAGGCCCAGGTAAAGACATTTTTAGGTCTGACCTCATACTATGCTCGCTTCATCCCAAACTTCTCGGCTGTAGCGTCTTCCCTCACAGACTTGACCAGAGCCGCACAGCCACTCAGGGTTAAGTGGACAGAAGAAGCTGAACAGGCCTTTCAGGGCCTGAAGGGGGCTCTTGGTTCACAGCCAGTATTGTTGACCCCAGACTTCAGCCGGGAGATGATTGTTCAGACGGATGCATCAATGGCAGGCATAGGGGCAGTACTCTCCCAGGAAGTTCAAGGTGAGGAGCATCCCATAATCTACATCAGTCGGAAGCTCAACACAAGGGAACAAGGATATGCCACTGTGGAAAAGGAAGCGCTCGCCATCAAATGGGCACTAGAGCGACTTCGCTATTACCTCTGGGGACGCCACTTCACTCTGGTGACCGACCATGCTCCCCTGGTCTGGATGGCCAATAAAAAAGACATCAATGCAAAGGTAGGGAGATGGTTCATCTCGTTACAAGAGTTTAACTTCTCTATCGTTCACAGATCGGGAGCCAAGCATGGGAATGCAGATGCCCTGTCCCGAAGAGACGCCCTATGGACGATGGTCGCCCCTTCAAGGCCAGGACTGAAGGGGGGGGGTGTGTGTAAGGGCCTGAGGGGCAGGGTAGTGGCTGGCAGATACATTCCAGGCAGAAGGCTCCACCCACTCCCTTAGGAGAGCATTGAGATCAGGTGTGGGAAGAGACACACCTGATCCTGATCTCCTCATCAGGGAGGGGAACAAAAGGCCAGGAGGGAAACGGAGCAGGGAGGAGACGACGAGGGGAGAAGAGTGACTTCTCCTCGCGTGAAAGACGGCTGAGCCCGGTAAGTCGGCTAGCGGCCCGGCTGATTTAGTTTAATGATATAGTTAATTGATCGAGCTCTGGACAGAGCTACGTTTTCTGTTTTTTGTGTTTGAGGTTTGTTGGATTAAAAACCCTTAATAACCTGCAGAACTGACTCGGCCTGTGATTGCTGCGCTGCCACTAATTTCTGTCCTCCGTACCTTCCTGTTACAAAGGAAAAGATTCCCGTGCAAAGTTCTTGTCAACTTTTACAGAGGCGCAATAGAAAGCTTCCTGGCTGGAAACATTACAAACTGGCGTGGGATGTGCACGGCACAGGACAGGAGGGCTCTACAGCGGGTGATTAAAACCGCCCTGAACATCATTGACACCATCTACTAAGCATTAGTGATATTGGGGACAAGAGGTGACTGCGAAGAGTTAAGTTAAAAGGTCAACAAATCCTCTTTGAGTTGACTTTGAGTTACTAAACAACCTGAAATGATTTTATTTTTCTAGATTCCACATGAGACTTTTCATTGTCACTACAATTGGTCTAGATGCTAAATTGCAGATGCTTCTTTGCCATAGCAGGAATAAAACAATGTACACTTCAAACCCTTAAAGGAACAGTTTATAACATTTAGGGGGATTAATGGCAGCAATGAAATACAATATTCATAACTATGTTTTAATCAGTGTATAATCACCTAAATCTAAGAATTGTAGTGTTTTTCGTTAGCTTAGCAAAAGCCATTAACCCTCTATGGCATCTTGTTGCCCTCAGGCAACAAACTACCTTTTTGGACCTCACACCTCCCTTTTAATTGTTTTTAACTTGAAAACAGTATATATTATTACCAGACATGTCTGTGTCCAATGAAATGAGGGAATGAAGTGGGTGTGACCTTTTGTTTGGGAGTGAAGCACTCTTTCCAGGAAGCAAAGCTGCTCAGGACACAGTGCCACGAATTGGTTCACTCTAGCTTTTAAATTGAAATATATTTATACAAAAAATGTATGCATGCACATTATATTGTAAAGAAGTATGTGTGCATATGTGTGAGTGTGTGTGCGAGTGTGTAAATATGTAGCTGTGTTTGTTTGCATGCATGTCAGTAGATGAAGAGGGTAAATGACACATTCAAATGTGTGCTTCCTGCTTTCTTATAGGGGAATGCTTGTCTGTTGAATGACACTGAGTCTGAGGATGAAGAGGAAGATGAAGAAGTGGCAGAGGTTCAACACCCCACAATACTTTCTACAATGCTTACCCAGAACATCAGGGTCTTTCCAATTGTGACACACACACACAAGATAGTAAAGTTAAAACAATGACTATGTGTCACGATTTATGTTTTGATTTAGTTATTTATTCTGTTTTATTGAGATGTTCTGATGGCCTGCCCTTCCCCTAATTAGACACTGCTGCGTTCAATCACCTGCACCTCCTCAGTCTGCTTCACTTCACTTTCTGCCCCTGTCTGTTCCTCTCGTGATTGTCTGCCCCACCCTTAATTGAAACCTGCTGTGTCTAATCACCTGCACCTTCCCTGTGTATTTAAACCCTGTGTGTCCCTTGGCTCAGTGTTTGTTTGTCTTTGGTGTAACCTGGTCCGTCTGTCGTCTGCCTGCCATTTCCTCCCGGTACGTTTCGTGTCTGCTCCCCTTTGCCGTGTTCCCTGTTTCTTTGTTTTATTTTCATGGACTTGTGATTCACACGTTTTTATGTTGAATACTTTTTTGTTACAATTAAACCCACAATTATCCAACCCTCCGTTTCCCGTGTCTCCCTGCTTTTGGGTCCAGCCCTTTATTTTCTGCAAAAACCTTACAGTACGAACGAACCAGAAAATGGACCCAACAGAAGGAGATTTTGAAGTAGAGTTGTATGAACTGAATTATACACTCCTTTGTATTGTTGGCGAGTGGAGGAGAGCTTCAAATAAGGAGGTTCAGGAAGCGGCCATAAGATTGGCACATCGGGAGGCATCAGCCAGGCCCTGGCTGCGTAATTCCTTGGCCCATTGGGCTAAGGATTTTTTGAACAGTACGGTGCCTCATGTCCTGTCAGTGACCCAGCCGACCAACCCCCTGGTTCCAGCTGCCGCTTCCAAACAACAGCTACCCCGGGCTTCAGCTGCCTCTTCCGAGCCGCAGCTACCTCTGGTTTCAGCTGCCACTACCAGGTTGCACCTACCTCTGGTTTCAGCTTCCGAGCCACAGCTAAACCTTGAGTCCTGTGTCCTGTCGGCGGTCCGGCCGACACCAGCCCCCCGGTTCCTGGCCCCGGCGCCCCGGCCGACTCCAGCCCCCCGGTTCCTGACTCCAGCCGCCCGGTTCCTGTCGGCGCCCCGGCCGACTCCAGCCCCCCGGTTCCTGTCGGCGCCCCGGCCGACTCCAGCCCCCCGGTTCCTGTCGGCTGTCCGGCCGACTCCAGCCCCCCGGTTCCTGTCGGCGGTCCGGCCGACTCCAGCCCCCCGGGTCCTGGCCCCGCCGCCCCGGCCGACTCCAGCCCCCCGACTCCTGTCCCCGCCGCCCCGGCCGACTCCAGCCCCCCGGGTCCTGGCCCCGCCGCCCCGGCCGACTCCAGCCCCCCGGGTCCTGGCCCCGCCGCCCCGGCCGACTCTAGCCACCCGGTTCCTGGCCCCGCCGCCCCGGCCGACTCCAGCCACCCGGTTCCTGGCCCCGCCGCCCCGGCCGACTCCAGCCACCCGGTTCCTGGCCCCGCCGCCCCGGCCGACTCCAGCCCCCCGGGTCCTGGCCCCGCCGCCCCGGCCGACTCCAGCCCCCCGGGTCCTGGCCCCGCCGCCCCGGCCGACTCCAGCCCCCCGGTTCCTGACCACGCCGCCGAAGGCCAGCGATCACCGGTTCCTGACCCCGCCGCCGAAGGCCAGCGATCACCAGTTCCTGACCCCGCCGCCGAAGGCCAGCGATCACCGGTTCCTGACCCCGCCGCCGAAGGCCAGCGATCACCGGTTCCTGACCCCGCCGCCGAAGGCCAGCGATCACCGGTTCCTGACCCCGCCTATGGCCATAATTCATACACACGCCTACACCTAGACACACAGACACACACTCACACACAGTGGATGTTGGTTTACATGTTGATGTTAACATTAAACTTTTTCTAAACGCGTATACAGCTCGTTTTCCTTATTCCTTTTATCATATACACTATAAAAAACCTTGTTGTTTCGGTACCCTCTTGGCACGTTGTTGCCCTGAGGCAACAAACTCAAATCTGGCTGGGGGGGGGGGGAATAAATTGTTAAACGACTGAACTGTTCGCTGCTTCAGGTGGTTTAAAAGGAAACTGAATGTATCCGTTATCATTACAACTGTCACAAAGTGCAGGATACTCTGTTTGATGCTGGAGTCTAGTTGGTGCTGTCTCTGTATGGGGTGAAACACGATGCCCACAACCTAACTGCTGCAAAAACATCATTCAATATTGATCATTAGCAGATAAAAAGCTAGTGTACTTCATCTAGCATCTATTATTCATGGGCATCCTTTACCCGTGATATGCGGGCTGACTTCATAACACTTAATGTCTCATTGTATTGCACAGTTCACTTAAACAGGCGGCCACAATTTCAGTGCAAAGGTGCAACAAGTTCACCACAGTAGATGTGCAAGTTGAGCGAACAAAATAGAACTCTGAAGTTCAGGGAAAGAGTACTAGAATATCATACTCAAGTAAAAGTACAGTTACTATAAATACATGTTACTAAAGTAAAAGTACTTGCATACAATTTTACCTTTATAAAAGTAGGTCAAAATGTACCGAAAATAAACACAAATTCCATTACATTATTTTTTTTTTATAAATGGGGCATTACAAGTCAAAGTATACACCAGTGGAACGTCACACCACAGCTCTTATGTCCAAACCAACAATAAGTTAATTTTCTATAGATGTCACTTTGCAGCCTGGGCATACAACTGATTTACCAATAATAAATATACAATGCCGAAAAAGACAAACAAAAATGACGGACAATAAATGAAAAGAGCGATGGACACCGTGACTGGTGCAACCAGTATTATTGAGAAATTAATCATCTTGACTCTTCCTATAGATTTGACAGCAGAATCAAACGTCACTACAGCAGATAACGCAGAGATGTGTAGAAGAGAGAACAAACACCTAGCAATTAATTAAGATTTTTACCACGGAAGGAACGTTGTGTTTAAACAATTCAGTAAAACTTGAAAGCGTTTTGGGATCTTTAGGCAGGTGAAATTTGGTATCACACAAGACTCAAAACTGTATTCAGGGATCTTTATTTCTCGACTACTCTTAAAAGGATAGAATATTATTAAATTGATTTGGAATGTTGAATTTGTGTTAGATCTTAAGATTTTTCTGTACATTCAAAGTTACACTGTAAACACAAAATCTCACTTCAAAATGTTTCACATATCTTGGTCACTAACCTATGAAGTGCATCAACCGATCTGATAAAATGACTTTCCTAAACTCATTTTAAGTGCCTTGAAACTCTGTAGCTCAGTACAATCAATCAGTGCATCAATTTAGTGCATTTAATGCATAAATAACTGTAGCGGTAGCTCTTCTGTTCATACTAAAATAAAACAAACAATACCACAGAGTTGACTCTGAAATGAAGATCACAAAACATTTGATCCATTAATAAAGAGAAATGATGCCGTATATATCTTTGTGCTAGCTCAAATGGCAGCAACTTATCCCATACCTTATCCCATACCTCACTACACAACAAAAATAAACATTATTTTCGGTACAATGCACACACTAAATGTTCTCGAACATGAATGACAACAGAATGTATATCTGTAGGATGGTCTGAAAATGCTAAATGTTGTTAGCTTTGTAGTTCTTTCATGACCGCTCAACACGTTGATAAAATCTGAAAACATCGGAGCAATTGTATCACCATCGGCACATTTAGCGTCAAACGATACATTTCCTGACTTCTATACTCGTATTAATGTACATCTTTTGATCGTTATGTACAGAAATAACATTTAGAACAGATTTACCCACACGGACAACAACTAACGTTCCACAGGTTAGTCACTCAAAAAAAAAGGATTTCACTTCATGCTTCGCTTTTCACGTCCCGCTAGTTTTCTCTGGAGTAGAGTGCCCTCTAGTGGCTTTAGTGGCGACAGCATTTTCCCCACTAGGTTACAGGTCAATTTAAAACAAAATGATATGCTTACTCTACAGAGACTATTAAAAAAAATGTATAACTATCAAACTATAAAAAAAAAAAAAGAATAATTTCTTTGATATTTTTTATCAAACACAGATATGCAATGATGATTGCTGGGTAATATGTAAGTTGATGTTGTACAAGTCTCTATTTGGTCATGTGACAAGACAAAGTAATACACGGTATATTTTTGACCTCTCTACTTTTCTGATGTAATAGCCTATAAGTACTACATGAGTAGTAACTACTAGACATAATACTGTGCACTTGTCTTAATTGCTTTTCCCCCCACTGCCTCACACACACCTCACCGCTGGATGATCCACTTTACAATGTCAACATCTAACATTTTAGCTAGATTCCAGCCCTGTCCCCTAAAAAGTAGATGCCCGTCCAACGACACATCAACGTTTAGAGGACAATTATTTATTTTTTTGACATATCACAAATACGTTTCAAATGAGTCCACGAAAGTTTACGTTGGTTGGGAGGTCAGGGTGGTGGATGGACCACAAACACGGGGCTTTTACTGTTGCTTGTGCTCCATGTGCTCCAAAACTGCTGAATAACGGCTCCTGTAGCTCTAAGAGAGCTTTGTCACGTCTATCATAAATAGCCCCTTCTGATGTCATAGTGATGTCATCAGGGTTATCTCAGCGTTGTCTTGGAGACTTGGGCCCAATCCCAATCTTCACACTCACAGACTTTGAGGCGCGCTCCCATAAAGACCGTGAAGGTTTAGGGCTGTCTCACTGTCAAATCGTTGAGTGTCTCTCGCAGACATTTTGAGCCCTTTATGAACACGTTTCCGTAAGTCAGCATTAAGTGCAGACTTTGCCCAAGGAAATTACCCACAATTCATTGCAATGTGATGTTAAACACGGGGTTACCAGTGGAAGCATGAAGACGTAAAAAAAGGTAAACAAAGAGGATGGCATGTGTGTGTTCAGCCTGGAATATTACATTTACTCAGAAACATTAAGAGGATATTTATTTATTTATTCATCAAATATTGAATTTAGTCATTGAAGCTGTTTTGACAAAAATAAGTAAATCTTGTGAGGAAAGAGCCTGGAAGACGTTCAAATTAGGGAATAAAAAGTATAAATGATCTACCCACAATTGTACATCATATTTTTTGACGTTGTCATGGTAACGTTAAATGTTGCAGCAAAGTGCTGTCCCATTCATATTTACACCATTTCAAGCCCTTACAGTCTCACTCAACCCTTTAACAGGTGATGTCAGTACATCCCTGGGGGTCAGGGTTAAGACCTGGGGGGCATTGGGATTTGGCCTTCAAATGTATGACAGAAAGCCTGCAATACCAATTAGGGGCGTGGAGTTTGAAAGACTTGCCATTTACCAGAGTTGCATTATGGGACATGTAGTGTAGAAAGCATGATCCGTTTGTAAGGACTAAAAGTTAGGATATTTAAGTCTCTGCTGTTCTGATTCTGGCCAATCTTTTTTTTTTTATGTCACTCGCAAATCTTTCACCTTTTGAAGTGTTAATTGATGGATGATTGCCCCTTGTGAAGGGGGTTTATCCATCCTGATGTTAAATGTCTTTTTTATGTTAATGACTGGAAACTGATAGGAAAGAAAAGTTAGAAAAATGAAAAAAAAGGAAATTATAAGCTTGATTATCAAACTACTAAAAGACAATGTTTGAGTTAAAAAACTTATATTTATGCTGCTCAGTATCATCCTGACCATGATTTCCTCATGGGTTATATGATTTTTTTATTCCTCTACCTCCATCTAGTGGAATAAAATTGTAAGTACAGCGCTGAGAAAGCTGTTGGCTGAACACTGGAATGGCCATGCGGTCATCATTTTTTTCCAACAAAAAAATGAAAGAATAAATAAATGCCACTGGAAAGTAGTCTCAGACAATATCTGCATTTGAATCATTTTAAGATTCATGATCTGTGTTAACCCTGTGTTTATTGGACATCATTAACATCTAACAAATACCAGTGTCTGCATCTTCTGAAACATGCCATTAGTCATCAAAAGTCACATTTATAAGCAGCTCTCATAAGTTGAGTTGTTAAAGAGGGCACCGGTTATACCCCAAACAGAACATAAGGGTTGATCAAAAAGAGTCAAATGACGTGATTTTCACATTTACATTTATTTTTTTTATTGTAAAGGTGGTTTCTTAGAAAATAGTCACGTGATACAGAGGCAAAGAAATCAAGAAAGAGGCCTGAAAACAGACAAGTGTGAAGGCAAGAAAGTCAAGAGAACATCGACAGAAAATAGAACTTTGGTGATGACATTCTTAATAAAAAAAAACAGATCACTCTTATCGTGGCAACACGATGGAAAGCGCAATAAAAAAACAACACGTGAAAAACAGTGTGTTGTAACCAAGGCGTCCAAACCAAACGGAATCACATACCACATGCTAACTAACGGAAGATCTTCTGACGAGAGTGAGCGCTATCGCGGGTTTAATGCTACATCAGCTGAAACGACAAGATCAACAGCAGTACAGTATATAAAGACTAATTTTAACAGTATAAAACATCTCTATTTAAACATATCTGCCTATTAGGGAATGTGTTTTTTTAGTACTTACATAGTAGTGTCATTTATAAGTGTTGGTTAGATAGGAGATAAACAGTACATCTATCAAGACAACAGTCTTTAGAGACTTACTGTGTGAGCGTCTATGTCTTGCAAAAAATAAAAAATATCCTACATCTTCAGTTAATGCTTTTCTTTCTCAATAAGGTAACAGTTTGCAACTTAACATGATCCATACTATGGTTGAAAGGGATTTTAAAATGACTACTCTTTTTCATACAAATGCTCTGTAGTGGACCAAAAACTCATCTTAGAAGTAAACTATCTTTGATTTGGGAGGTGTTCCAATACCATTTTTTCCTTTCCGACTGATAGTGAGTTTATAAATATGATGCTCAGCTATTGATTAAACCAATGACTTCCAAGCTTTTTTCCTCAAGGGAACCCTTCCTTATCAGTGATTAAACTGATGACCCCTGACTTAGTGACACATATTATGGATCTTTCACATTATATTCAATTCATAACAATAACAGAATACAAAAAAAGGATAAACTGTACAATCAACCCAAATAGTGTGAAGTGATTGTGTTGATTAGGATGAATTTTGAGCAGATTATTTCCTGTGAATACTGCATCAGAGAATGTTCTAACCTTTTAATACACTTCTCTGCATTATGTAAAAAAACAATATTCTAACAACACAGGCTCTGTTGTGTTCAGGTCTTCGGTGTGCCTTTATGCTGTTTATATCTTAAATAATAATCCAAACTTTACAAATAACAATTTCATTTTCTTCACAGAAATGAAGAAAATGCTGAGATATAGGCCAACTGGATATATTTTTTTTAAAAGTTGTCTAACACCCCTTAAAATCAAGGAGATTTGCAACACCCAAGGTTAGGAATCAGTGGATTAAACTGACCAACAGTGTTTAAAATAGTTCATTTAACTTGAGTACTTATTTACTGTTGAAACACATCTCTACTTTGACTTAATTGCCCCTTTTCAATGCTGGGTTTTGTAATGGAGTATATTTATATTTACTTGACTTGAGTAAAAGATCCTATATATGTGTATATATATATATATAAAACACACCAATACACCTCTGGGAGATGAACCCTCTGCATTGTTGTCATTTACAGATTACTTCACACCTATTCTCAACAGCTATTTGAGCATGAGTACGAATCAGAAGACAGTTTATTCAGTTGTATTACTGTATGTCATTTCAATGGCGGACTACAGCTACGGTCCAGAAATCCCAGGTTCCCGTGGGGATTTCTTTCTCAGAAACTACGAAGCAGATTTTGGCCCCCTTAGTCTCAATGGCACAACTACTGTAAAACTACTGTTTGTTTGTTGTTGTTTTTGCAGGACACAGACGTGACTCTCTAATACTTCCATTGTGGTCTAAAGTAAATGTCAGCCCTGGTAACTAAATGCCTACAATGGCTTTACTAAACAGCACATTATCATCTCCTCCCTTCACCTCTTCTTACCTAAACTCATATCTTGTCTTCAAAAGTGTTAAACTAGCCCATCATCTCCCCCCTCACCTCACCTCCCTGTACACAAAACGCTTCCCCATCATCTTCATCAAACAAACCCATATTTTTGACGCCTCACGTATTTAACCCGTCGCTCCCCTCCCCCTCCTTTGTAGCTCAGCAGTACCCCCCCCCCCCCTAGCAGGGATGAACGTTACAGGCACGGATCTCCTTCCGGTCCTTGCAACCAGCCGTCAGGGCGCCTTTAGCTCTTTTCTTTGCCGCCATTAAGCGCTCCTGGATCCCCCCCTCACACGGTTTGGTGCAGTCCGTCCAGGCGGTCCACGGCTGCATCCTGCAACCTGAAACAGAAGGGTCTCAACTCTGGCTCTCATGTAGTCAAGCTAACGTAACAGATCGTAGCCTACCAACCTGGCTGCTCCTCGGCCGCCGCGTCTCTTCCCTGTTTGCCCCGTCTCCTTCTCTTTCCTCCTCCTGCACCTCCGCCTCCACCCCCACCTCCTCTCTCCTCCTTTGCTTTTGTCCGGCACTTCCTGATCTTGCACTTCTTCCTCTGGATGGTCTCGGGACAAGCGTTGCCACCGAACTGCGGCTCCAGTTTGACCATACGGGTCCGAATGGTGTGTCCTTTGCCGCAGGACTTGTTGCACTCGGACCATTCGGACCACTCGGAGACCATGCAGTCGACGGCTGGAAGGGAGAACGGAAACGGAAAATGGAGAACGTGGGAAAACGCCAGACAATTAAATGTCAAGGAACAAATACAAGCACAGGAAACATTTCATGGCATATTTCTTCTAGTGATTGATAAGCTCAAAATCAGTTTGTCAGTAGTGCACATTCCAATTTGAACTGTTCCTCGAGGTGTCATTCCATTTCACTGAAAGCTCAAGTGAACTTGTGTGAGATGTAGGAGTCATGTGCATTCATCTTACCCAGAATGCAGTACACTGTAATGAATTATCAGTAACCACTGGACAATGTGAGACCACATTTGTGTTAATCCACACTACGTAACTACATTAATGGTCCTTTGTGCAGGAAACCCACGGTCGGTTTTGTCCATTATCAATTCCCAAAAAGTTTATTCAAACAAGACGGTCTCATCCTCAATAACACCGGCAAAAAGCGAAACAGGCAGCGTTACTGCTATGAATGGAAATAAGACGAACACAGAGCCGCCAAAAGAAAAGGCCTCATCATTTTATCCTATGAGACATTAGTGTGAAATTGTCATCATTAGCAGATCAATTATTGAGTTGGGGCCAAAGACATGTTGGTGCCAAATTTAAAGAAATTCCCTCCAGGCGTTCCAGAGATATCGCGTTCACAGGAATGGGACGGACGGAGGGACGACCCAAAAAACACAATGTAAATGAAACATGATAAAAAGTGACAGGTGAAACAGGCAATACATGAGAAATGACACCTCAAAATTAACAAGCGTAAAAAGAATACATATGAAACAAAACCTTACACACACAAACCATATCTCGGGAAACAAGCAGGTATGAGGGAAGTTAGGGCGACAGTATATAAATCAGTTTGTGGAAAAAAGTTCAAGTTTAAAAAGCTAAGGTGAATGCACCTATCATTCTGAAAGTACAGCGCAGTAAGTTGTTCGAGGCTGCCTCTCTGGATCTCTCCTCTCTGTGACAGTTAGGAATGAAAAAGCAGCAGCTCTGTGCTTCAGGTACTCACGGCACTCGGGAAGCATGCACTTCTCCGTCTGCTCCAGCTCCTCGGAGCACCCCGCAGGATCCGACTTCAGCATCCTCTGACGCGTTCGCAAGCCCAGCCCGCACGTCACGCTGCAATCGCTCCAATCGGACCAGGGTGACAGCATGCAGGAGATGCTATCTGCAAACAATACAGGTATGCAAGCATGCATGCTACAGTTAAGTGGGCTAATTATTGCTAATTACGTAATGAAGCTGGAACCCGGTTCATGCTCATGTGTAGTATATCTGTCATCAGTTGGCTCATATACTACAGTGAACTGAATTGGTCCGAAGTGTAAATTTACAACAAACGCTCATGTAACTAGAATTACTGACTCATGGTTGTATGCCTCTACAAACCAGTCAAGTAGCAGTCCATGTCTGTCCATGAGGTCATCACTTCATTATTTTATCCTATTAGACATTTGTGTTAAATTGTCATCATTAGCATATGCATTCAAGAGTTATGGCCATAAACGTGTTTTGTGGGGTCACAGTGACCTTTGACCACCAAATTGTAATCAGTTGATCCTTGAGTCCAGCCCAGGCGGCAACCTCTGTTTCTGCCGAGTGAAGCCAATACAGAAGCGTCTTAAAACTTGCTTTCTCTCGACTGACCAGAAGGAGGCGACTCCTCTGGTTGAAAAAAGAAGTCTGATTGTATAGAAGTGAGAAAATGACTCTACTTCTCACTTGATTTATTACCTCAGTAAACATTGTAAACATGAGTTTATGGTCTCAATCACTAGTTTTAAGTCTTCCTCAATACAGCATGATGTTCATTTAGTAAATTATGGTCCATTTAGAGTCAAATATACCATAAAACGGAGTGTGCTTTAGGGCGGGCTTACTGTGATTGACAGGTCGCTGCCACTACCAGAGACGTATACAGCGTCTCTACATCACTCCTCCTCATTCCAAATATGGTAACTTCTGTTTATCGGTTGCGGTATATCATTTCAACCCTTAGACATTGGAAACGTTTGAAACGTTTGCATTTTGTCAATCGTAAGGTGTTAATGCACGTAGTTTTGCGAGCTGCCAATTTAAAAAAGATTGGTCAAGAGAATTCAATATTGCTGTGAATATTGATGGTATGTCTCGTGTCGCGCTAGTGACGGTTCTCTCTGACTAATCAGTGGTCTGCAGTGTTTTAACTCCACCTTCTAGTATCGGCCCAGCTCGCTTGGAACCTGAACCGAGCTGGTACCAAGCGCAGAGGGGATCTATTGGTACAATCCACAACTTTTGCTAAAAAACTTCTTATGTGTAACGAACTAAACTGAACCAGACTGCTTGGTTGAAACATGCCACAAGTGGGTGTTATAATTAATTAAATTCCCTCCAGGTGTTCCTGAGGTATCGCCTTCATGAGGATGGGACGAACCTGAGGTCACATTGACCTTTGACCACCAACATCTATAATCAGTTAATAATCACCAAACGGGCTCCAATCCAAATTTGAAGAAATTCCCTCCAGGGCGTTCCTGAGATCTCATGTTCAGGGATAAAAAAAGTGTAATATGATAAAACCAAAGAAATGAAAGAAAATACATTTTACTTACGGCATTCTGGCATCATGCATTTCTCCACTTCTGCCACCTCGGTCTTGCACATTGATCCGTCTATAGGGGGCATCTTCACCATGCGCTCGCGTCTTCTCATGCCCAAGCCGCAGGTTACGCTGCAGGGGTCCCACTCAGCCCACTCGGTCACCACACAGCTGCTGGGTGCTGTGGAGAAGAACACAACACCAAAAACACATTTAGTATTTCGGTGTTTGCCGATGTTCCACCACAGAGATGTCCAGTTTTGGATTGACTGCTAAACTTAGCGTAACTAACTGAACAGTGCTTGTTAAATTCCATTTTTGGAGCTTGTATACCCAAACAGACTCACTGTCACAATAACCTGTCAATGTTTTGTTTTTTTGGGGATTACTGCAGAAAATGAACATTTACACAATAGTGTACCTATTTAGATGAAACAAATACACACATGTACACAACTCATATATGCATAATGGTTCATATGTGAAAAGACGGTAACAAATCAAAGTCACTACATCGTGGAAGAACATTAAAGTCACTTATGAAATTGAAAAATAAATTCAATTATTTTGTATTATTATTGTTTTTTAAACTCTCAACAGAAACATAGACATAGTCACGCAGCAATACGATAGAAAAAGGCCTCACAGCATTCATCGTTGACGACACACTTCTCCGTCTCCTCAGTCTGGAGCTGGCAGAGCGAGCCGTCCTCGGGATACTGTTTGACATACCGCTCTCTAGACCTCATCCCCATCCCACAGGACACGCTGCAGGCCGACCAGCTGATCCACTCCGACATCATACACGTCGAGGGCTCTGTCCACCAGGAAAAAAAGAGACGCAAGAGCATCCTGACATTTTAGTTCCATTTCTTTTGTCTTTGCTGGTTTATTATTAGAAAAGGTTCCAGGTTTGTACTTGAGCTGTTAAAAAAAAGAAAAAAAGGTATCATAATTTGCATGTGTGGATTAGAGAAACAACGAGACCAGATTCAGCTCTAGGGAAGCACATTGGAGCTGATAAGAGATTCTGGATTTTTATTTAATGATGTTAATGCGTGTTCGCAGTGGCAGCCATGATGAGCAACATGGAAGACATTGTTTTATGATCGGTTCCTCAGTGGTTCCCTCACCTGAGGACATTATATTCTTAGTCTGTCAATAGGTGTATTGGTATATTTCTTGGTGTAGGTGTGAGAATAACTACTTCAGTGAAACTGTATTAGTTTATTTTGTTTATCTATCAGAAGCAGCAAAATCTACGCTCGCTCGCTTGCAATGCATCCTGGTACAATGTAAGTCTATGGGGGAAAAAATCTTTTTGGGCACAATGGGCTCACGTGACGGACCTGGAAGTTGTGATTCCATGGTTCAGGCCACCACGAAAATTGTCTTTGCCCTTGGGGACTTGGTTGAACCCAGGTCGTCCGGTTACAGGACAGTCTTCCTTCATGCCACACCAGACTCCCCTCTAACAGCTTCTCGGATTTTAGTCTGTTAAATCGTCTCAAAGCTGCCACTTTCAAAAAAAGCTCTTCCTCAGAATCTGCTTTGGCTCTCTTTTTAATAAGGCAAGTTGCCTGAAGGACAGTCCTATTCACAGCGTGGGCCTGAGGGAGTGAAAGTCAATATGCATGACCCCCGGCTGGTATATCAGCTGAAAAGTGAACTGCAGCTTCTCTGGCTTTAACAAGGCTCCACTTTGGTGTATTTTATTACTATTAGCCAGCACTGCGCTTCGAGATCTCCCTATCCCTCCCTCACTATAGGAGTCTAACCGCGCTTTGATGCCGTCTCAGTAAACACCTCTTCTGAGAGGGGGAGCCCTGGTGCAGATACTGAAAGTGAGTCAAGACGATGCGATTATGCGAGAACACGTGTAAATAAAATTTTATTGAGAAATCAACAGAAAGCGGCATTGCTTACTGGCTGTGGCCTAATAAAGCAGAACTGAGCGAAGTATTGATGAATGATACGGGTATCTCCGAACTCCAATGAGGCCTCCAGAGAGCCAAAGTGTTTCCCAGGAATATCAATCAATCCGTGAACCCCGCAATTATCAATCTCCCGCCGCACGCTAATGGTGCTCTAAAATGAAAACAAAGGAGGTGCTCCGCAGCAAAAAGCCATTGCTGTCTGATATATCAATAAGAACAGGTGGGAGTGTGTGTGTGTGTGTGTGTGTGTGTATGAAGCTCTGAGCGAGGGAAAGGGGAAGATGGGCGCTTTCTCTCAGCATTTCTTTTAAAAAACTGACAACTGGAAATTGGACAAAAGACATCTCCTGGGGTTTTTGTTTATGAGTGTGTTTGTTTGGGGTGTGAGGGGGTCGTGGGTTGTTGCTCAGAGTGAGAGAGCATCAAACTGACATCTTAGACGGAAATCAGAAAGAAAAGTTTCTGCGAGAAATGTAGGAAAAGATTAGTCCAATTTGATACTTGGATTCCAGCGAATCTGCTTTGTTGTTGTTGTTCATGTCTTCGCAACTACACTTTGTTTCTGCATCTTAATGAACACACACAATCTCCACCATAATAACATGGTGGGTCGATTTCTTTAAAGTCAAAGATAAACATATTTTATACCTGGTTTTCGGCATCTGGGATGCAGGAGGACGCTCAGCGCCAACAGCTGATCCACATAATCTTATGTTTCAGTGAAGTAATTAGGGTATCCAAATCACCGATGTTTACACTGTGTGATTAGGGATTTGTATTTTGTGACAGATCCTCTCAAAGTAACCATATCAACTTCAGGTATGTGTGGGCTTCACTGACTTTCCCAGTCAGCTCCTGGCTCCTTCTGTTTCACCTGTTTCTTCACGCACGCGCTGCATAATCGCTCACAACAACAATCCCAATGGTCGCGCAATGGTTACACAAACAATTCCACTAGGCCGTGAAATATAAATGAGGCAGCGGCTTTGTGTTTCCACCTGCAGATCAGCCAAAATGAACCATTCACTTTGGGTTTTAGTTGCAACAGGATGAATACCTGAGCTTTAATCTGCCTATTATTTTGAGGGCTCACTGATCAAAGGAAAACAAGGATTACAACAACAAATAAATGCAGTCTTTGTTTTTTTTATGCTAATTTGTGCGATTAAGTGGGACAGAAGACAATAATACCATTGTGTTTGTGGTCATGCAATAGAGTTTGGAGGTGAAAAAAACAATAGTTTTTCAGCATATTGTTTAAAGTGTGCCAAAAAAGTTTGTGTTTGTGTGATTATACACCTAGTATATTCACAACCTGCAATTCCAATTGTGAAATACATATATTAATGAAAAGGTGTTTTTGTTATTCTTGTTACTCTCACATTGTTACAGGAACGTGGGATGAACTAATAAGAACGCGCTCTGCAGTCTTTGTCTGTTTGATGAAGGGGCGTACCGCTCCCCGCCCGACGGCGGTACGTTTGTAAAATATTTGGATATTCCTGGTGGCCACCGATTGGTTGACGCCGCACGCCGAACATAACTGAAAGATTGTGCGCCCTGTCTGTAGTAATATCCTACATATTCGTGAATTCCGGTACATTTTATGAACCTAAAAAACACAAGTTTAATGTCTACCATTAGTCCCCAGGGACCCGAGTCCTGCCGACACCGCCGAGTGCAAAGTGTAGAGCTTCAGAGAGCCGGGGATGATCAAATGACAACATTCACTCTCAGTGGTTTCCCTGACATGAGAAATACTTTAAGAACAAGACAATGGAGGATATCTGGTAAGCCTGCCACTAATTATGTCAGGGCTGCAACATTTGTTTTTCAATTTAGAATGGTATTCACTGATATTATAGATGTAAATGAGCCCGGTCACATCTGATTGGCATGAAATGATGCTAAATGAGATCTTTAGTCCGGAAAGGACTCCGGTAGTTTTCTACTACTGAACCTCGCAGTATTCACAACGTGAAAGGAAGGTTGTGTGTGATAATATAAATATAAATATATATATATATATATACATATATATGTGTATATATATATATTTCTGTATATTTTCATATCAAATCATATTTGGCAGAAAAGTTTTTTCCCAATATTGTGCAGCTCTAATCCGTCCTGTTTAAAGCATGAACGTCGGAACCGTTACCATTCGTAGACCACCACCGTTAGTGTGGCTAACCATCGTGTTGTTTAGTATTTTAAATGAATCATATATAATAATAAATCAACGCAGCACACGCGCCGCTGATCACTTACGTAGCACCTACAATGGAGCGCCTTGCTCAAGGACTTCCCAGTAACTGCAGTGATTAACAACTATACCCCCACCCCCCTACACCCCCCACCCCCTCCAACCGTTACTTCTGATAAGGACACTGAACTGTACATATGTGTGTGTTTTTACCGTCAATGCTGCATCCCGGCCCCATGCAGGGCTGGAAATCTTGGGTGTGGGGACACGGCACGCTGAGGTCCAGCTGGGCCTTCAGCATCCTCTGCCTCATCCTGCGTCCCTTTTCACATGTCGCGCTGCTACAGGCTGACCAGGGAGACCAGCCCGAGTAGATGCACGTCTCTGGTGTGTCATCTAAATGAGAAACACAGGAGCCAACAAAGAAAAAGAGGCATTGTGATATGTCCTTTGGGCTGACACTGATTATTTTACATCGTACCCACAGGTGATTACTGCAGGTACTGGACCAAAAGAGGCCACCGAGTGACATTTGAAGGGGGAGAGCAGAGTGTGATTTGTAAATGTCTTGCCCAATTATCAGCGGTAGCTGGAGCTCCAAGAAGTAGCAGGGGGACTGGCTTCAATTAAAAGTGCTCTCTCGGGGGTTCAGAGAGCCAGAGAAATTGAGGGAGAGAGAGATGCGAGAGAGAATATACCGTCAGGCCTCGGGGACGAACCTTAAGCGGGTGCAATTCTCCTGGATAACGTATAATGACAGAGGAGAATGAGGGAACAAAGGAGCCGGAGACGCAGAGAGGAAGGGAAGAGGACAGACGGGGCTGAAAGCAGTGAGGCTCCGCAGTGGAACAAAAAGGGACCGGCCTCGTCTATAGTGTCATCTCACACAGAGAAGACGGGAGATGGCGGAGAAGGAGAGGGCAGGCAAGAGTAAGAGAGGAGGGAAAGGAGCAAATGGTCTATGTCTGACTGAGGAAGACATTTATTAGCCGGCGGGAGATTCTCGTTAAGAAATTCTGCACCGTGGGCAAAATGCTGCGCCCTTCCCGAGGCCACTTAAAATAGGCTCTAAGCGCCAAAGTACTACACAAACACTGGCATGCACTGGTCTGTCTTGTTTAGCCCATCTGCTGGTTAACAAGCAGGCAGGGGACAGCTCATTTCGCAGGTTTAAGGTCACAGCGCTGATACACCGGTTCTTGCTAGAAAATAACTAACTTGTTTGATGTATTGTCCGACCACGTTTTTTCCGTACGTATTTTTTACTGTACTTTTTCTTCATTGTTGCAGTTTTGAACATGTGGTTAACTTTGTAAATTCAAGCAAAAGAAAAACACTACGAACTTACTTTGTTATGTTTAGTAAAAAAACATGGTGCGGCTTGAAATAGGTATTGGTACCTAATTTAAGTTTCGTACATAACTTAAAATAAGTAAACGTTGCCTTTTTATTTCACACAGGACATCCTGGGTCTCCTGGGTGAAAGTTTGTTTGACACTCTTCCCTACGCAGACTCCCGCAGAGTATGAGTACAAATGTTTTTGAGGAACGTCAAAAACCAACGGAGAAAATATTTTTCCCTTGAAAAGTAATTTACAATGCAGTTTGCAATTTGTTGTATAGGAATGTTTGTTTCAGGAGACTAGGCTGACATTTTCATTCATGCATTCATTCATGAAAAGTGGTATAAATCTTAAATAAATAATATGTACAAAATATATGTTATATAATGAAATACTATAACAGTGAACATTTTGCATATACATTGTATACTGATTTCGTATGCAGCACTGCTGAAACATCGTTGTCCAAGAGTGACAGGATCTGTGATCCATGGCGGGATATAAAGTATAAAGTGGTTGATCGGGACAGGACTTGTTCTCTCTGTGTTCTGATTGCCTGACCTGAGCCCATCTGTGACTCTATCTAAACCACTTGTGTCTGTAATGAGCTATGTGTGTGTCCTGGAGCGCCACGCTATCCGCTCGGTCTGTAAGTGGATAGTTAACGTGAATGTTTTGCACACACAGTGAATTGAAGAGTTCAAAGAACATAAAGGAATGCAATATCACGTAATGACAGGGTCTGAATAAAACACTCCATCAAGACCTTAAAGTGAATCCATTATACCTTGTTAGGGTCTTTCCCTGAAGAACTTTAATCAAGAAAAGGTGTGTTTACAGTAATTAAATCAGAGTAAAAGGACATTTTCCAACCAAATGAACGTAGCAGGATGGCCAGAACTGGGGCCATTTTATGTGTACCGTTGCCACTGCGACCGTTGTAGCGGGCTGACTTTCGTATAAACTAAACAGAAAAACAACTTCAACAACTTAATGCTTTGTTACTAGAGGACAGTTGGCCAGTTAGCTAGCTAATTCCACCACACTTTTCATGCTACACTGGTTACAGGCTACCTAGCTAACTAGCCATCCATCCGTCTCCGGAGCTGCGTCCACTCTCTTCCCGGCCAGCTGCGACAAAACACTTTACCGCCCAACTGACGTGTGTTGTCATCATAACAACTAGCAACAATCGCTTCGTTTCCTTTCGTACCACTCAAATGACCACAGAAACCAGTTCAATGTCCACCCTACTCCCATTTCATTTGTGTGGGTGTGTGCATTTACTGTACCTTCCGCCTTCTCCTCCTGTCCAATATCAGCGACGATGTCGTCTATGGTGTCCGGGACCACGTTGCACTGCTCTCCCTGCACACAGAAGGAAAACGCATAGGCAAATATATCCAAAGCTCCTCACAAAACAAAACGATCTTTGAGCATGAAACTTTGATGATTACACTGTTATCTCTGTTATCTCAATAGATCACCATTGGCTGTGTATGAGAAAATGGTATTTCAGGAATTCTGTGTGTGACAACATGATTGAATTGCAATTCTATTCTTAGTTAACCTCCAGGCCTGTGTGTATGTGTGATCAACAGAGTTTAAATAGTTTGACAGCGTCATCACGAAGCAGTCTTGTTTAATCAGATACTTCGACGCAGTTGCTTGTTGTTGAAGTCCTGTATAAGGTGTTAATTGTACGTAAATTACATATCTTTTTAAAATTTTCATTCAAAAACAGATGTAGCTCACATTTAGCAAGTTATTAAATTTGTAGCACACTTGAAATTAATATAATTACTATAAATAGACTTGATCACATGAGTTTCAAGTAGTTTTGCATCTACATCGAAGAGCTATCAGCTACAGCGTGAATTTGCTGGCGACTGTCACATGCAAGTTAGCCCAAATTTGCTCAAAAGTTTGTTTTAAAATGGCGTTTTACTTGCATAATATAGTGTTGGAGCTGTACTTCCTATCATTGGTAGATATTTCTCCCAGTTATCAAAGAAGTTGAGTAACTATTCCCTGACAGTTGGAGACCAATACAATAAACGATAAAGTGGTTTTGTCGACAAGGCTGGAGATGATTGAGTTTTGTAAAAAGCTAATACGTGGTATTTTTTGCCAAGAAACACTCTGTATACGTGCATACCTACTTTTACAGACTGCATTGTACCTTTCTAGCGATGCGTTCCACCACCAGCTTGGCTACAGAGGTAATTGCCCCTCCCTCTGGGTCGTAGAACGGGCTCTGGGGGTGGTCCAAACTGGTCAAGGGTCGGATCTTCTCCTGAGGAATAGTGGGCTTGTTTGGTGACTGAAAAAAAGCCGAAATAAGACGGTAAAGTGAGCAAAAAAGTATTATATTCAAAGGTTAAAGCTGCTATACTCAGTATGTTTTATAGTAACAATGGATCAAATGAATTTGTGTCATGTAAAAGGTTTTGCTTGCAGAGACAAACCCACAAATAATAAATCGCCAGACTCCCCTTAGCGCTACAGAGTGCTTTAGCACCTTTCAGCTCATTGTTTTGGTTTTGAGGTCTGCAACTTCAGTCTTGGTTCAGTATTACTGCCCTCATCAGCGCTATTTTCTAGCTACTATGGTCGGCAAAGAAGCTCTTTAAACTGACTTTATGCCACAACGGACTGATAAAGTTAAAGATATTTCTCACTGGAGACCAAAACAAAGCTAAAAAAACTTGACTTATATTTGTCAAGTGGTCACAAACAAGAATCCGAATGAATGCCAATGTTGCTCAATGACAGCTTGATAGGTAAAAAAATGCCATGTTTCTAACACAGTTGTCATAATAGCTTCAAACTGTAAGGTGATAATCTGTCAAAGCTGCGTTCACAGCTGGTTGAGTTGCCCCCACGTGGTCATAAAAAGCAATCGATTAATGCAGCTTTGAGTATCTTATATATAAAATATCTCATGCCTCTGGAACACATCAAGCCCCCAGTGACTCTTCTGGAAAACAAGCGCAAATAATAAGATGCTACCAATAAAGATGACAATGATTTGAAGGGAGAGTATTCCCACCCTCTCACATTAGCATTGTGCAAATGGGCACTTGGTGTTGGAACGGTTGGTGTCCTAGAGGAAAACATCTGCTCTTGTACCGTGTACTGAGTATGAAATACAACCCGAGGGAGGGC
Organism: Leptoclinus maculatus; assembly: GCA_032191485.1. NCBI lineage: Eukaryota > Metazoa > Chordata > Actinopteri > Perciformes > Stichaeidae > Leptoclinus > Leptoclinus maculatus. Next base: position 5,377,341 of record JAVDOI010000007.1, read on the forward strand.
AGTCTGAGTCTTCCACTGAGCAATGGTAAGAGTAATCAAAGCTAAACAGCCAAAATTTAGGACATGGGAATTATTTGTGGGACAAGAATACTAATCCAATAGCAGCGTACAGTGTCTGCGTGTCTGTGAAACAGGCTTTTAGAAGGAGAACAACATGATTTCTCTTGAGGGGAAGGGAACAGTGGAGCGGCAGTAATTTAAATATACAAACAAGAATTAAGAAAAAGTAATAACACTGCATTCATTTTATACCCCAGTCTGACCTATAAGGGTAAGGTAGGTAGGTGTCAAGAGCCACCGCTTCTGCCATCTGGTGCGGGGCCTCTTTTCTTCTCTTTTCCTTAAACATGAATCATTCTCTTTGTTCTTACAGGTTAACTCAGTGTTGTTTCAAGTTCCAAACCAACTTAACATATGCAGGAGTACTAAATCAGACAAAAGGAAAGACATCCACAAAGGAAGTATGAGAATGAGATATGAAGTTACATTCTCATCTACAGCGCTGTAACGGAGACGTTGATGATTCCCTTTGTAGTTAAAAGTTCACTAAAAGTACCTTCTCTGACTTTTTGGTTAAAAAACCTTGTGTGGCCATGAGACCAAATAGAAGACATCACATGGGAGACATTTGCACGCTACAAATTTAGTTTAGTGTTTACTTTGTGCAAAGTTGAACAAGAGGACTTCCATGATTCTGTCCGTAGGTGGCAGTGATTCAATGCCTGCTGTACAGTAGGCTGTACAGTAGGACGCATTCATTATCTAATGGTAAACCTACACAATGTGTTTTCAGGGGAACACTTTCCAGAGTAATGGTGTATTATCTGCTTGGAAACTGTTTTAAAAAGACATTCCAGGACCAAGGAAACAAATGCAATGTTTAAGCAGTGCAGTCACATAGTTGTGTTGTACTCTACGTTTTATATAATGACTGAGTGCTGACATACATGTAGCACAATACATATTGGGGAGGGTGTCATTTGTAGCCATTTAGGGCTGCCGGCGCAGTGGGGCTAGCTGTTCCAGTGTTAGGAGGGGAGGTCAGAGACCGGGCTGTAGCACTGTGGCTGCCATCGCTCCTCGTCTCGGGGCCCCACAAAAGCAAAGCTGACGCCAGCCAGGCTCCGTCCACGCCGTTCAGCGAAGTTGGACAGCCTCACAAGCTTAGCCTCCAACGCCTCCAGTAGAGGTTGATAGTGTCAACTGTTTGAAGTGGATAATAGTAGAAGCCTTTTGGGTGTCTCTGGGCGGGTAGTGGAGGTTCACCGATGTGGTCTATCCTCCCCCATTTTTATGAATTGCGTCCTATCTATTCATGTTCATAAAAGTTGCCCATTTTGTTCTGTAAAGTTGAATTTTATGATTATTTGTCGGCTCTGACTTCGTGGGAAGTAAATTCGTGCCACACCTTTTGAAACCCTAGAATTTTTACACAGCTCACAAATCGGCCATTTACCTCAATCTTGAGGGAGCGGAAATACTGCTGTTTAAATATGTTCAGCTTCGAATACATTCAGTTGCCTCTTAACTGCCTTAATTATTGTCCCTATGATCACAACATCTTATAACTTGGAAAACACATACTATGTATGTACATTGACTACCGTATACATATTTTTTCCAAAATAAGAGCTCTTCCAGAAGAGCAGGGACTTTGCCTCTCTGTGACATAGAGATACAGTCATCAACATCCCAAAAGGAAGCACAGCGATTGAATTAAGTGCAGTGGACCTTGACACAACCCGAAAACACAATGCCTCCGGCCACGGCTGTTGCCGTCACCCAAGCATTTCTGATTTAGTAAACATTGTAAACATGAGTTCATGGTCTCAATCACTAGTTTCAAGTCTTCTTCAATACAGCATGATGTTCATTTGGTAAATAATGCTCCCATTGGCGGGGCTACCTTGTTATTGACAGGTCGCTACCAGAGCCGAATATGGCGTGTCTACCACAACGTCTACAAACTCCTCAGTCCAAATAAGGTCACTTACGTTTACCAGTTGCAAAAAACAAGATGGCGAGGGCTAAAATCCAAGATGGCGATGGCCAAAATGCCCGACTCAAGACATTAAAACCGCAGTCCACAAACCAATGTGTGATGTCACGACAACTGAAAGCCTCTATTGGATGCTACAGCTCTCATGTTTCTACCATTGCCAACGTACCTCTGAACTAACCAGTGACATTAAGCTAGATTACCTCATATGTGACACCATTGTCAGTGCCTGCATCCCAGGGAATGAGGTCTGTCTCCAGCCTCTGGACCCAGCCACACTCCTTGGTGCAGAGGTCCTCTCCCGACAGCCCCACATTCCAGTCTGGGCTAGGCCCCAGCATGGTGAGGAAGGACATCAGGTGACGGGTTCGGTCCACAGAAAACTCAGCTGATGGAGCTGCACGCCTGGTGACACGGGTGAGTAAAGAAAAAAAAGGGAAATAAACAAAAGTTTATATCCAGATGATTAAATATTATAATGAGACAGCTCTAAGTCAGCATTTTTTTGTTAGATACTTGGTAAAGGGCTCTGATATCAAGAACTCTGACCCGACTCAACCTCTTCTAATTGCTGGATAATTGAACCTCTGAAATGTCCAATTAGCGGCAGAGAATAGCTTATAATGAAATGTTCTCTCTCAATGTCTAAAAATCGACAGAATATAATAAATCACTCAAAGATGATAATAGGGTAATTTCAAGTTTTTGTATGAACAACAGTCCCTGGTATCTTAATTATCACGTCTTAACCGAGACAAACTGTAAGTGCAAACACAACTTTTTTTGAACAACTTGATAACTTTGCATGCAAAATTGAACAAAATGAGCTCATATTTCATGCTCACATGGAGTGTGTGATCGTGTGTGTGTATGTGTGTGTGCATGCGTGCATGTGCGCGAAGATAGTCATTAGTAAAAATAATAGCGGCACAATGTATCGCGAATGACAGACAGCGCTAGGAGGGGTAATTAAACAGATGTTTGGTGAAAGATACGGTACATTAGTGTGTGTGCGTGTGTGTGTGTGTGTGTGTGTGTGTGTGTTGGTGCTCATGCAGTGCTGGGGGGCTAGAATTGTGATAGGTTTCTAATTGCTCTTGAGCTAGTTCCAAAGAGTGCACAGGATGCCAGAGTGTGTTTATTCAGCCTGGCTTTTTAAGAGCTGCATAAAGGAAGACATCATAAAACAATTAAGAATCATTTGTAATTGTTCAAGATCAAGAGCAGTGGATGTGAGCTGCTCGCCATTCAGGACATTTAGAGCGATTGTTGTGGCAGTAAATCCCGCAGGATTATCAGAGACCCCAGTCACCCCGACCACGGACGGTTTCGGCTGCTGCCGTCTGGGCAAATAAGATACTAGGCAGCTGTTTTCATCAGGCTCACACAAGTATTTGCAAACTATATCCCACATAATTCACATTACAGTGTTATATACTGTATACTGTATGCACATAATTTGTAACATTATACTGTATTTTATTACCATGTTATACCGCTTTATTGCTATTATGCTGAAATGTTGAGGAGCCAAAACAAAATAATTTTACTCTCTTACATGTAATAAAAGTTTCTCAACTATACATATTTTCTTACATAAAAACACATTATCTTCAGAGTATCTACCAAAATTCGGTGTATCTTCGTCTACTTCAGACGAAACAGATTATGTTATGCTTTTGAAGAATCTTGTTTTGAAGGAAAGTTGGGTAGCTTCTCAAAAGAAAAAAAAAATATTGTTTTGTGGGCCCCAAAAATGAAAATCAGCCTTGTTTTGAGCTTTGCCACCAGACCACAACATTTGATAGGTCATACAATTTTCGGTAGCACTTTATAATAACTACACACTATGAAGCATTAGTTAAGCATGAGTAAACACTTAATTCATCATTTATAAAGCATTGTTCCTACATTAATAATTCATTAGTATGCAGTTCATAACAACAGTTATAAATGTTTTATTCTTGATTAATAAGCTTGTCTATTATGTGTTCTATTATTGTGTTTTCATACTTTATAAATGATGGATTCCCCATTTGTAAATTAAGTATTATATATTTTACAAACCAATTATTAAGGAGTTGTAGATGATTAATAAGTTAATTTATAAAGTGTTAGTAAATGATTAATAACTTATTTAGATGTACATTATTCATGCATTTATATATATATAATAATTAGATATGCACTAATGGTTAGGGACTATGTTAATATATGCTTTATAAATGCGTATTAATACTGCAAGTCATGATTAATTAATGATTTATTAAGGTAGTTACTAGTCCTTAGTAAAGTATTTTGTGTGAGCTCATCTAAAATGAGGACTATCTATGCCTTATAAAGCATTTATTAAGTATTTTGTGTGAGCTCATCTAAAGTGAGGACTATCTATGCCTTATAAAGCATTTATAAATTACATTGAAAGGTCAGCAGTGCCTCAAAACCCATATTTCTTTAACAGAAAAGGCAAATAGACACAACACAAAGTGATCAAGAACATATCAATATTTATTGCAAGATGCAAACAATATACTGTTAAATACAAACCTCTCAGGCATTCATTCATGTAAGAAACAAACAAAGACATTCTCCTTTAGGAGAACATGGCTGGATATAAAACATTTGTAAATATACAACTGGAGCTAACCAGGAGCTTTGCATATTAGTTTACATTTACTTATTTAATTATTCATTTCATACCAAGCATATCGATCTCATTCACATCCACTCCACATATAACAGCTAGTTAGCCATCTGTCACCTGGATCGCTCTATTTACAACGGAGGTGACGCGTTAGAGTGCGCCTGTCTCAGGACCTCTAGTGCTAGCTGGAAGGCTAGCTGGATACTCATCGTCCATAATGTGTAACGTTACGTGCCAGCAAACTAAGAAACATACTGACGGGCATTGGAGGCCCGTCAGCAGTCATTCTTTCTGGCGGAGGTCCGCGCGCCCTTTCAACTTAGGTCGGAGTTTACCATCGCATAAGTGCACTTCCGTATCAGTTCCTGAGCGAAACGTTTGTCCCACGTTGATGACGTATGAAGCGGTCTTTTCCTTTCTTACATGAATGAATGCCTGAGAGGTTTGTATTTAACAGTATATTGTTTGCATCTTGCAATAAATATTGATATGTTCTTGATCACTTTGTGTTGTGTCTATTTGCCTTTTCTGTTAAAAAACTGTGGGTTTTGAGGCACTGCTGGCCTTTCAATGTCATTTATAAATGCTTTATAAGGCATAAATAGTCCTCACTTTAGATGAGCTCACACAAAATACTTAATAAATGCTTTATAAGGCATAGATAGTCACTTTAGATGAGCTCACACAAAATACTTTACTAAGGACTAGTAACTACCTTAATAAATCATTAATTAATCATGACTTGCAGTATTAATACACATTTATAAAGCATATATTAACATAGTCCCTAACCATTAGTGCATATCTAAATCATTATATATATATAAATGCATGAATAATGTACATCTAAATAAGTTATTAATCATTTACTAACACTTTATAAATTATCTTATTAATCATCTACAACTCCTTAATAATTGGTTTGTAAAATATATAATACTTCATTTACAAATGGGGAATCCATCATTTATAAAGTATGAAAACACAATAATAGAACACATAATAGACGAGCTTATTAATCAAGAATAAAACATTTATAACTGTTGTTATGAACTGCATACTAATGAATTATTAATGTAGGAACAATGCTTTATAAATGATGAATTAAGTGTTTACTCATGCTTAACTAATGCTTCATAGTGTGTAGTTATTATAAAGTGCTACCCAATTTTCTACACTTAAGTTAAGACACCAAAATATGTTTCTAAAAGCTTTCCATCCGGGAGATAATAGAGGTTGTAAAGCACAATCCTGCTGAAAACTAGGATGAATAAATTAGGGAGACATCCATTCTTTTGCTAACCAAGTAGTTTTGTTGCCTTAACCTAACTGAGTTTCCTTTAAAGACGGAACTTCATTTAGAAAAGACTGTATGCAAGTAAAGAGCTGAAATGTACACGTGTTGCTGGCATTCGTAGGAAAACGCACAAAAAAACGAGGAGGTATTGTATGAATTGTATGACGGTATGACGATTATTGATGTGTGTAATTAATTGCAATTAATTCGATTAACTAATCATCATACCATGTTATTGATTTGATGACACATTGGCAGCCCTACTTCTAACATAACATAAGTATTTTTACATCGCGCCAATGAAATTACAGCACTGATATTTTCAGTTTGACTCAAAAACTCTCTCACTGCCAAAAAGTAAATCAAACTTATATTACTCATTTTCGGAAATCTTAAGTGGGACCAAATAGTACACAAATCGAAACAGGCACCGAGGATATAGAGCGCTAAAATCTTAGCAAAGAAAATGGATGTTAATTTCAGTTTACGGTTGATTCCTGTTTTGTTTTTTTGATTTGAATTTCCATCTCTCACAGAAGTGCCTCTCCCACTCAGTAAAACTGACATTGAGTGATACTTACAGGTTGAGCGGCTGCCATGCCGGCCACTGAGCCTTAGTCTTAATGACAGTCAGTACTTCATCTCCCTGCGAAGAGAAAGAGACAGAGACAGTGAAAGGGATACATGAGGCAATTTGTCTCAAAATGGATGACTATAAAGCGAGGGAAAAAAAGAGAGAGACATTGACAGAGAAAAGACCAAAATTGACAATTTGACATGACTGAGGGTGAGTACTCTCATCCAAGGACAGCAAAGTGTGTTACACTTCTCGGAGGCTTATGAGCCTGTTATCGGTTATTGGGACAAAATGGCTCCATGCTGTAGTGTTATTCTAGCGGGGAGCCGCACTCCCACCGCGCGCTCCATCGTTTCTCCGCAGCATTACGGCCACTTTATGGACTGCACAACACATTATCTATCATTATGCATCGGACGAAGCCTTATTATTTGTCAGAAAGCAGCAAGACAAATGATGGATTTAGTGTGGCGCTGCAGCTGATTAGAACGGAATGAGAAAGTCTGTATATATCCTTTCTGGTTGGGATATGCCCAAAAGAAAAATGCCTTTTATTCTCTAGTTGACTGAAGGTTTCACAGTCCCTTTGAAAGCCTCCCCTCTTCCCTGGGGCAGTGTGGAGAAAACAAGTGCATGAGTATGTGTGTGTGTGTGTGTGTGTGTTTACAAGTCAGTGCCCATCCTTCTTTTTTGTAGCAGCCCGGGGCTCTGAAGCCTCTCCGTCTTCTCACAAACACATATAGATGGACACACAGAGATAGGTGTATGTGTGTGTGTGTGTGTGTGTGTGTGTGTGTGTGTGTGTGTGTGTGTGTGTGAGAGTATAGACAGCCAGAGGAAACACACAAGCTGGCATTGAGTCAAGAAAGACCAATGGAGCAATGGGTGAATATCCAGACAGGAAGGATGGAGAGGAACGATCCTTTAAGTTGTAGTGTCTGGTTAGAGGTTATTGTCTCAAACTTCAGTTCATGATGTGATGAAAAGTGAACATGGCTATACAATCAACAGTGGAAATACATTTAGAGTGTATGCTGGTGTGCAAACAAACACTTCTTGGTTAGATTTTAAGCATGGCACTGTTAAAAAAATCAATATCAGTATACTGATTCCATAAAGCCAGTTAAACCAGTACTAATAGTTTGGGAGGAGCTTTGTCCCAATTCCATACTAGACAGGAAATGATTCAAGGCATGAATATGGACATCAAGCAAATTATGGCTTTGGAACATTTCTAAGATTTGAAAATGTCACAAAATATTGATTTCAAAATGCATAGATGCATTTTTTTTCAAAGATCTAAAATGACCAATGTTCACGTTTACGTCTTGTGTTATAAGGGCTGCAACCATAGATTGTATATAAGAAGTGGACAAACTCACCATGACGTCACCCATTGGTTTTTGGACTTGAGAGGGAGGAGTTAAGTACAAACAAATGCTGACTTTTTTAGGTGACCAAAACGTTACAATTAACTTTCATGAGCTGAAAACACACTGGTTTGAGAGTTCGTCGTTTTGGCCGTCACCATCTTGGATTTTGTTTGTCGCCATCTTGGGTTGAGGTTAGGGTTAAGTGACCATATTTGGATGGCGGAAGACTGATGCCATGTACAGCTCTGGTAGGGTAGCAACCTGTCAATCACATGGTAGCCCCGCCCTTAAGTATACTCCACTTTTATGGTCCTTTTTCCTCTAAATGGAATCATAATTTACTAAATGAATATCATGCTGTATTGAAGAAGACTTGAAACTAGGGAGTGAGACCACATTTACAATGTTTACTGAGATAATAAATCAAGTGCGAAGCAGGGTCATTTTCTCATAGACTTCTATACAATCGGACATCTTTTTGCAACCAGATAAGTCTCCCCCAGCTGGTCAGTAGAGAGAATGCAAATTTAAGATACTATCGGCCTCACTTTTCAGACCCAGAGGTTGCAGCCTGGCAACCATTTATGGAACTACACGTCATGTTTTTCCTACCTCGGTAGCTAAACTGCAAGGAAATCAATGATTACACATTTCTCACTTTCTAGATAAACATGTTGAAGGTAATTGTCATTCCCTCCACCCGCTGCCATTACCAGAAACTCTCCATGCTCTGGTTCAATTTAGGCTACTAGCAAAAGCATCCTATTCTTGTGTGCATTTCTTTGGCAGCCCTCAACCTGCATCATGTAATACAAAATGCTTCGTGGAGGTCGGCAGGAGATGCACATCTCCCTGTAATGGTCTTGTTTGTTTGTGGTGATCATCGTAATGGCACAAAATGACTGTGATTTACCCATGTTTAAAAGCACATTACATTTTCACAAATGTTTTCAAGGAGAGAAGAAAGAGTGGAACAGGAGGAGAGGGAGGCGGAGTTAGGTACGGAGGATATCATTTTGGACAAGAAGAAGAAGAAGAAGAAGAAGAAAAGAAACAACAAGTGTGATTATACAAAGTGAGGCGAGGAGGAGAGGGTGGGACAAGGAAAGTGTTACAGCGGAAGAGTATGAGGATGGAAAGAAAAGACGAGAGAAGGATGGAAAGAAAAGACGAGAGAAGGATGGAAAGAAAAGACGGGAGAAGGATGAGGAAGACAGCAATAAGTTAAAAGGAAGACAGAGTAGGAGAGCAGGAGAATGGGACCAAGGCGGATTGGGGCAGTAACAAGGGAGACACAGCTGAGAGGGAAAAGAGGGAGGAAACGGCAGCAATGCACTTAAAGGACGGAATGAAAGTCTGATAAAAGAGAAAAGTTAAAAAAGGAATAGAGGAGAAGAGTAGGGGGTCACAACTGACGCACAGTAATCCAGTTAAAATAACTTTTAATTCATTCACATACGTAGCAAGATAACACTTCCTTCACTCCCTCTCTGTACTTGCTCCTTTGTTCCATATTTCCCTCCCTCCATCCCTTTCAAGGTTCAAGGTTCATATATTGTCATTCTACAACATGCAGGGTTGCACAATGACATGCAGTTTAACTCCATTCATGCTACACAAGAAAACAGTGAAAGGAGCCTGATTCAACTGGCAAACTCGTTGCAGTGATGGAAAAATGTGGTTATGATAAAAAGGATCCTTTCATTGTGGTGCTGAATTTGTGATTTTACATAGAATTGCTTTGTTTCTTGCAATAAATCATAATACATAGCCAATTTTAGTATAAATACCAGCCCAATATTAATACTGTTAATGAAAATCTGAAAATAACTCATAACTCATCTCCTTTGTGTGCGTGAACAGATCACCATGTAGAGCACGTTGCATCCTCCTTTGCGGTACCGTCGGAGCAGCATCTTGGCGATTGCCTCAGAAAGGCTAAATGATAAAAAAATATAAGGCTACTGTTTCAAATTCAAAAATGTGGTTTGTGAGGTCATCTTGACCTTTGACCATCAAATTTGAATCAGTTCATCCTTTAGTCCAAGTGGAAGTTAGTGCTACATTTTCAGAAATGTGCTCAAGGTGTTAACGAGAAAGGGACATACGTACGTATGGACAGCTGCTCTGTGAGGCTGTACTTTGATCATGGTTCTTTGAGCTAAATGCTAAGACAATGAGGTGCAGATGTTTAGCAGGTATAATATTTATCATGCTCACCACCAATGTTTAGCATTTTAACATGCTGACGTTTGCTAATTAGCTCTAAACACAGCTGAGACTCATGGGATCCTCCTTAGTTTTGATTTCAAACGTTTTGACCCAACCATGGCGCTAGTTGAAAAGTTAAGGGATCAACCTGAGTGGGACACAAATGTGTGCCCCGAATCTCATGGCAATCCATCCAATAGTTGCCCCAACATTTCACTCGAAAAAAAAAATGTCGACCTCATGGTGGTGCTAGAGAGGATCCCCAAAGTCAGTAGGATTCATTCTGTTTGTTTGAAAAAAGTCATATCAATCCATCCAATAGTTGAGATATTTCAGTCTGGACCAAAGTGACAGACCGATAGACTTACCGAATCACACCGCTAGCATGCTGAATCTATACATTTACTGATAATGACAGTCGTCACTAGTTACCCTCTATTCTACGCAATAGATTGGCATTAACTTGGAAACTTAGACAAACTCAAATATGTTCCATCTCAAGTCAGCAGCAATCCACACACATGCACATTTATTATACCACTGAATGCGTTTGAGCTCCTGTTACAGTGAATGGGCAACATCGAGGTGAGTTTCTTAGGTGTGTGACTCTCTGTCAGAGATCTGCTGCCCTTGATGTTCTGTTAGACACTAAATCAGCGAGTGTGACAGTCGAAAAAATGATGTGGAGAGAGCTGCAAGCCAAGGGCAAGTCTTACAAAAGAAGTTGCACAGATTAATAAGTGACACTGCTGGCCAACACTCAGGTACACGGTGCTGATGTGAAGCCCTGAGTTTAAGAGTGCTGTGACTCATGGCTGTCCATGTAGGATAGGGAAGTGGTGACAATGTAAAAGACAGAGAGGATGAAAAACTATAAAAAACAGAGATGAAAACCGACCCAAGCAGCAGCTGGGTTTTAATCCACGCTTTTGCAAATAATAATTTATCTAATTAAAGGCAAAATGGAAAAAGGAAGAGGTTGCTAAAATACTTTTATTATTATGGGGAGGGGGGGTGTCATTTCACAGCTTATTCAGCTACCAATTATGAAATAAGCAGGGATTTCAATTGGATAGATATTCTGACAAACCAGCCCTCGCTTTGGTCATGCCAGTATCCTGTCCTTTAGCTGCTCAACGCTCCACTATGTTCACACAAAAGTTATTGCTCGCTGTTTGGTGCTGAGCAGGTAGTGTGTATATTCCTTTTTTTGAGTTTTTTCGCTGAAAACAGCAGCCTGTTGTGGCCAAAAACAACGCTAAGAGAGCAGTGAGTGTCAACCAAAAGATTGAAGTTGCAGGCGGGAAACAAAACCAAAACAATGAGCTGAAACTAGAGGAAGTTCCGTGTAGAGCTGAGGGCTGATGATTCTCTGTGGGGTCATCCCTACGATCAAACCCTTTCATTACACGTAATAATTTGTTCTGAGGAGGAAAATAACCTTCCCCGCTGAAACATAAATCATAATGTTGCTTCCATGTTTAAGCAACCCAGTACTGGCTTTTTTAAGCATTAGACACAATTTTTTTTATATCTTCAGATTGAGGCATGGATTTTCACAACGCTTGCCAATCACACAGAAAAAAACACTTGCTAATTTAGTATTTCCAAATTGACTCTTGTGTTTTGCAATTGCAGGTGATTTACTTGCATAATGGAAGCATTCCATCATGTAGCTTTTTGTGTGATATTTCCAGACTTCGGAGTACATTTTTCTTGACGGCTGGATAGAAACATACCTGTGTGGACAGGCATAAAACAGAGACTATTCCTTCCCAAATCCCCTCAGTGGTCTCACTTGTGCCGTTTTATCACTCACTCACGTTGGAATGAAGTTTTGCCTGGAGGGACTCTACGTGCAAAGCATGGGGCTCTGTATTGTCCTTCTAGAGTCGGCCTAATAAAGGAAAATGAGCCTGGGGACTAAGGGAAAAGGTGTCTCATAAAAAAACACCGCACTAATGCTATTACAATTGCATTGGGGCTGTGGAACAGATGGATGACTGTCCACTATGTTGTAACTCAGTCGGATAAAATTCACAGCTTCGATCGGTGACACACATCCACATACAGTATATGCACTCACACATGTAAGTTCTCACTTCATGTCACACTGAGAACACACACATTGTTTTATCTAAAGGTGACTACCTGATGAAACAACCTGTCCTTGTGGAAATAAACTGTTATTCCCCTCGCCTAGCGAGATGTCTTCGATCATTTGTCAAATGTAATTTCACACGCAACAATTTCAGCTCAGCAGGTTATTTATCAACCACCTGTGACATGGATATGAAGCCAAGAGCCATGCTGTATCATCTGTCCAATTACATTGTCATTTACTCGTCCCTCAAGCTAGCTGCTGTAATTGTACAATACAAAATAACAACCTGAGTTCCCCTATAGCGACACAATGGATTTGAAATAAACAGAGCCCATATCTTCTTTCCCCTGCAGGCTCGCTAGTTGCAAATCACAATTCAATATTTAATGATGGAACATTTAATGTGATTTTTTCAAGGCATCTGATTAACTCTGACAGTGAAAAGATTGGCGTTTGAAATGTTTCTAATTCGAGTAATAACTTGATAATTTTTCACTGTGTCTCCTGGAGATATGAGTGTATTCCTTCCTGTCTCCATGTACTGTTACCAATCATAGCTCATATTCCAGCAATTTGCATCAACATTTTTAATACGCCACAATAAACCCACGCTTAGAGCTCCAGTGTTGAAAACAATGCAGCACCGCAACCCACATCAGAACCACATTTTTATGAGACTTTGACGACTGTGTTTCCAATTGTAACGATGGCAGCAATGACGCTAAAGGCAAATACTTTAATATCAGGGTGTAAAAACATGGTGTTTTATTAAATGTAGGCAATTAAAGGCCTGGCGTTTGTGAAGAAGAAGTATTCCCTGATGGTTTTGGATTATCTGCTACAACAGCAAACACAACAGACAATGTTTTTTAACCCATTCCTCATTAAAGCCCCTGAAAACTTGGTTTACCTAAGTATTGTATTTCTCTACAATATTATATTTATTCATAGGTCAGGTAGTGGAGGCCACAGGAAGCGGTTGTCTAGGCGGAATCCTGGTTTTGGCACTGTGTGCTGGTTAAAAGGGTAGCCTGAGACCTTGTGAGAGCCCAAGGGAAGGAGAGGTTTAACAGGATCCATCAAGAGATACGAGAATGGGAGGAGGAAGTAAGTACACGCATGGGAGCAAGCCATCAACCGCAAGATCACTTGGTCAGAGTTCTGGAAAGCCGAGATACTCCAAGTTCTTGATCCAGCTGGTTTAAGACATCGTCCACAGCTCATCCAACCTTGTCCACTGTGGTCTGGCAGAAACACTGGGTTGAGTTGCTGTCTACTGAGAAAGGACGTTACTGGTGGCATCCCTCAGGTTCTGGGTGCAACAGTAAGTGTAAATCTGCACAGGGATTGCCTAAACAAGGAAGGCAGTTGGCCTTGTCAAGGAATGGGGGAAAGCCGTATCATCACCCAAGATCAAGTGGGCGTCTTGACACAGCTCGGGACTAGCAGCTTAGGGTTGACCTAGAGATGCAAGTTGCTAGACACCATGGCAGAAAGTGAGACCAGGCTCAGGCCAGACATGGCCTTGATGTCCGAAAGAGCAAGGCAAGTGGTCCTGCCATCATTCAATGTCCTCTGGGAAGACCAGATGGAGGAAGCCTCCAAGAGAAACGGAGCCATGAATTTGAACCGTATAGGCTAGTCCCTGAGCCAAGGATGCAATGCACAATACGTTTCCATTAAGGTTGGCTGCAGAGGCTTTGCCAGTCAATCCCTATGCAGAGCATTCAAGCTCCTTGGCACCACAGGACAGCACAGGAGAGTGTCATCAGGAACATCACTGATGCCGCAAAAAAAGTGTCAAGATGGCTGTGGATCCACAGGGGTGACCCATGGACAATAAGCGCTCCTTGGTCAAGCTACGATCGATCCCGGCTGGGTCTCCTGGCTGAGGGTGTCTGATGTTGAAAGACCCAAAACACCAGTTGAAAGTGAAACACTAACGCTGAAAACCCACCAGAGCAGCAGTAAAGTGAAGCCTGCCATGCTATGTCTATGGAAAGCTGCAGCCATAGACTGTATGTAAGAATTGGACGTAGTCATCGTGACATCACCCATTGATTTACAATGTTTACTGAGGCAATCAATCAAGTGAGAAGTAGTGTACTCATAGACTTTCATACAATTAGACTCTTTCCTGCAATCCGAAGAGCTAACCCTTATAGCCAATAGAAAGTTCAAGTTTAAGTCACTTCCATATTGGCTTCACTTTTCAGAACCGGAGGTAGATGCCTGCTTTGGAAGGCCTTACCGAGCTGAGCGTGTGACAGGTTGACTTATGTTACAAAGAATTTCTTTCCACCTAAAACCCATGAACACGCCTCCCTGTCGCAAAAAAAGGTAATTATCACGGCGAGCCGCATTTCGTGGCGTGCGCAAAGGAGCTAATCTGCTTCACCAAGACTGTGTGGGGGTGGACTGACCAAATCAGACAGTGGCATGGTAACATAATCAAACCAACAACTGTCATCAGACTTTGATTCAAATGTTTCTGCATGGCCTCTTTCAAACCAGGGAGGGGCACAGACAAAAAATAAATTCCCAAGATTTTGTAAGTTATCTTTGGCAAAAGATAGTTTGTGTAGGACCCCATTGTTCATAACAAGAAACTGATTCAAACAATGTATGGGCCTTTAGACAATGTATGTGTTTCTTACATGTGTTGACACACCTGCACACATTACTTACAGTATGCTTTCTGTTAGTGTAGTGTTTCATATGCACCTTTTTTTGTGCACTTTGCTGCTGTGTGTTTCTGTGACACAATGATTTTGTTAGTGTGCGTGTATCTCTGTGTGCGTCCCTTCCAAGATATTATAACCTGAGGGCTTGGTAATCCATCACACCAGTCAGGTCTAATATGTGACACATTCACCTGAGGAAACACTGTCACATTAGTCAGCATGGTTCACTGTTGCGCTCCGTCTTGGCAGACTTCCCTCTCCCGTTTGTTACAAAGAACCAAAACAGCTGCAATTAATAACGGCTGAAGAATGAGGTGGAGTTATGATTTTTTTTTGTGGCGTGAATGCATCCTGCCCAGAACTCTGTGGTGCAGGCCTGTATATGCATGAATATTTGTATTTATGTGAGAAAAATCCCAGCCACAGATCATCCCGTTTTAAAGTCCTAAATGGATGACTCAAAGAAGTCATTTTCATCAGTAGTGTAATGTAAAAAAGAAAGAAGTGGAAAATATGAAAAAATATGTTGTGACAGATGAGATAAAACAAGAAAAAAAAACTTTCAAGCTGAGATAAGAAATTAGATGTTGCCATTAGAGTGAAAATAAATCAACTGCCATAAAAGCCCTTTGAAAACGGAGGTTTTTGATAGAGAAAAAAATAATGTGGAAGCTTCGACAGAAAGCCTTTTGAATTTGTGTTTGAAGTGGATCTGGAAATGGAGATGATGTTTTTTTCAAGACTGCAGCCACTCCTCTATGGCACCTCAAAGGCTTTTGGACCAGGCACTAGGATTTGAATCTGAAACATCATTATCATCAAGATCTTCCGGAGGGTGTGAGAAAAGAGGAGAGTATGGGGTGGATAGTTTTGTTAACCCGTATAATTTAGTGCCTTGTCTCCATTGGGGGGCTTCTTGTCCTATCATGCCCTGTCCGTTGACTCCCCTGTCCTGTTCTGTGTAATTCGGAGCCAGTGGTGACTCTGATTTCTTGTCATCCGTTTGCAATCACTCAGGTCAGGTGAACCTCAAATGATTGGCTATTCAGTCGTTTGGGGAAAAAGAAAGGTCCTGTAATCTTTTTTCATCAAGGACATGAACGTAGGCTTTTTCTATAGCAGGCTATGGATGCTGCAGGCTTTCCTCAGCTGTAATTTGAAGAACACAAAGGTCATTATATGCTCAACTGAGAACTGGTTCTTTGCCTCTGGCAGCTGAGGTGCTGATTTTGAAATTGCCTCTGGCAGTTTCATTTTCTGTTACGGTGTAGTAGACAGGCTTAAGAAAATCTCTATGTGAAAGAAATACAAAGCAAAAGAAACAGATCTGATGACTTGAGGTTAAAATGTCTCTAAAAGGAGGAACGCAACAAGCTCTTTTTCTACTGTATCCTCCAATTTTGCCGTACTTTGAAGATTCCCCCAAATATGTGATGTACAATAGGCATGAAAACACATTTTCGTGCAAATATGCACGAAAATGTGTTTTCATGCCTATTGTAATCATAGCTTATGATCATTAACTTTTGGGGAATTTAGGAGAAACCTACAGACGCAAATAGACTAAGTAGTAAAAATGTTCTTTCCACTAGCCTGAAAAATAGCCCAAAATCTCCAAATTGATCAGTGCATGGAAAACTATTTAGTAAGGTTTAGGAAAAGATCATGACATTCTTAGTTAGGTTTAGGCAAAGAAAGTACTGAGTTAGTTTTAGGAAAAGGTTGTTGTTTGGGTTGAAATAACTACGGAAGTGCCGTTACTTAAGTACGCAAGTTACGTGACAAAAACATCAACGTTGACTTCTCGTTTCACATGGGGAACAAACAGCGGTCTCCTGGGGGAAAGATCTGTATTTGTCAGAGTATTTTGTTTTTGTAATGTCTGTTACCCATCTTGGCCCTTTTCCAAGCCAAAGGACTATAGCCGATCGCTGCTGACATGGATGAAATGCACCTAGCGAGGGACAGGACCACCCGTTGAGGAGTTTAGTTAGTTTCAGGAAAAGATCGTAGTTTGGGTTAAAATAACTACGGAAGTCCCTTTGCTGAAGTACTCCAGTCACATGACAAATTAACCAATGCCGCCTTCTCCTTTCAGGCGGGGAACAAACTGTGGTCTCCTGTAGGGCTGCAACAACGAATCGATAAAATCGATAAAATTCGATTATTAAAAGAGTTGGCAACGAATTTCATTATCGATTCGTTGTGTCGCGCGATTATTACGCCACTCAATAAGTCGCGGAGATGTTTGAGATTTAAAAAAAAGGTTGAGTTGAGCGCAGAGCAGAGCGGAGGTAGAGGAAAGACCACCGGAGACCCGTAACGATGTTTGACGGTGCGCGATCCGTAGGCGGGGCGTATCCGGCGTGCATGGCCGAACCGAGTGCAACAGTACGGCCGATCAGCCGCCCCGGAGTCGACTGCTATCAGGGACGTAACGTCCCTCCAGTAGCTCTTCTGGTGCTGTTTACTCGTTATCCAGTTTGACAAGCATGACAAGTTAGCGTTAGCTCGTTAATAACAGTAGTAAAGCAGGACTAAAGACACGTTTTTATTCACTCGCCTTTTTTGGCCCATTCATTTTTCAATCTGTTGTCATGTATATATATTCTGTGCTTTGTCCCATATCGGTTATTGTTGACAAATATATTTGTGTGTGTTGTACTTTTTAATTTTTTTTTATAGCACTTGGTCATCTTAAACTGTGTTTAAATGTGGTGTATAAATTAACTTAACTTGCACTTACTACAATGATGGTAATAATTTAATGAATAAGCTTCAAGTGAACTTGAGTGTGTGTGCGTGTCTGAGTGTGTGCGTCTGTGAGTGTGAGTTTGTGAGTGTGTGCATCTGTGAGTGTAGTGTAGAGAACAAGTTCTGACGTTCAAACAAATCCTGTTAAGTTTTCTGATTTGTATTTTTCTTTATTTTTTATAAATGATTTATTGTTCTGACAGCTCAGGTCCCTTTAAACAAAAATATACATATTTTTGTGCACTTTATTTAAAAAAAAACGATATAATTGGCAGATGTAAAGCATAAAGCATACTGTTTTTGAATAAAGGGTTGGAAATTAATGCTTTTTTTTTTATCCGATTCATCGATTAATCGTAAAAATAATCGACAGATTAATCGATTATTAAAATAATCGTTAGTTGCAGCCCTAGTCTCCTGTTGATCCGTGTTTGTTGGACCCATCCACCTCTCTTGCCGCCCTGTGTGTGCTTTTGCGGCCTTTATATTTCCTTGTTCATGATTACGTGGATAACATATGAAATGATTCTGTGGGATATCGTTGGGTGGGATAAAAAAAAAAATAGCAACAGACAAGTTGGTAGCTATGAATTTAAAGCAACTTCAAATAGTCTACAATTCAAGGCATACAAAAAACTCTCAAGAAGAAGGGAAAAAAGCAGGCAATTTATGTGCGCGACATGCGTCGGCCACAAAAACATTATGGAGGGAGGAAGCAAAAAGGCGAGTGAGGTGAGAAAGTTGGGTAAAGAACAGAGCAGCAGAGTAAAAGAAAAAGCAGCAGTGGTTGTCAGAAATGTGGCAGCAGGGAAGCCGGGTCAGGGGGGAGAATGAGAAGTAGAGTTTTGTGGAGAGGAGAGCCGAGAAAAAGGGAGAAGAGGAAGGTCAGGGTGGGGAGTGAAAGTCCAGTAATTGCTTTGACCTTGAGCCGAGGCGAGGTGTAACTCAGTCAAAGTGAGTGATGAATTCCATGCCCTCGGCCCTGTCGCGGGAATAATGCCACCGCTCGCAGGGATTTTTGTTTATGACCACTTGGAAGAAGAAAAAACACGGAGGGAGGACAGCACTGGCTAAAAGAGAGTTTGGGCAGGGCAGGTTTCACAGCCGCCCAGGGAAACTGGTAAATGGAAAAGGTAGACTGGTAAAGAAAAGAGAAACAAGAGAGACTGCAAGCAGAAATATTTGCAAAAGTTTGGGCGGACGGACTGTTTGACCTGTCAGACGGATGACGTTTATGACCACTGATAGACTGAACACTGGAAAAAAAGGACTCGGAGAGAGAAGAAGCGCTCAGACACTGCTGCTCTTGTGCTCTTCTTTGTTAGGGTGCAGCAGCAGCTCCGGAGTCTTGCAGCAAAGAATGCATTAACAGGTTTTTTCCTGCTCATTAAACTTTCATAAGGCACATAGCAGCTACATGAAAATATGTCATATTCTGAAATGGCTTTCACCATGTAACCAACTGAAAAAATGATCTTTCATGAGTGTTTTTTTTTTCAATATGCTTTGGGCAGCTACAATAATTATGTCACATATTTTCAGATGTAGAAGGAATGTTTTGATCCTGAAATTAAGTAAAAGTTTTTGCTAAGTACTCGATATCTTTGTGGTGTTTGTTCACAGACTTGGTCAAAGTTGTAATTAGAGAAATTAAAAGAAGGTTTAATTAATTGTTTTTGCAGTGCCCCTTATATTAAAATTAATTACATTTTATGATATCTTCATACGGTCTTTTCAAAATAAGCCTCCGTCTTCAGGTTTGGCCAAACAAAACGACATAGTTAGGTTCGGGAAAAGATCATGGTTTTGGTTAAAAAAATGACGTATGCAAGTTCCGTGACAAAAACATTCCCCGTTGACTTTCACACGGGGAACGAACAGCGGTCTCCTGGCTTGTTACCTACCTATTTTACACAGACCACAGACCTTATTTCAGGCATCTAACCAAAAACACATTCAAAAAACACATTGACTTGGAGATGAGGGAACCTAGTTACACTGTACTAATGGTCCAACTCCACTTCCAACTTCTACTTGAGTTCTGCGCTCCTCCTCCACTACCGTCCCCCTCGGGAACCCGCTGTAATTATCTTGTCACAGGGCTAGATTGGTGTGTTGGACCCAACTGATTACACCGAGGCTGATTGGCGCAGAAATATAACTGGCTGCAGTTCCCCTAATGAAGAGGGATGTGAACTGGTGTCAAGCTGCTGTCACGCAGTAAATGCCAACCCACATGTCAGCGCTGACACAGGCACTGAGGTTGAGTTGGTGGTGGTGGTGGTAGGGGGGGTCTGATTACACCTTATCACCCAATATCTGGCTGATGGGTGTTATAAAGTGATGGAGTGACAAGGAGAGCACGAAGCAGAGGAATCCAAGAAGGGAATGAAGGGAGGAAGAAACGACAGCGGGGACAAAAGGCACTGGCAGCATGGAGATATTATGCAAAATGTTTGTGTGTGCGTGTGTGTGTGAGAAGGGAAGAAAAACAAGTTAAAAAAAAGTATTTTGTGTGTTCTGAGATTGAATACGGTGCATGCAAGCAAGCGACCAAATACCACTCATGAAAAGTCCAGGTCCGTGTGTTGGCTTTTACATCGCAGTGTGGAGCTTGCAACAGTGATAATTGGTGGTTCAATTATTTCTTGCCACACTAGTGGAGTGGCTCTGTGGATGGTAATGTCAGTGGTTTGGTCCTGACGGAATTATCTCAACAAAGAATGAATGGATTGCCTTAGTAATTCTGGTCCTTAGTCTTGTTAGCTTGTGAGTTAGAAATAATTGATAAGCTCCTTGAATGCAATAAACACATTTAAATGAAAGCAGACCTGTAGTAGGTGAGGGTGTATGGGCAATGAACAAGGCTGTAAGGAAATGTTGACAAGTTCTGCTGAGCAGCTCACATTCGCAGTAGCAATCGAAGCAAAGTGCAGAACTTGAAAATCGCTTCAGATGTTATCAGCAGATTGAGCGGGCATTATCAGCCTCCTATATATGGGTTGGAAGGGTCCTGCTACACCTACTAGTAGGTTCAGAAGGCCGTTGCTATCTGTTTACATGGTTGAAGACAACACCTACCTCTAGTGTCCAGAGTCATTTTGTCAGAAGCAAAGGAGGAAGTCAGGTAACTTAGTATAAAGAGTGACAAAATTTGTTTGGCAGAGCAGTCGGTGGACTTTCACACAGGAGACCGCTATTTGTGTCCAGCATGAAAAACAAAAGACAGGTTTTCTACCATAGTTTTGCTACAAATTACGCTGTACTTATTTTACCCAAACCACAATCTTTTCCCAAACCTAACCACGTAGTTTTGTTGCCTAAACCTTAAGTTGTTTTGTTTGAATTCACAACGTTAAGTTTCACTTTCACAAAGTGGGTGGTGCAGATTGGCCCTTCTGAAGCATTACAATGGTAGCTAACCTTCGATAACGCCCATTTAATCGGCTGATAATCTGGGTGATCATTTTCATTTGGAGTTTAACTCCAAATGAAGGACAGAATGAGGAGGCTGTAAAGGTTGAAATAATGCTGATGTTAACTGGCATGGTTGGTTGTAAACTAAAATTACCGCCTTGCGGTTGTATCCCTCCGCCAACCAGTCTTGTTGCAGTTTACATCCATGTCTGTCCAAAATGTCATCATTTTATCCTGGTCGAAAATCCTGGTCGAAATTTTCAGAATTAGCCAAATCTAAATCAATTCAACCTCGAGGTCAAGTGGATGCTTGTGCCACACTTGAAGCGTTCCTGAGATGTCTAGTTGACAAGAATGGGTGGGACGTGAGGTGACAGTGACCTTTTTTTCACTAAAATCGAATCAGTTCATTCTTTAGTCCAGGTGGACGTTGGTGCCAAATTTGATGGAAATTCCTCCAGGCGTTCCTGAGATATTACGTTAATGAGAATCGACCAGACAAACGGACAACCCAAAAACATAAGCTGGCCATGACTGTAGCTGGTGCAGAGGCATATTAAAATGAGGGAGGGAGGGAGGAAAATAGGGAAAACAAAGCAAGGGAGGAGTGGAGGGAGGACTGACAGCAAAAAGAAGGTAATGAAAAAAGAAAAGAGGTGCAGCAAGAAAGGAGCAGATGGATCAATTTCAGAGGGGAAGTATAGAGAATCAGAATGAAACGTACCAAAGAAATAAGGTGTGCATAGGTGACAAACAATGCACCGTTTACCATATGTCTCGCTGCTGTGATGTGTTGGGGATTAAAGCTTCGGTCCACATGAAAGAAGCCGCTTCATTATCACGCTCCCAACATATTGTTACCTAGTAGGCATGTGAGGCTAACAAGCTACCGTGCTACCCCCTATTCGCTGTCAGTCAACTGTGAATTCCCGCGACTAGGATAAACTGATCTCACCGTCTCTGTGCCTGCAAGAAGCCCAAACACACCCCTTTTGATCAAAACTTAATCTTTCCTCTCCACTCTAATGAGATACACTGGGGGGGAAAAAAATAATAATTAGGATGGAAATCTATGGCGGGAAGCTCGGTAATGGCTTCAAAAAGAGTCTTTTCATTATTTTGAAAACTAGAAAGACAGACTCGGATCTCGCCCGAGGGGAGCAGCTTGGGAGATAATTGGGGATTCATGATGTGATTGTGATTATTGATGAGAGCGAAGTGGGGACGGTTGGCCGCTGTTAATTCTAACCCGCCACCAACAGAGTCGCCGTCACTGACACAAACAACAGGTGTGGACTTGCATCTTAGTGTTCATCCAGGGCATTTAATGAATACAAAATCCTAATTAGAGAGAGGACGGAGGCACGAACGCACACACCCACACGCACACACACATACACACACACAGGCGCTGCAGATGCAAACATATAAAGTGTCAGCTGGATTAATGCAATAGTGTTCCCAGTGGAAACTCAACAATGTGTTGGATTAACTAAGGGGGAGTGAAGGTATGCAGTCATTTTATTATTTGCTATGGAGAATACAGATAATAACTTAACCACGAAAGGGTGTAGATATGGTTTCAGAAGAGGAGGGGACACAATAAAACTAAGTAAATGCTTGTTCTAGACCTTGGTAATGCACAAAACAATCTCACCACCAAATCCACTTAGTAGCTTGTCCGGAGCTTTCAGTGGTATTCTTCAGTCATAAACCCAGTTGTCATTTGAGGGTATATACATTTGCACTTTTCTGCACACTTTAAGGACTTATCGTTGATTTTGGTTTGAATTTTGCAAGTTTAAAAATGTCACCATATGCCATTTCAACACGTTCTTACTCCCAGTTTGTCAAAAAAACAATGCTTGGTCAGTGCCCTGGTCAGTGCCCCCTACGTGTCTATGCACAGTTAGTCCCTTTACAATCACATAAGAAAAAGAAAAGCAGTAAATCCTCACATTGGTACATTTTAATGCTATTTTTGCTTTACTTCAATAATTAAGAAATTATCAAATTAGCTGCTACTTCTGTTGATGGACTAGTTGATCACTCAACATATTTCAGCTCTACTCTCCAATAAATGTAAGTCCAACAAAAGCAAAGTGAAATGCTCTGTTAATTACTTAATTAATGCACTATCCCTACTTATAATGACTTTTAAGTCTCCCAAGCACCTGCTGCTGCTTCCCAACCTTATCGCTAAGAGTGCTTGGTAATAATTTATATACAAGGCAACGAATTCAGGCAAGAAACTTCTCAGTTGTTTGAGAAACACAAGGTTACAAAGCTTAGCAAAGGTATCGACACCGGAAGCAGAACACCAATGATTAAAGTGACTGGTTAGCTCACTTCACGAGTAACTCCACATAGGTTTCACTATTATTTTTATTCCAACTTGGAAAACGCTGACAGTAGGCTTCAGGCACCAGCTCATAGGCTTTTAACACAGAAGCTTTCATTTTGGCATAGTCTTAGCGTATCTGCCAAGCTTACTGCAGAATATGCTTCCGGAGCTTAATCAGTAGGAAAGCAATGGACCATCAGGGTGCGCTCAGTATGTATCTGCCACTCGCTCAAACAAGGATAACAAATGTCAGAATCTTTCCGTCGGTAATAACCTCAAACTTGTGCCTGTGTCAGACCTAGAGTAAGGTTCACTGTTCCAACTCGTATTCGCTCGGTTTCAAATCTCAATATCATAATGTTTAGTAGGAGAATGAAGAAACTCATCTACCACAGGGGCCATGATCTAAATCTTAACTCGAGGTCCATCTATTTTTCGTCACAAGAAAGGCTTTCATCCTACATACAACATATCCGCAATTACATGAGGAGAGTCCCCAGCCCTAACTTTACCTAACAAAGAAATGTACCTAACCAAACTCAACCACGGGCAATGGTATGCATAAACCAGCAAAGTGAAGAAAGCAATGTATGTGTGGTGTTGTGAAGGCACAACAAAGTAGAACAGACATTCCCATCCAAATTAACATACCAGGATGGTCAGAGTAGCGGCCATTTTTACGTGTAACGTTGCCATTGCGACTGTCTCGTGCTCACTGAGGGGAGGGTTTGCAGTAACGACTAAAATGACCAGTGTAGTAGTAACGTTCACAGAGAGCCAGAGACAAATGTAACAAGTTAATGCTTTATCCACACGCATTCGTCACAGCGTAGGAAAGCACATTGATATCGCCAGATAAGTGACAGCTTTATTCGGCAACAAGTGTTGCATTAAAGCATGGTGGAATTAACAAGCAAGCTAGCTAGCTAGCTAACTAGCGGACAACTGGCTAGTCACTCACTGCGAAGTATCCGTTCCCAGAGATCTGCGACAACACTTTACTAGTCAAATAAACCAAACATTTACACTGACATAGTGACATGGGTTGAAATACAAAAATAAATGGTCTAGTCTACAGTTATAGATATTACAGTGAAAATCTTCAAGATCAATCTATCGCCCACCCCTATAGGATATGAGGCACCTAGCCGCACATGTCCAACCCCACCCCGATCCCCGGTGGAAATAACTGTATGCCCAGTGTCCTTTGGATATTACAAGAAAAGTCTGCTTTAGGTTTACACTCCTGTCAAGCAGGATTGTGGTCACTTCAGTATCTAACTACCAACTTTCAAAAATCCAGGGACCTTTGTTTGCCTATTCTCTCGTCTTCATCATTTTCCCTTTTCTCTTTTCAGTCAAGCTTAGGCAAAATCCCCTTACCGGCCTTCCCTTAAAAAAAATAGAAAAAAAACCCTGAAAGAGAATCAAAATGACCAAACAAAATAAAACCAAGTAAGACATTGCCAAGGACAAGAGAGGCCTCCACGGTGTCAGCCAGCCTAACAGACTGTCTCGCTACAGCTTGAATCTCCTGCATTGATTTGCTGACAGAGGATCTTTAGCTCCGAGTAAAAACGATCCATTCCGGACAACGCTTTCTGTCAGCGCCTTGCGTTTCACAATACCATATTAAACATTTACGACTTGGGCTAGAGTTATTACAACCACAATTCTATTAATCTAATTCATCGCTCATACATCACTGGTTCATCCTTTTGGCTCTGCCGCCACATTATCCGCACAGACAGACTTTCATTGTGGCCTTTAACAAAAACATCCATTTATACAATCGGTAGGATCAGATATATTCAAAAAAGAACATCCCGGCTAATAATATTGGGTAACAGACAATTCAACAGACAGTTAAAGTGCCACGCAAGGCATTAAGGAATTCAAATGTGGGAAATTAATTGAAGAAAGGGCCATTTAGAGCCGGCAGCCGACTTCATAGTAAAGGGGAGATGATACAACAATGACAGTGATAGCGAAATATCCTCTGTGCGTCTGAGTGTTTAAATGAAGTCCCACTACAAAGCGAAGCGTTAACGTCTTTCAACATTAGATGAAAGAAAGAGAGGCATGAGATGTCGAGATGTCGTCATGCTGTCTAACACCGGAATGTAATTGAGTTGTAAACCCACTTAGTCCACTGTTATCAACAACCTGCTGTTAAATCCTGATTGGATTACATTTTAATCTCTCAAAACAAGAAATATATTTGCTCAAGGTAGTCTAAGGATTCTGCACTAAAAGACTTGTTGGAAGCTCCATATGGCAGTAAGAGGATACTGATAACTAACAAGTTTCCATTTCAGTCCACAACCCCCTGGGTGTTGACGTCCATAAACTGCACATTAATGTCTACCATCCTAGCTGATGTGTTCTGCTTTATACCAAAAGGGGATGAAGGAGAGAATTATCTCATATCGGTGAGTCCGGCTGTCTCCGAATTGCTGCTAACTGGTGTTTACAGCTGACACTTTCCATTTGACTTTTCAACTTTGAATTTGTCTCTTCCATACCAGGCACCAAACAGAGCATGTTTCAGTCAATAGAAAAAAAGTCTACAGCCATGCCAGCAACGCAGTGAGGCAGTACTTAGTGGAATCGCGTATTGTCCCAATGGCCTATTATTCCCAAACCCTAATAGTCTGAAATATTTCCCATTGGACTGAAAGCCCATTTTTCTGACAGTCCGTTACACCAAAAACAAACTCCCATTGTTCCGATGGCCCATTACTCTAAAAATACCAACTCTCTGTGCAACGAAGAGAAGTACATGGCTAATTATTTTGCAAAATGACATCATCAGACCTTCCCAATTTTTTTTCCTACTGATGAAGGCATGACCCACCACTCGGCCTCTTATTACTCAATGCCTCTGTTGGTTGTGTTAGATAAGTTTAGGCACGAGGAGTGGGATTAGTTAGGTTTAGGGTAAGAACATTAGGGTAATCCAACCAGAGGCCAATTTGGGCGGATCATGCCTTCGCCATGGTAGGAAAAAATACATTGCAACCTTTGCATAACAATTAGCTATTTAATGTTGCATGGAGCGTGCACATTTTTTGAGCAATGGGCCTTCGGAACAATAAGAGTCTTTGGTGCAAAAGGGACATTTTCCGTACTATTGGGGGTTTTGGAATAATGGGCCGTACGAACAATGACATGGCACCGTACTTAGGCACAGCTTTGAGCTAAATGCTAACATTATGCTAAACACAAAGTACAGCTGAATTGACTGATTAGTTTTGCAGGTATTTGACAATAAAACAACAAAGTATTGGACAATTAAACATTTTTATCCTGATGATGGTGCAAGATGGAAAGTCAAGGGATCATCAAAGTTATTACAATTTATCCTGAGGGGAACATGACCTGATCTGAAACTAATTATTTTGCAATCCATCCAATAACCATCGTGCCATTTCACTAAAACCGCAAATGTCAACTTTGCAGTGGTGCTCGAGGAAACGTCACATGAACACAAAAGGCATTAGCATTTGTCCTCTGAGGACTATGAATGTACAAAATTGTGTGCAGATTCATTTAGTGGATCGATGCATTTGATGTATTGATTAATTTTGGTGGATGTTGAGATATTTCACTGGAAAAGTGAGAACTCTGACCTGCTAGAGGTACTAGATGAAAACCCTAAGAATTCATACACTGGGGACCTTGGATACCTGTACCAGATTTCATACTAATGGACCGAAGTGAAAAAAACTAACCAAACAGCATTGCCATCCCTGGAGCTACGGGGCTAATTTCGATAAGAAGCTCAATGATTCCGCCTCAAAAGGGTGCATTTTTACTTGAGATTACAACATTATTTTCTAAACTTGATATAGTGTATGGCTAACTTTGTAATTTCTTTCTCAGCAAATAAAAAACTGTTTTCTTTGTGCTTTCAATCATTAAGCTGGGTCTATAACTCTGTATTTCTGATTCTTCACACTTTTCATTTCATAGCAGGCAGCCTTCGCAACTCACGTCAAGCATCATATTTCCTTTTTTTCCCTTCACATGAGTAAAGTTAGTTTGAAGTCAAACACCCTGAAGAAACAATGTACTTTTTATATGAGGACCAATAGAAGAACAGAGGCCAAACATTGCAATTCTTTGTCAAAGTGAAAAGAAAGAAACATTCTACTTTGCAGAGAAGCTACACTGGGGAGAGTGAAAACTGTGGGCAATAACACACCTAGACATTAGCTGGATTCAACACGCTGCCATTTACAGGGAAGAATAAAAAAAAATTCTGCTTCTAATTGGTCATCATGGCTATGAAATATTCGTTCATAAGGTCACTCAAAAACAAAAAACATTAAAATAGTGTTGTGTTGATAGCCCCTTGCTCGCAATGTCAAGACCTCTGAGTATGGGAAACATCGATATGCATGCCGAAAGACTTTGGCAATGAAAGCAAATGGCACAAATTGGAGGCCAAGTTGGGCTCAATACCTATTGGTACTGTTGTTGTCATTATTTGCTAACAGGGCAAACAACGGCAACAGTCACGATAGAGCTATCGGTGTTAACGTAGCATACTTTTTAATCTTACTTGAGTAGATTGGGGGGGGGAAATAATAATTACTTTTATGTCATTATATTTGGATGCATGCTATTTTAGCTATTTTAGTTAGTTATAATGCGTTCATGATCCGTTAAGAGGCAAGCGGTCAGCTGGTCCCAAGTCTGCTAGTGCTCCGTTATCCTCCCGCAGCCAAGCTAGGACATGACTGGAATAATGTTTGAACCACAGATGGTATTCTTCAGGTCAAAGTGAAGAAGTGAACACACCTGTATCTAATTTAGGTAATTAATGATGAAAACATCACAGCATTGTTTCCTAATTAGCCAAAATGAGTCATCTGATATGAGACATTTTCAGAAAGATAAGAGACTGATCTGTCCACTTCTCTAATCCTATTGTCTTCATGTGATTGGAGAGACCCGGATGTGATCGGTGGCTGTCTGCGATGGGAACTGAGACATGTAATGATGAAAGTTTAAAGACACTGTAAAATGTTAGCACTCTTTAAATAAACTTTTTGACATTGCAGACAGAGTTTAATGTGCATGTGCACACGATTTGATGAATAATTTGCAAAATCATACTATAATAAAGGAGGCAAGCAGCAAAGTATGATAAGAATGTAATTTAAAAAGAAACTTTTTTTCTTGGTGTACTTAATAGATAAAATAATGTCATATTTTGTGATCACACTTGAGAGAAACAAACTGGGAATATTATCTGGTGTATATGTGCCAGGTTATCCAATAAGTAGATGAGGATTTGTCATGTCATCAAATATAATTACAGGTGTATGTCATATGTCAAGTCATATCCAAATCAAATAAAAAAACTTTGGGGGAACAGACTAGTGTGCAGGTCTGTTATTTAAATGACTCCCTATGAAAGTATTTTTTTCAGTAAATACTTTTGACTTTTACTTCTACTTGATCGTGGAGACACCTCCAACAAACCTGTGGACTATCATGCAATTATAAGCTGTACTATTAAAGCAATGTGTCACTTTCTGATTGTTTATGATGTATTGAGGAAGGTCCATGTGACCGAAACGGCGAGTTGTTTTAAGCAAATCAATGCAAAGGTGATGAGTGTGTGCCAGCATGGACTTTTAATTTTTTTATTTGAAATTTTCTAGTTTTGCAAAAAAAAATTGTCCTAAAAACACCACTGACCAATGTACAACTAAAACCAGCTGTGAACGAGCTGAAACACTGGATTTAAATGAACCCAATTTAACATAAAACACCTGCTAATGTTGGGAAACCGTCTTTTTCACACTTTTTTCAGGACTTCAGATGTTTTCCAAACAGCTTTGAAATAAGTGCAAATGTTTCTCTCAAGTCGAGGCACTTTACACTCGCTCAAGTCATGCTACCTAGACCGGACACACGTCTGTTCCCATCCACTTTCAGACTTCTATTCCACAGTGACGGAGCAGAAGGTAATAACATGTAATAATGGAAGTATAGACAATAATTGGTGCACAAATAAAATAAAATAATCTTTCAAACAAGGGAGGACGCATCCCGGCTGTCACTGTCTTCATCCTCCGCTTCATTCGTCCAGTCGTCTCCCTCCTCTCAGCCAATTAAGAGTTAGTTGTGAGACGCTGTCCGTCTGTCAGCCACCGAAAGCTTTCCAAAGAATCCCCCAGGGCCGATTCTGTGAGCTGATGTGTGTATCTGTGTCTGTGTGTGTGTGCGTTCGTGTGTGTGTGCGTCCCATTGTCATCAGCTGCTCTCTGACTTAACTACCTCTCACTCTTTCACAGCGAGAACTCAAGACCAGCACTACATAATTCTACTCCCACGTACGCACAAATCACAAAGATGCACACAGCGGGCTGAGCTGTCTCTCATTTCATCCGCCCACCTTGCCAAAGTCCAAATATAGTGCGGCTGACAGCACCCTTCATTGCAGCCCGACAAAACCAAATCACTCCGAAGCCCGACGGAGACATGCGCGCACAGCAGCATAGACATGCATGCGTGCGAAAAAAAAACTATATTTGAATAAATAAACAAGCAAGACATTGTCCTCCATAGAGCAGCAGATTTGGGGTTAAAAGGGTAATATATTCTACTTGTTTTTTACCAAAGATGATATGTATCTGATTAAAAATGAAGATGCCTTGGGGCAGGGAGACGTGCGAGGCATCGGATGGGTGAAAAAAAAGATTTTCCCCGTGTTTTCATCAAGAAAACGCCGTTGGCATCAGTGACATTATTTATGAAAGCTTGACAAGGTCGTGTTTCCCAAAGGGCCAACGTGATGTGACAAAGTATATGTGTCCATAGAGATTAAAATGACATTGTGTTACTGCCCTCACCTTGTGACAAAAACAGGAATAGAAAGTAACCAATAAAAACAGAATCTATGACGGGCCACGTTCCAATTTTCATAAAATAGTAAAAACTCAACAATTATGTGAAAGATGGAGGGATGGACAAATGCGTTAATCCTGCTATTAAACACCATGCATGTATTTGTGGAATCATACATTGTATGGTGTTGATTGGTCCAAAAAATGATGTCTTCTTCAGAAGGTGATTTCGCTGCTTGAGCTGTTGCACTAATAGGCAACAAGAAAATTAAACGAAGAAAGGGCAACGAAACAAATACTAAAACTGTAATCTTACGTTAACGTAATATCGCCAAAGCCTGGGAAATGTTGATTGTCAACACAGTTGGCAGAACATTTTTTGGCATTGCACGTTTCTGCAAACCTCGGGAAACATTAAATGTGGACATTTCTGAACCAAAACAATGTTATATACGTTTCATTAGGGTTAGGGTTAGCTTGACGCTAACACACGGTTAACGTCGTAAAAAGGTTATTTTCAAGCAATACACGTACTTGGTAAAGGTAAGAAAAAAATGTCATGGTTCGTGTTAACAGAGTAGCGTAATAATGTAACAACGCAACAAACAAATGTATAACAAGTGACCTAAGCAAACTTTCTCAGGGAACATAACGTTAAACACGTAAAGTCAACATTTAATTTTGGTTTTGCACGGGACACGACAGCAGTCTGCTGCATAAAAGTCCTGTGTTTGTAAGGTCTGACTTAAAACTATTTTATACTTCCATAAGAAGACTAAAACTAAATCTAAATCATGTGCCACAATTAACACTGGAAGTGTGTTTAAATAAGTCATCATTTCAACATTTAAAAAAAAAAAAAGCTTTAAAATATTGTATGCAGATGTTTTTGCATGGTAAAAAGAAAAACTAAAGAAATATAGAACAACAGGAGGAACTGAAAGTACTTTCCCTCAAAATGTGAAATGCAGATAGAAAAGGGAGAGAAAGGAGGCTGACTACTACTCCCCTTAAATGCGCACAAGTCAAACAAAACTACCAAAACCGGCGGCGAGAAAATTTCCCCGCTGAGGTATTTTCGAGCAGCGCCACGAAAAGCATTCCTCCCGGCAGAGCGTGGACGCCGTTGGCGGCTTGACAACGGCTGACGGTTTTGTGAACACGCACGCGGAGGTGCGCTAAGAGGAAGTAAATCACTTAGCATTGCTTCCTCCGCTCTTAATCTGACAGGTGTCAGCCATGTGAAACTCTAGTGGTGCGATCCGGACTTCTACAAGAAGCAATAAAGATGTACGGAGTGCTGTGTGTGTGTGTGTGTGTGTGTGTGTGTGTAGGTGCGCCTGTCCGCCTCTCTGTCTATCTGCAGCACATCTGCCGCAATTTCCTCTGAAGTGTTTTGAGTGGAGCGATGAAAGTGAAGGATAGCTTTCTTGCTCGTCTTGTCCCACCCTGACTTCTCTCCGTCCCCTCACCCTCCGCCCTTCTCCTGACAATCTGTCTGAAATAAGGGCTTTCAAAACAGAGAATAAAAAAAGAGAGAGAGTAGAGAGAGAGAGAGAGAGATGAAGAAAAATGACTGTCAAGAAAACAAAGAGAAAGAAGACATTTTGGGTTTTCTTGAAGCGATGTCAATCAGTGAGTCATTGAGGTGTTTGGAGAGAACGCAGGGATGGAGGAGTAAGGGAGGAGAAGGAGCATGCAGGAAAAGAAAGAAAGACAAGCGTGTGAAAAGGGGAAGGGAGTTTGCTGTAATATCACCTGTTTCTGCAGAGGAACAGATTTATGAACTAGTGATGAAGGAAAGATTGAAAAAAGGAAATATTCATTTGATGAAGGGACGCTGGAATAAAACAAGTAAGAAAGAAAGGAAGGAGGCAGGCGAGAATGAGGAAAGAGAAACGACGACCAGGGGTACATCCCAAGTCTCTTATTTGTCATTTCCTCGCTCCTCGATCATCGATCATCGCTTGAACCGGAAGTTGTTCTGCGCTGCCATATTGACGGCCTTCCCAAAGCTCTTATTTCTGATTTTTTTTGTCAGAGATTGATTCATCGATAGCTTAGGATAGTTAGGATGCAATAAGAATTTCAACAAAAACATCAAAAATGTTTTTTGAAGAAGATTAACAACCCTGCCACACACTTGAGTGCAAAATAATATCTCTCTGGAGAAGAAGGCTGAGTAAGTGAGGCAGCCTCGGCCCAACAGCCACCGAGAGCCACAGATGCACTTTCTGCCATGACCGATCTCTCTCCCCCAGCACAGAGAAGGTCACAGTGACACATTTCACATTTCTTTTTGTCAAACCCACAAGCCTGAAACTTTGTGATGGGAAGAAAGAGTGGCTTTGTACAGAGGAGCTATCGGCTGCAGCTGTTCCCCAGAGAGGCCTGATGGGTACTAGCTCCAGGGCAATATACGGTCAGGCCTATGGCCCGGGGCGACGCTCGGTCCACCTGTCTTTATACTCCTGCCTCCTTTGTCGCCCTGTTTTAAAAGGAGAAAGGTGAGCTTCTGACTGCTCCCTACAGTGTTAAAAGCTGAGCCAGTTTTTTTCTCAAAACAAGTTAAGCTTACACACAAAAGAATCCCACGTCGAATGGCTTCTCACAACAGCTATAGACATGACAGGCAGGCAGCGACCCCCCACGAAGCGCCCCGCTGAGCGATGCCTGAAAGAAGGAAGGAAAGAAAGAAAGAAGGAAGAGGAACCCAACTGACAAATCCTTTTTGGAGGTGAGCAAGAGTGCACCGGCTGCGGTAGACCTTGAGATTTCTGGATGCGCGAATCACTATCGAGGCGATGAGTTGCATTGGCTTCATTAAAATGTAATTGAACGGGGCCCGTCATCGCACTTCTCCACATTAGAGCTGATACAATTGGCCAGTTGGTGAGCCGCTCTTGACATTTTGCTTCCCGTGTGATCGCACCTGGTTGAGAGCGTTTGGCATTTCACAGGGACGAATAATTACGTAGCTTCACATTTGTTCTTTTGTGTCAGTGTGCTGCGACATAAAAAAAAAAAAGGTTTGCAGATTTACTTCTTGGTCCACAGCTCTTCCAACTTTTTCCGACCCCCCAACTCGTCGTGTGATCGTTAAGGCGCTCTCGGCCGCGTGTGACATTTCCAAGCGATGGATGATTAAATGTGCCGTGTAATTTAGTTTTAGCAGGTGACATTAAAAAGATGCTTTTAGTTCCTCTGGACAAAAGGGGAAGCAAATCTGTCTCTTCTTACTGACACAAAATGAGCTCAGGTAGCCAAGCTGCGTAAAACCACCAGCAACTCCAAAGCTCATGCTGTCATCTGTCAAAAAAAAAAAAGGACGTGCACCTTGTTCTGACAGCTTCGGTGAACTGACAAACAGCACCTCAGGATTGCAGGCACGTTCAAACTTGCTCGCTGCTACGTCAACGTTGCCGGCATCTAGAGGGGTCTATTTCCAGAAAGTAGTCAGGGCCGTGACTCTCAGCTGGCGTGCTGTGGTATGAACAGAAACTGTTTGCCTGGAGCCTTTTTCAAAATGGGGCTTCATCACACATATTTTCCACAAGCTCATGCATGTCGAGCCCCTGTCCAGCCGGGCCTCCGGCACTCACATGCGTGGGGGGGGGGGGAGGGGTCAAGTTTCCAAGTTCAAACAAACAAGCGGGAGACGACAGATTTAGGTCAGGATTTTTGTAAAGTGATGCACGCAGCAGCAATTCAATTCTCTTGGTTTCCACTCGTAAGATAGAGCAGGGTGCTGTGTCAACACCCATTCAGCGGCTCAATATTTGCTCGCAGAAAGTACCGGCGAGTAACGCCTCGGTTGTCTAATGCTGCCTCATGACTTTCTGAACAATGTGAAGCCTCCGAAAGTGCTGACAAGTTTGACGAGGCGCCTCTCAGACAGAGATGTTTTGGCTTGTACTCGCATCATGGCGGTGAGAGCTCTCAGGCCTCGTCTGTCTGTCTGCCTGCCGTGTGCCGAGCCCAGGCCTGTTAGTTAGGGGAGCGCAGGTCGGCTCCGGGGCGAGAGGGGTTGGTCTTAAGGCTTTGTCCACACATCACCACAGCTGATTGCTCCGCTGGATGGTTGGGATTCTCAGCTAAGACAGGGATTACTGACCCATGTCGGCTTCCCACCTTTACAGCAGCCACTTCGATGTTCGCCCGGCCTGAACTCGGATGCCCCCAGAGGGTTGTGTGTGTGTGTGTTTCAGTTTGCTTGTGTCTAAAACCTTGAAAAGGTAACTTCAATATCTCTTTCAACAACCATAGAGAACTGTTTTATCTGCAAGGCGATGCATGTGCATGAGAACACACACACAAATTAGGAGAAATATGGTGCGCTCAGTCATGCCGGGATGCTGGTGAATACATCTGTTTCCATTTATGTGACAAAATTCTTTGAGAAATCACCTTAGAATCAGGCTGCTGATGATCTGAAGGTAATTCGACTAAAAGAGGCCAGCTGGCAGAGTGTCGCCTTGGTTATTAATCGCACCATTACACTTCAACTACATCATGATGTGAAAAATTGCACTGCCGACCTTTATCGGCGGATGTTTAGTAAAAATGATGCAAGTGGGAGATCGGCATTAATTCTTTCTAGTCGCCAATTCCTGATAATGTTACATTGTGAACAACAAATCCGCAGAACTGGTAACGTTGACAGTACCAGTGCTAACAGCTAAAATACTGAGGTCCATTGGGTTACTTTATGGTGCGTTCAACTATTCAGTAAAAATGAGAATTGGGTGAAGGTAAATTGTTATTATTATTATTATTAGTTATAACAATGTGTTCAAATGTAATCTTGTCAAATTTACTTTTGTGGAGACACTTGAAAAAATACAGTTGTTTGAAGGAGATGTTTTCACAGCAATATAAAATAGATAGAGAGGAATTGTGGCCTGTTTAACTTCCTAACTCTAGCTCTAAGCTGCTTTTATTACATATTTTAAAATACTAAAGCAAAGATTTTTTTAAATCAATTAAAAATACAATAATTTCATCCTAATCATTTGAATTGTACTTTGTGTGTTTTTTAATGCAAAAAAACAGTATAGATGACTAGATAACAAAGTAACAGGATAACAAAGTAAAAGGATAACTTTTAGAATTTCTGACACTTCCGACTGATTTCATGGTGGATGAAATGATCTTTTGTGACATTGGTGGAAAAAAATAGTCTGGACCCATTTACCAGCTGCTATAACAAGACGAGACCAAAAACCATCTGCATCAGCTAGTATGGCTCATTGACGACCGGTAATCGTATCGGTAGCAAAAACGTTATAGGGGCATCTTTACGAGTTATATTTGGACCGAAAGGAAGATGGTGCACGGCTAGCGAACGAGCCTCCTGCTAGAGGGAAAAGCCAAGCATGGAGGACGAGCCGGCATGCTCGGAGGCATCTCGAACCGGGAACTGAGGCATCTCCAACTTTCACCAATTAACCACAGAACCCTTCGTCTAAGGGTTGGGCAATCACATGTTCATTCTTTAAAGCTTCATTCATAATAATAATTAATAATATAAAAGTTACAGAAACATTGCGTGCAGCAGTCCAAGTTCTCTTCCCTTCTATAATTTTCTCTCTCAAACTCACACACAGCCAGCGTTGTAGCGCTCCTCGACTCCAAACTGTAATTCTCTGTTCTCAGTCCAGTTTTTATCGAACAAAATATTTTGCTAAAATCCATATTTGTTGGCATTTAGCCTTTCAAAAACGATATGTTCACTGCGGTCAAAG
This sequence comes from Leptoclinus maculatus, assembly GCA_032191485.1. NCBI lineage: Eukaryota > Metazoa > Chordata > Actinopteri > Perciformes > Stichaeidae > Leptoclinus > Leptoclinus maculatus. The sequence continues at coordinate 5,413,352 of JAVDOI010000007.1, forward strand.
AGCTGTGACTCGGACGTAGACTTTTCTTGGGAAGATATTGGTAAATGAGGCCAGATGTTTCTAAAACTTGGAGGCAGGAATAGGTCTCTTTGCCATAACTATGATGATATTGTGTAGTATGTTTTATGTGGAGGCAGGAAACGAATGATGAACTAGTAAGAGGGTCATTTTCTTGATACATTAGCTACTCAGCTAACATGATGCTAGCCTGCTGTGTTCAAGGTTGTCAAGCAACAGAACAGTTGATATTCTAAGTAGTTCACATTGTACATCAAATTGAGATGATTTCTAAAACACAGTATACAATATTAAGACAGAAAATACAATGTGAAAGTGCATACAAAGCAAGTTAGACAACTGTAGAGGAGATCGAGGTCACATTCTTTGCAAAGAATAGAATCTCAATGGGATTTCATAGAACCCAGTAGGCATTCAGTTATTTCTACACTCTTTTAATCTGAAACAGGTAGTTTAAATCACATCTATTTGTATGTGCTCTGTAAACAAAGTTCATAGATATTATCAATATTAGTCAGTGACAGGATGCAGATATGGTAAGAGCTGCACATCTGCAAACATTCATGAACCATACATTTAGGGCTGCAACAACGAATCGATAAAATCGATAAAATTCGATTATTAAAAGAGTTGGCAACGAATTTCATTATCGATTCGTTGTGTCGCGCGATTATTACGCCACTCAATAAGTCGCGGAGATGTTTGAGATTTAAAAAAAAGGTTGAGTTGAGCGCAGAGCAGAGCGGAGGTAGAGGAAAGACCACCGGAGACCCGTAACGATGTTTGACGGTGCGCGATCCGTAGGCGGGGCGTATCCGGCGTGCATGGCCGAACCGAGTGCGACAGTACGGCCGATCAGCCGCCCCGGAGTCGACTGCTATCAGGGACGTAACGTCCCTCCAGTAGCTCTTCTGGTGCTGTTTACTCGTTATCCAGTTTGACAAGCATGACAAGTTAGCGTTAGCTCGTTAATAACAGTAGTAAAGCAGGACTAAAGACACGTTTTTATTCACTCGCCTTTTTTGGCCCATTCATTTTTCAATCTGTTGTCATGTATATATATTCTGTGCTTTGTCCCATATCGGTTATTGTTGACAAATATATTTGTGTGTGTTGTACTTTTTAATTTTTTTTTATAGCACTTGGTCATCTTAAACTGTGTTTAAATGTGGTGTATAAATTAACTTAACTTGCACTTACTACAATGATGGTAATAATTTAATGAATAAGCTTCAAGTGAACTTGAGTGTGTGTGCGTGTCTGAGTGTGTGCGTCTGTGAGTGTGAGTTTGTGAGTGTGTGCATCTGTGAGTGTAGTGTAGAGAACAAGTTCTGACGTTCAAACAAATCCTGTTAAGTTTTCTGATTTGTATTTTTCTTTATTTTTTATAAATGATTTATTGTTCTGACAGCTCAGGTCCCTTTAAACAAAAATATACATATTTTTGTGCACTTTATTTAAAAAAAAACGATATAATTGGCAGATGTAAAGCATAAAGCATACTGTTTTTGAATAAAGGGTTGGAAATTAATGCTTTTTTTTTTATCCGATTCATCGATTAATCGTAAAAATAATCGACAGATTAATCGATTATTAAAATAATCGTTAGTTGCAGCCCTACATACATTTCTCCTTTTTTTGTTCATTTGAAAATTAAGGACTTATTTTGAGATTATTTATACGCTTTATTTTATCTTCCTATTTTCTGTCTCACGGAAAATCAGCACCACTTTCATATATGCACTCAGTTTTGTGATGAATTCAGCCTAGCTTAGCACAACACAGGATATAAATACTATGAAATATGTATAGTACAAACCATCCTTATGGATCTATATGTACTGCCTTAATGTTCACAGGATACAAACAAACGTAAAAAGATGGGGAAAAGAGCTACCAAGGTAAGAGCTGATATCAAGGCAACTACAAACCCACTGGAGCAGAAAGCTAATAGAAATTCAACATTGTGTTGTTGCCATCAAACAGGTGAAACCCCCGGTCAACTCTGCACTAGTCCAGGCTCCCCCCAAAAAGATGGAGCCTTTACTTCCCTATTGATGCGGTGGGTATAGTCTATACTTTCTCTCGAGGCAACACACTTAAACTAATTTGAAGTCATATAAGACTTTAGGGACTTTATCTCTACAGGGCAACATGGTGAAGAAATGTTACCTAAAGAAAAAGACAATTTTGACAAGGTCAGTACAAACATTTTACTAGTTGATTATGGCTTTCACCATCCACAATCCAAAACCAGCGTATCTAAAGATTACACAGTGACATACTTTTGGACTCACTTTGCCAAGTCTGTATGAGCCTCTGCGTAATCCTCTCAGAAAGATACCATGAAAGCCTGCTCTTGACCAGGTACCATCTCGCCAAAAAAATACAAAAAAAGCATGTTCTCTGTCAAGTTTAGTTTATCCTGCGGCTTGTGGTCACCGAGGTGTTTGGGCTCAAGTTTTTCTTCAGGCAAACTTTCAAATGTGTGATTTAGAAGATAACCCTTTTCATGGTGACCACAGCTACTATTTGCTTTTACAAGAAATACTACCTTCTGCCAATTACGAGCAAATGACCACAACAGTACTTGGCAATGAGCCAATCAAATTGTAGCGGGGCAACAGGCAACTAGCCGCATGTGGCATCAAATTTGTGCCATTTGGGCATTGGGCATGCACATTATCGTTTTCCCACTCTCAAGGGACTTAACATTGCGAGCGTGGAGATGTTCTCATGTAGCGGCCTCTAGAGCCAAAGCCCCTGGCCTTAGATTATGTCATGTTACTGCATATACATTTCAGTTATGTTACAAACGACTACTAAAACCGCACTTTCAGGCCATATATATTATTACATGTTGTCATTGTAACGAAAATTACAAAAAAAACTCAGATTTAACACTTTTAACAAAAACACATGATTCCATGTTTTTGTACATATTCATTACTAAATCCAGGAATTTGTTATAAAGACTAAAGACTGCATCAATAGCCTTACTGATATATAATCAATGCCATCAATAAACTGTTATTTTACTAACTCCTACCTGTTTGAAACAGTAGTTTCTGCTGCTGACTGTCTCATCAGTTTGCATTACGTTCTGCAGAAGTTCCCCATATCGTGTCCAGCCTCTGTACTTTACAATAGTGTTTTACATTGACATTGGTGTGTGTTCTCTTTGCAGCATGAGGAGGATGTGAGAGCTGCCTCTATCCTCTCCCCCTCCCCAGTGAGAGAAGTCGCCGATGATGATTCATTTGGACCAATGCAAGCAGCGATGAACCTTGACTCCTGCACCTCCCTCACACATGTGGACACACTGTGCCAAAACAATGACGAGGAAGTCATTGGACACATTGCCTGCTGTGACAACCTGGAAGATTATAATTCTCTACCCTCCACGGTCTCAAATGAAATAGTGAGATTGTATTATTTTTATATGTACAAGCAAATTGTGTCTCTATCCATCTCTCTTGTTTTTCCAGATGAAGGATTCTCATGAACTGGATCTTCTGAAGAAAGATCTGGAAAAGGAGAGAGAAGACAAAGCTGCCCTGGAGGAAATGTTGGAGAAAGAGAGAGGTGACAGAGCTCTTCTCTAGGAGCAATTAGAGGAGGAGACGTCTTACAAAACCAAACTGGAAATAGACTTGAAACAGGAAAAAATGCTCAGAATGGCTCTTGAGGAAGCCTTAAGAAATGAGAAATCATCAACAGCTACTCTTGAAAAAGCTCTAGCTCAGGAAAAATCTGCAACAGCTACTCATGAGAAGGCGTTGAATAAGAAAAAAGCAGACAACGCAGCTCTCCAGAAGTCTCAGCTAAAGAAGACGACGGCCATTTCTGATCTTCCGGCTACACTTGTCGCAAAGCAGCTGAACTGTAATCAAAAGCCGCAAGAGCACGTAGAAGCAAATGACAAGCTGGCTCTGGAGAAAAACAAGGAGATACAGGAGCTTCAGGACCGCATCATTGAGCTGCAAAAGAGACACCTGTGCATGAACGCCTCTCAGATCCAGGTGCAGAAACTTCAACAAGAGGTGAGAGCCAAAGACCAACAGCTGCTCTGGCTGAAGACAAAGGCCAAGCAGCCGTCTGCTGACCTCGTCGAAGAACAAAACAGGAGCTTGTGTCTGCAGATCGATGTCGCGGCAGCTCAGTCCAAACAGACGAAAGTGGAAGAGGAAAGTGTTTGTGTAACCCGTGAGAGCAAAGAGATCAAATCCTCTCTGGTGGCACAGAAAGATGATGTGATCCAACTCGAACAGACTCGAAGCTAAGACCAAGCACACATCAGCTCTGATCACGCAGGTGCAGGCTCTAGGAGAGAGCTTCTGGCGTTGAAAGAGCAAAGAATCAATCAGCTGAGGTCTTATTTCACTCTTGGGACACTTGTATGTTAATGTATTTACTTTGTGATGGGACACGAAAATGGCAGCAAGGAGAAGCATCAATATGTGGAGCTACTGTATGTTCTCCTTCGTCCTCTCTCTCAACCCAACAGGTCGAGGCAGATGGTCACCCACCCAGAGCCTGGTTCTGCTTGAGGTTTCTGCCTGTTAAAAGGGAGTCTTTCTTCGCCACTGTCGCTCCAGTGATTGCTTGTGTGAGTAATTGTTGGATCTCCGTAAATAACAAGATCATAAAGCGTGCAGTTCTTTTTTCAGCAACCATGTTATCAATGTCAAGTACCTTTTATGTAAAGCAATAGACTGGAGCACTGTGCCCAAGACAAATGTCCCGTCAGGGGCAATAAAGTTTACTCTATCTTTACTTGATTACATTTATTTATTGCACTTTATTTTATATTCAAAAGCACTCATCCTGTTCTGGCATTACTATCATATGTGTTAGAATTCTCCGACAGGCACTTTGCGATTTGTTCTTAGGTAAAGAAGAGAATCTTACAAACATTTCAGTGTTGACATGTTTGTGCAAAATCATCGGTTATTGCGTTTTTGTCAATTTTAGCTCGCTGTTTTTAGTCTTTATAATGAGCTAAGCTATCCGGCTGCTCGCTGTAGCTTCATATTTAATGCATGATTTGACAATAGTATCAATATTCCCATCAAACTCTCGGCAAGAGAGCATGTAAGTGTGTTCCCCAAAACGTAGAACTATTCCTTTAATGATGTTAAAATCATTGATATGGACAACATACTCATACTTTTTCTACCGGTTTACTGCACAATACAAGAAATATGTAATAATGTGATTTTATTCTATTTTCTTGTATTCTTGGACTTTTGAGTCCATACTTCTTGTTAAGTAAAAAATAATTTTCAGTAACAACACAGCTGTCGCGTTGAAAGAAGAGTCACATTGTGCGATCCACCTTTTGCCATGTGAATGCGACGTAGCGCAAGACACAAAACCTTTTTAGTTCACGGATTAATAGAAAAGACCCCCGTTACAAAGTCTGACAACTCAATAGCTGACATTCCAGTGTACAGTGTACAATCGAGCTGTTTCATTCCACAGCTCAATAGCTAACATTCCAGTCTACAGTACACAATCAAGCCATCTCATTCTGCTATGTTACAGGCTGAAGTTTCCATTGTGTCAGGGTAGTTAGCCCCAGAGACAGACAGAGCCAGCCAAGAGAGGAGTTAGGGCTGTCCGTCAGACTCTAATGTCTCCACACAACAGCCCAAACCTAAACTGACAGGCACACACCATACTGACAGCCCACTAACAACATGCTATTGTTCCCTCGCAAATGGCCAAGACACACCTTTCAGAGCTCACATAGAGAGAGACGGAGTGGAGAGAGGACTCACAGAGACAACCTCATACTGTGGGCCTCAGCACAAAGGAGCAACATACATATGTCACATATAGATTAGAGTTGGTCCACATGGATACAATCTTCTATCACAATATATCATTTTACACTGTGATCATTTGAAAAATTAAAGAATAACCAGATGCTGATGTCTATGTTATGTATGCTCAATGATATGCAACACTACCTCCAACGGCCTAATTTATCACTAATTCCATTCATTATACGTACAGCTATAGTTCAGTAGGTATAGCTGGTCGCTCATTAATCACAGGATTGTTGGTTCGATCCTTGGATCCTCCTGTCCATGTCTCATTGATCTTTTGGAGTTCCATGTGAGTGAAATGTGAGCCTGTCATTTCAACTGTTTGGATTAAAACCAGGCAGCAACCTTCGCGTTTGAAAAGTAAAGAAAATGCTGAAGTTCCATAAACTTGTAATCTCTCTAATGGCCATCAGGGGGTGACTCCTCTGGTTGCAAAAAATAACTCTGATTGTATAGAAGTCTATGAAAAAATGACCCCACTTCTCACTTGATTTATTACCTCAGTAAACATTGTAAACATAAGTTTATGGTCTCAATTGCTAGTTTCAAGTCTTCAATACAGCATGATGTTCATTTAGGAAATGATGGTCCCATTCAGAGTACAATAAACCATAAAGCAGGTTAGGCTTTAGGCCGGGGCTACCTTGTGTTGACAGGTCGCTACCACGGTTTTGTGCAGTCTGGATGTTGTCCTTGATTTCGTCTTAAAACGTTATCCCTTTCACAGTCGTTTTTTTATGTGTTTATGAAAGTTAATTGTAATCATTTTGGTTGCCTAAAAAAGTCTGGCCAAACAAACCAATGGGTGATGTCATGGTTACAACGTCCACTTCTCATAGACAGACTATGGCTGAAACGGAGATTAATGAAAAACATGGCTGAAACTCATCTGGTGGAGAAGGGGTTTAAGATAGAGGGACAATGGAACAACATAGTGTCAGAGCTAGCCTTTCCCTTTTTATTCAACATTCAAACTGGAAAAACTATGGAAAAAAATGTCCGTCGGACCAATTGCATACCCCGTTCCCCTTATGCATTTGTGAGAAAACTAGCTACCCTTGCTGATTGTGATACCAAAACAGATGAGAAGTAACATGCCAGAAGATTTGGGATTTAAAAACATTTCTGAAAAAAAAGTCCATTGATAAAGATGGTTTGATGACTTTGTAAAATACAACTGCTGTATAGTAAGATTAGCAGCTTATCACTCAATTGAGACAGCAGAGGCTCGGTGAGTGAACTCCAAGTCGTCTACTATGTAACATGGTGAGCTACATTATTTTCCCATCAGCTCAAAAATAATTTCACATTAGTTCTAGTTAATTTGAAGTTAGCCTTCGGAGGAAGCAAAGCTTAAACTTAAAGGAGTAGCTTCGTAGCATGCTATAAATGGTTTCCCAAAATGTCTTTTGGCCAATTTCTATCTTCTCACAGTACATATTATCACATTACCCAATCCTTTAAGGATTTGAATAGACATGTAAGCATTTGACTCACCTGCATGCACACATACAAACACGAATGCTAAAGCACATCTCTCAGCTGTGTCCTCTCATGCACGCACTCACTCAAGTGAGGAACTAAGGCAACAGCCTGTCCTCTCGGGGTAATATCCAGTGGATGCCTTCCAAAAATATCTGATCCCCTAAAGGCATAGTTCGCTCAAAAGTAAGTCTGCTGATGTTTTCCAAAGGAATCTGATTTCGAGCACAATCCAGCACCAAGCACTGTCAATATGCATCTGGTTTAATGAGAAGAATAATGGGACAGTGAGAGTATGAAGACGCCCTGTGTTGCTATGTAAACGCTTTGCCCAATGTGGAAATGAGAATTTCACTATATTGCACATTCATCAGCTGCCATTTTGACAGAAATGACTGTGTGTGTTTGTATATCGTCATGGATTCTTATTGCCTCAGCCTGTCATTAACCTCTCAGTATGTTGTAATAGCCCCTGACAAATGAGCGTATAATGATGATACTGTATCTACATTCTGTCTGCGCTGATGAAGGTTGGAGTATAAGTATGTATATATTCAAATTTTTTTAGTGCGTCCCATTAGCTCTTGGGTTTAGACCATTATGACTCTCGGAAAACACATGGAAAGACATGTAAATAGTGCAGTTACATCAAAAAAAGGAGTGACATCTGATACCCTACCTTCTGTCGAATCTCTTCCTCCATCTTGATGGGGGAGCCGAACTCAGCCACCTGACGGACGCCCTCGCTGGCGTAGCCCCCGTACTCCCATAGCACGTAGCGTCTGGAGTGAGACGCACCAATCAGAGCAGACCAGTGGTTGGCTCGTCCTGAAAGACATTTTAGTTGTTGTTGTTTTTTCATTCAGGTTTGAGTGGATTGAATTCTGATAAGCAAGTCAAGAAAGGGGTGAATATTAGCCGATTGATTGAGCAGCTAGCTGGTAGCCTGACGTTGTTTTATCGGTACTTTAAGATTGGGATGATAAACACATTTTTGAGTTTCTCAGTCAGCATTTTTCTTTGGCTGATTTAAGTAGTAGTTTTATAAGGTGTGGGGGGTTATGTGCCATACTATGTCTTAACTGGGAGCAGTAACCTAGTGGAGGTTGCCAGGCAACCAGTGGAGACTTAATCTATGTTTTACACTTTTGTACAGATTAAAGAAAAGATAAACAATATGTTTATTTGTTCGCTTTGGGTAGCGCCAAGCTAGCTGTTTCCCTGTTTCCAGTCGTTATGCTAAGCTAAACTAACCAGCTGCTGACTGCAGGTTCAAAATGTCAAACAATTTCTTTCCACGTTGTTATTTCAGAAAGATGACTTTGTATTTTCTGACAAAACCCTTTTTGCTACAACCCAGTGGCGCATCCAGATTTTTTTGACAGGTGGTGGCCAAGGGTTTGAACTCACTTGGGTAGTCTTTGGGATGTACTTTCTCTGACCAGTTGCCGAGGAAGGTGAGTCTGTACTTGGCTGTTCCGCAGGCGCAGCACTCCATAGCGGGAGCTTCTGTGGCCTCGCCGAACACATGCTCTACAGGGAGACGGGACGTGAACAAACACAATTTTAAGGATAGACAATGCACGAGCCAAATAAATTATAGAAAACAGAGTTCAGGAGCTAACAGGCAAACAGAGATCTGCCAGTGTGCAAGCTTTGACATTAATGAACACCTGCATAAATTACTAGTGAAATGACTACAATTTGGACCCAGTGAGAATGTCACAAAAACAAACATCCCTGGAATAAACTGGTATTTAAATGACACATTAGCTTTGACTCAGATTTATAAATATTCAAATATTGGTCCTGACCAATGTTTTGCAAAGATAGGTCAAGGGGAGTACTTGAATATTTATGAGTCGCCAAATTATTCGGAAGAAAATCCTCACTTGACATCTAAGTTATAGCAGGATGAGTCAAACGTCGGAGGCGCCTCACATAGGAGACATGGTGGCTTGATTGGATTGCATAATAGCATGGAAAATTTGATTTGGGAGAGGAGAGGAAGATTTAATGAGTCAAAATCCCCTGAGATGAAGTTTGAAACACATGTCCGGGCTCTGTTTTTTTATTGCACAATAAACGTGAGCTTCGAAGCTAAAAGAGTCCTGTTGCCTTGCTGTCTCACTGGTGCGTGGCACTTTTCTCTGCAGTGAAATCGCAGGTAACATAAAAGCTGTGGAATATTTAAATACATTGACGCCCAGGAGATAAATGACTCATTGTCCTCACAGTTTTCCCCACTGCCTCTGTTGGCTTCATATTTTTTTTTAAAGAAGGTATGAAAGGCTGGGAGCTGTTTTGCTCCAAAGGGGGGGGGGGGGGGGGGGGGGTTAACAGCAGATGGAAGAAGGGATAATGGCACCATAATGGCACCTTAATGGCACCAAAATGGGCAGTCCAGGATGAAAAAAGAGAAGATGACGGGCAGCTGTCATTACCTTTCTCACAGAGTCGAATAGTGAGAGAGCCTTCATCCTGGAAATAAATGACTCTCTTCTGGACAATACTGGCCCTGGAGAGACAGAGTGGGCAGGAGAAAGAAAAATAAATTATGAATTGGATAGTAAGAGAGGTGCAAAAAGTGTATTAGATGGATAATACTGTAGTTTTTTTTTTTTTCAATATCTGATCCATGTAATCCTCGGTGAGAGGGGAAGGTAATGAGTTCCCTGATGTTTCATAGTGGACACGAAGTCCACATCTTTTCCACAGAAACAGCGCTGTATTCTCAGGACCTCATGACTCAATCACACTGCAGCAGTACAAAATGTAACAGAGCAATCATGCCCACGGACATGAAGGAGAGACAGAGCTGTAATTACAGTAGGAAGCAGGAATATAGATCTTTACACAGACCGTGGACAGACCCCAATTGTAACTTATGAAGTAATATTGACTGGAAAGGAAACTGTACCAATGAAAATAGGTTGTTTTACCAAAGGCAGTTACATTCCTCTTCAGTAAAAAATGAAATACATTTCTCATATTGCGCCGACATGTGATGCCACTCCTATGGAAATTCTGAGGTGAAAAGGAAGATGTAAAAATTGTCAGGGCAACAATAAGGCCTTGCAACACTTTAACAATAAGTTTGCAATAGTTTTACATTCCACTGCAATACAATTTGCAAACAATCCCAGTACTTTTACATTCCCTTTAAACAGTTGTAAGTTTGCACCTACATTTTCCTCAGATAAAATACCTCACCTCTGTCACAAACCTTGTTTTACATTTTAGAACTAACATCACCTGTTAGTAACCGAGTTTGCTCTGCTGGCGAAGACAGCACCTATCTAGGTTTATATTTACATTCTGACATAAATTCATGACATTAAAGCTGGTTGTACAGGTCTTGATTTTGACACGTGGACTATGGCCCTGTGATATGGTCCACTGCAGCAACAAAAAAAAAAGATCTGCAGAGAGCTTGAAATGGTTCAGGATCTTTCCTGTCTGAAGGTGGACGACAGGCTGAAATACAGTCCCTTAACCTTTATATATGCAAGAAAGTGACAATGAATAAAGGTAGCCATTGCGTGGTTATGGGTGTGTGTATGCTGCAGCACTGCTGATTATATCACAGGCTGGTACTGGACCTTGTTTTATTTATTTGTTATTTACATTTTAAATAGGCAGTAAATATATATTATATCTATGTATGTATTAATGCATGTATGTGCATATGTATAAAATGTTATGTTTAGTTATGTTTGATTAATGGATTCAAATTATTATAGTTGTTGTAGTTCATATTGTGATAACCAGAAACAAATGAATAAATAAACACATCAGAGACAGGAATACATGCAAAGGAGAAATACGTGGATAAAAATGTCCATGTAACAAATGGTTGCCAATATAAACAGATGCTGGTGCAACAGAGAGCCACTATAAGAGTCTTATAGGCTTTGTGGCCAGGACAAATTACCCGAGACTACCCTACCCTAGAGGGGAGCATGTTTATGTTCCTTCAGCCCTATGTTCACTCAACCCTATGTTCCATGAGCACTATGTTCACTCAACCCTATGTTCTCTAAATCAGTGATTCTCAACTGGTGGGACCCGTTTTCAGTGGGTCGCGGGCCTTTGCCTGAAAAAAGAAAAATACTGTGCTTATATTTTGAAGGGGATTTTTTTATGCAGCGGAGTGCCGTCTATTCACACTCCTTAACAGTATTTGGCGTTAATGCCTTGTAATGCTTATAGACACCTGCCATTTCACAGCATAGAAGAACACCCCCAAAGTTTGTTTTTATATGCTAATTGAGAATGGCAAAACGCAAGTACGACACCGACTATATGAGATATGGATTTTCTTACATTGAGGACAAAAGAGGGCAAAAACCTCAGTCTGTTTTGTGCAGCGTTCTGGCACAAGAAAGCATGAAGCTGTCATTTGAAGCTCTGTCAAATTACACTATAAGTAGATGAATTGAAGACACGTCGGATGACATCAAACAACAGACCACAGCTCGAATTAAGGCAAGTGGTCATTTTGCATTACAAATGGACGAATACAGACATAACAAACAAAGCAGTTTTACTCGTTTACGTGAAACATGTGTGGGACGGGGACTTACAATTTCTCTGCACAAGAGAGCTCCCTACTACTACGACTGCACCATCTTTTCATTAAATCAATTTGAGAAGTTGAAAATTTTCCTCGATTTGGGTCGCGGCTTGTCACTAAGGGGTGATGGTGGGTCCCGCAGCCAGACTAGTTGAGAACTACTGCTCTAAATCATATGTTCCCTCAACCCTATGTTCCATCAGCACAATGTTCCCTCAACCCTAGTTTCCTCGCCCTATGTTCCCTCCACCCTATGTTCCCTCAGCCCTATGTTCCCTCAACCCTTAGCTCCATCAGCACAATGTTTCCTCGCCCTATGTTCCCTTCACCCTATGTTCCCTCAGACCTATGTTCCCTCAACCCTTAGCTCCATCAGCCCTATGTTTCCTTAACCCTGTGTTCCCTCAACCCTGTGTTCCCTCAACCCTATGTTCCCTCAACCCTATGCTCCTGCAGCCCTATGTTCCCTCAGCCCTATGTTCCCTTAAGATCAGTACCTCCACCGGTGCCATGCCATTGCTCCGACGGCCCATTATTCCAAAACCCCAATAGTCCAAAATATCCCATTGGACCTAAAGCCCTGTTAACCGGAAAACAAATGGCGTTTGTCCAGAAAGCCCATTACTCCTAAAATATAACAGAAGCACATGGGTAATTAGTATGCAGAATGACGTCACTCGATCTTTGCGGTTGTGATATTATTCTTTTAATATCTACCCTGGGGAAGGCATGACCAGCCCTGCTCTGCCTCAGGTTGGCTTATCCTGATATTCTAAACCAAGAAGAGTCTTTCTGTTATCGGATATTGCTTGCAAGATATCAGCGATAACAGATTTTAACATGGGGCTAAGGGAACATAGGGCCTAACTTGGTCAAATCATTGGTGGTGAGGGAACGTAGGCCTGACTCTAAAATAAAAATTATAATTATAAATGAAAACATGTCACTGAAACTACATCATGTCTTTTCATTGCTGAAGTAGGCCTGAAAGAAGAAATGATTCGTGGAGTCGTGGTACCCTCATATCTTACAGTAGCTTCAGGTAATATTAATTTTGAGTTGATAATTCTAGATGTAATTTTCAAAGCAATTAATTGGTCTGTACCCAAATTACATTTGAGAATTGCTATCTTGCCCTCCGAGGCCAATTTGTGATTTTGGGCTGTACAAAATAAATTGAATTGAATCTTCAGTAGAAGCAAAGTTTGTGGACAGCAGACATCCCAACTGTGACTGTTGCAAAGTCTAAGGATAAGCAAGCTTATATTATATAAATATCTCAAATGTAGCTGATTTTTGCTATGAAGAATGTCATCAAAATACTGTATAATATATATTTGTATTACATAAATTGAAATATGTAGCAATTACATAACTGCTATTTTTCTAAATGCAGTCTTTGTGTCACAGCAGTAAGGTCTTGTGACATGATATGAAAGTGAGCTGAACAACACTGACTGTGGAGACAGAGGAGGGACTGCCGCCATTAAGTAGGAGTTATCTGTTATATTGCTCCTATAAATCTTACACAGACTGAATGGTGCAATATACCCCGCAACATGGGTTGACTGCTTGGGCATGAAATTGAAAAACAAAAGGGAACTAAATAGAATTATTGAGTACGTTTTTTAATAGTTTCAATGAGGACATTGGTCAACTGGTTTATCTATCAAATAAATCCATCAATAAATCCAACAATACATCTGGCCATTTGGAAAGACGTTTTTCCATCTGTTCACTGTGAGATTTGAGTAAAATATGATTTACACCTACACTTACACCTACTGCCTGTCCCTATTTAAGATATCCCCTCTTCACTAGACCTGTCTGTTCAATCTGTGCATCACTTTGCGAGTCTTCTCAGCTCTATTTTGAAAATGTGTCAATTACAGGCCATTGCACCTCAGAGAAGGCAGACAGTAATAGAGATATGTGTGGGAGGGAACAAGTTCTAACAACGTTGCTACATTTCCCTCTGGTCCTAAAGAGGTCATAGATTACTTAATATATATTTATATATAGCAATGGAGCTAGAGTCTAAAAAAGGACATTTTCCACTTAGGTTATAATTTAAAATTAGCTTAACCAAAGCCATAACGTTTCTCAGATGCCTGTTTAAGATGCCTAACCCTATACAAATGGGTTTTAAACGGGGCATCGCCTTGAATTAATTAAATTGGAATTTTTCTGAATTTCACATTTAAACATCTACTCTAGACAGTCTCTGAAAGTTAAAAAACCTGCAATTATTGACTTTTCATTTGACTTTTTATTATGGCCACTTGAAGGCAGTGGAGCTCGTTACAAATATAAGACTGACATTTCATCACCTTATATAGTTTGCAATGCGTTAGAAAATCAATATATTTACAAATCCAACAGGCACAGATAATTACCAACTCCTGAGAAAAGCATCTGGTTCTTTACCTGCTAAACGCTCCAGTATGTTGTTGTCTTTGTGCCGCTTGATGCTGGGCAGGTAGTACATAGTGGCTTCATAAGATTTTTTCTGACCTAAACAAAACAGTAAAGTTGAGGGCTGTAAAACCAAAACGACAAGTTGAAAGACATAAAAACTGTCTGTAGAGGTGAGGGGAACTGTGGAGTTTGGGTAATAGTTCTCTGTGGGTTTTATTTACTACTAGTGCAGTGGCCGTTCGAGACTGTCATGAATGGGGAAATTAGCTACGGAGCCCGAAACTGTCTTTTCGTACCAGGCATTTTAACATGGGGAGATTTACGGTTCTCGAGATACACAAAGAACACACATACATACAGTTAGATGAACGTCATTTAATCTCTCTAAAAAACAATGACTATTGCAATTTTTTATGGTGCTCAATTCCAAATTCAGAGTATATCTATGATTGAGGGATTGCCTCTGCGCGCGCGGCTTTCAACATGGCTGAGCCAGCGGCTAGAAGCTAACGGTGCTAACAGTGCGAACAGTGGCAACAGTGCTGGCAGAGCAGTATTCACCTGAGGGGGAACCGGAGAGTGGGCGATACGCTTCTGGTTAATACTTAGTTTTTCCCCTTTTATGTCCCTTGTCCCATCCTGTATTTATCAGTATGGTACTGCTGATGACCACACATTAAACTGTGTTGACTCCAGGGAGTGTTTAACTCCAACAACTTATAAATCATAAAAGACAGAGCTTGACTAAAATCTGCCCGACAGTGAGATTCGATCGCTGACATTTCCCCTCTTGATTGTGGGAGAGAGCACCAGGCATCTCCCTTTAGATCTGGACTCTCACATTGAGTAAGCCAACCCTCGTGTAGCTTCTCTCTGGAGACGTCCTCTCTCTATACGACTGTTCATTCAAGTAGCACACCCGTCAAGCTGCTGTGGCGATATTGCCACCGGCACTTGCTGATGTTCAGTAAATGTTTGGCAGCCCCATGTAAAGCAGATGCCTCTAAGACGGCGCTGTACTCTGAATAAACATTGAAATAATGAAACGACAATGCGACTGTCGCCTATGGTAGGAGAGAAAATATGTATTGGTGATAAACACTGATCTTGATGCACTTTAAACAAAGAATATTAATTCTTCCATATCTATATTTACCCATCTTTTCCCGACCTGCCATACTGCTGTTGACACCCCCCCTCTGTTCAGGTTTTTTTATTAAACGTGCTTCCGTTAGCATCTCTCGCCTCATGCATTATATATATATATTCCACTTCTCAGCGACATGTCGGCTGACTTCTCTTCTGTGTACCCTGAGGGGCCTGGATGGCACTTCCATGCTGTTTGGATTTATGTGGGAGCTCCCCAGACGGGAACGCCAACAAATGCATCCGTGTGACTGTTCATACAATCATGTTTTCTCTCCATGACAAGTGCTCCTGACTGCAATAGTAAACAGCACCGAAGTTCCCACTTCAAGTTACTGTAAATAAAAACGGTTCATCCCGTTTTCTTTTATTGTGTTTATTTATTTCCATATATACAAAGAAAATGAGTGTGTAGATGGTACAAGACAACCAAAACACAAATCGTTAATTGATTGGTAAGGATACAGAATTCCTCGCTAAATGAAAATATGATTTCTATAAAGTTGCTCCTCTGTATTCAAATGATACATTTGGCCAAAATGGGTCTGTAGAATATGAATAAATATTAGTTTGTAAAAAACAATTACAAAGACAGAAATCAATTCCTCTTGATAACAGCACAAACATGTTACTTATATACTGTATGTTAGGAATTAAAAGCATAAAGTTTATAAAACAAAAAAAGGTAAGCTTGGGGATTTTATGTGTAAATGCCAACATGAGTAAATAAGGATATATTCAGCTGTAATGATTATTAAAAGACATGGTCTTTAAGTACGTTTCACATTTTAATAAATACCGCCAATGTCCTTACATTTTTGAGTATAATGATGATATGATTCTTCCATTGCACTCTGTGCTTATTTAACTCTCCTTAGACTTTGACGTTTGCAACGCGATCGTCAGTACAAGCTAAAAAAAAGAGCAGCTAAAACATGCCCTTTAACATCCGCTGTCTGAATATCTGCGGCCTTAAACTTGGTGAATTGACTGAATTCATTATAGTTTAAGGGAAAATTTTGACTCGACATCAGTGGAGAAGGTTTTCAATGAATAAATAAACCATTTTGGGAAAAGTATTACCTCTCTCTTTAAATCTAATTATGTTCTGAAAAACTATTGACCGTAAAAAGTCCAAATCAACCTTCCCGTTCCCACTGCAAATTGGGATCATACCTCGGTGAAATACTGGATGAAAAGCATGTGGGAGGGCTCTACGATTGGTGGTACCAATGTAAGTTGGATGGCCTTGCTAATGCAATAAGAAACAAGTAAGAAACACTTCCCCTGGGGCTTTTTGGCTCCAATTTATGAAAGTACAGAATGAAAAGTTAACAGCTACGGTAAAGACAACTAACAGCTTACGGCTGTACAGTTTGGTGTTCAGCAGGTACGTTTGCTTACCATGTTCATCTTAATTTAGCGTGTTAGCATGCTACCATTTGCTAATTACCAACATACCCCAAAGTCCAGTATGAGGATGATGAGAAGGTCTTTAGTTTTCCAGGTATTAGGTCATAAATCAAAGTATAGTACAATTAAAATATGGTAAAGTTACTAGATGTAAAGGTCTTACAATTGGTGATGTGTATTGGCAAGAATCTGGTGATACAATACATATCATGATACCATATTCAATCTATTTTATTTGACCCTTATTTAACCAGATAAGTCAATTGAGAATCAATTCTCATTTACAATGACGACCTGGTCAAGCGGCAGCAACAGAGGGCAAGTTGATAGACTTTAGAACATAGTTACAACTATTGCAATGAAACAAAATTAAAAGTAAGGCCATATATTGCAATTTTTTTAAACCTTATTTGAATGAAACCTGTTATAATATAAAGAAAACGCTGCCGTATGCATAAATCTGAGTGAGTTACTTTTGCATTTGCATTATCATTGTAACATTTCACATCATATCAATACTTTTTGTGCAAAGCCTAATATATTAATACATATACAAATGTTTTACAATCATTACAAAGTTATTACAATTAATACTACGGGCGGCATTAAAGTCAGTAAGAGTAAAAGCAATTTGGATTTATTCTGTGGGGACCATGATCACTGCATTAACGGCATTAGCATTGCTAAAAATGTAGTGTAGGTGGCTTTATTGATGGCTGAAAGCTGCATTGTGAACCATGTTTTTAGCTTAGGGTGGAGGTTAGATAGAAGGCCTAAGTCTAATGCTCACATTTCACCACTGCTTGACGGCGGCGCTACACATAAGGTCAAAAGTTGGGCTGGACGATATGGAGAAAATCAAATATGCCAATATTTTTGACCAAACACCTTGAAATCAATAGTTCAACAATAATGTCGGGTTCACCACTGGTGATTTTACAAAATATTTACACAATGACATTTTTGATGAATAATCATCAATCAAGTGGGTAGAGGGAAATGATAGAACAGCTGGTACGTTCAGAAAATGACATCCCGTTACTGTAATGCAGCCTCATTAATAAAACCAGGAAAAGACAACACTTATTCCAATATAACGATATCAAAAATCTAAGACCATACATAGTCTCATATCATGATATCGATATCGTACCGCTATATTCACCAGCCCTAGTCAGGAGCTCATAAAAGTCATTAACAATCATCCTCTGGGAGCATAAATCTCCATGCAAATCTTCGGTAAATCAGGTCAGTAGCGGGCGAGGTATCGAAGCGTCAAACTGACAAACTTGCTGTCCCACAAAACAATAAGGGATACAGAGAGAATGGATTCATATCAGCTTGAGTTCACTTATGTATTAATTATTCGTGGGTCTTCACAGTTGACATCAAACAGCAGCCCAGGCAGCCGGCTTTCCGACAGCTGAGCACACTTGAAATAATCGAGTCCCTGTGATCAATACAAAAACGCTCGTCTCTGTCTGTGACTGCGTCAAGACACAACAGTTTAGATCATGCTGTCAAGCAGCTTTCCCGGAGTCTCTCAGTTAAACTTGTGTTGTCACAGAGCGAACAGGCGACTGGTGGCCTCTTCCTCGTCCCGGAGCGCTCCGGGACGCGGGCAGAATACTGAAGGGAAGAACCAGCTGGAAGGTCGGTGTGAGGTGAAGATGTGATGGAACAGACGGCCGGAGGGCAGTGACGGAACGTTAAGTGTGAGCTAGATAATGAGATGAGGAGTGATCAACAGGACAGCAGAACTTAGATTGGAAAAAACAGTCTACCCCACCCTCTTTCTACTCGCAGAAACTCACTTTTCTCTCATCCTTCTGTCTGTCTCTTTTGGCTCCGGGTGGAACTTTTTCAGGACTTTCTGGAGATTAAAGTATAGATTTAGGCTGAGCTCATCAGTGCTACCAGAAGGACCTTGGTGACCTGGGGTGGAAATCACAAACGCACACCCTTCACACTCACAATCTCACACATGTCGCTCGTGTATACAGGCCATGCTTGCGAAAGAGAAGAAAAAGAGTCAAAACAAGGCAGAAATATAATTTAAGCGCTTCTGCTGAAAATCCTCCTCACGGCATGCAGAAGTTGACGCTGGATGATGCTTTGAAGATGGAGAAAGGAGGGAAATTGTGGGGGGTAACTCACCATTATTAAAGCAGCCTGGGAAGATTTGACAGTTTCCCCCATGAAAAATAAGTGTAATCAAGTTGTTTTTTTACCATACAGTCTCAAGATATAAACAAAACTTTCAACTGTTTTCATCTACAGAGGTTGTCAAACCTGAGGTTGGAAGATAATTTCAAAGATCTATGTGCATGAGCGTTTGTGAGTTGTCTTGAAAACTGCGTCTTCAAATAACTGTGTCTTGGTGGGTAAAATCAGATATCAGCATTAGCAATCGTTGCAACTTTGTTTTTAGCTCCAAAAAGGAAAAATATAAATAAATATGGTTGATTACCGTAATTAAGTACTGATTCTTTAAGATGCAATACTTAATCGTATCAATGGATCAAATGACTATGTGTAATATGTAAGGTGTCCATCTCACTCACAAACCAAGAGAAACTTCTCAGTTATTTTGGAGGCACTGAACCAGAACCAGGACTGCACAGGGAACACTCTGTCAGACTCTGCTGCAGAGGTTTTCTAAAGGGGACTCGGGTCGACAGGGACTGACAAAATCAACACAAAATGCAAGATCTTAACTTTAAATAACTTAACAATAGTAATCCGAGAGAAATATGTTTCCCTAGGAACGTAATTGAGAATGCAGTTTAGTTGAATGGGAACGCCATTTTTAGAAGACAGGGTTGTAATAGTAGTGTCTGATTAGTAGAAGTAGTATTGCTCAATTTGTTAACAAATTACAAACACGTCGTAAGAACTTTATAAGGTGACAATGTGTCGTTAAGCTGGTTCTGCTCCCTCCCCCCCAAGTGGCTTCCAGGATGTGCACTATAATACATTTAACAGCATTGATGCACATGTAATGTGCAATATATTTTTGTTTAAATAAAACCATAACTACAGGAAATACTTGTGTATAGTTGGCTCACGGGGTGACCTCAAACAAAGTTCTGCTTAACAGCATTGATGAGAAATTAACCAGCGTAACCCAACATCTGTTATGTGCTACATCAGTAAATTTGCAGCCGTTTATGTGTTGGGAACGGTTCTCAGTTGGAAAAAATACACAGATTCATTAAGCTTCAAGGCTTACAAAGCAACAACTTCCCAGCTCATTTTTACAAGCAAAGAGCAACGTAGGAAACATTAGCAGGCTTCTCCTTTTCAGCCGGCCCTGACCAAGCTTTCACCAGTTGAAGTAACAAATCACTGATGAAAAATTGTCAACTTTTGGCGTAGAAGTGTTAATCAGCTACACCTATTATTTCTGTTACATAATTAACACATCTCAATTTCAGATTGCAGATGCATGTTGTGATCAAAAAGTGTTCAGCCTTATCAGAGAACCAAATACAGATCTAAATTGAATCTTTGGGTTATTTATAAATGTAGTTTCTTTTGCATGTTGAAAGCTAAAACTTAATTTGATCCAATAAGGGATTTGACTAGAAGAGCAGATTTAATACTGGATTCGTATTAGATAAAAAAAAAGCCATCAAAAGCCAACGCTTCAGACTGGCAAAATTGACCTAATCAATCATGGGTTGACATGACTTCAAACGCACGTAAAATATTTTAAAAAGTTGAACACAGCTTCACTTTTTGCCTGAGGTAAGTGGCTCTGTTAAAAGCTCAATAAAACTCGGATGATGGAATAGTAGTACTTACACAAAAATAGGTAAATCACAAGAACAGCAGGGACGGAGGAGGAGAGCAGCATAAAAGAAATACAGAGAAGCTAAAAATGTGGCAGGAAAGTTAAGAACACGGTTAACACAACAAGCGCGGACTTCTTCAGCGCCTGTGGAGGCTTCGCATTCGCCGGTTCCCTCCGCCTCCAGCTACATGTTGTTTGGAGGCAGACGGCTCCGCAGGATGAATGACAAGAGCCGGGGCGAAAAACTGGACCAACTGTGGAGGAGGAGGGCAGGCCTGACAGTACACTTCCTGCCTCGAGGAGAAAAGTTGCACGTTGTTTTCTTGAAGTAGTTGTTAGTTCTGGTGCCAGGAAAACGGCTGAGACGAGCAGAGATAGCGCATGATGGAGAGGGCTTTTTTTCAAAGCTGCGGACATGCTTCGCTTGCCAAGAAACGGATGAGCGCGTCGGAACAGCTGACTTCTTTCAGGTGTTCAGCTCGCACATCGTTTAACTGAGGGTGAACAAGTCGAGTTTCAAGTGGAGTTTCACGGCTTGTGATGAAGATAGAGTAGCATTGTCTCGAACACGGCTGTTATATACATATGCGATTAATTTGCAGATTCCTTTACAAATAGGATTAAGGATTATTTAAACACTGACTATACTTGTCCCAGTACTGAATGCCACTGCTGATTCGTTGACACTGGTGATTTGTCGTTTTGGTCTGTTTTTATGTGCTTTTATGTGTGAAACCTGTATGCTGCCGTCTTGGCCAGAACCCCCTTGGAAAATATATTTTGAATCTGAATGGGGCCATTCTGGATGAATAAAGGGTTAAAAAAATATATATAAAATAAAGTATTTACTTCACGGTCTGATTTTTTGGATTATAACAAAATGCCCACCAAAAATTCTCCAAGCCCAAGTTCCCATAATCATGAATGTTGAATGTTTTACTGATCAACAGTATAGGACTAAAAGAACAAATATAAATATCACAAATATTCATACCTAGGTTTTTTTTTCTCCTTTCCGTCACTTCTTTCCCTTGTTTTGTTTCAGATTGTCTCTGGTTCCACTTGTCTTTCACTCTTATACCTTACTTTAAGGCAGCCATAATTGGAAAATGTTGTAACTCTGCCTTGCTGTTAGCTGCATCTCCCCGTTTACGGAATGTATGCAAAGCTAAGCTAACTACAGCCTTACAGAGAGTGGTGTCAATCTTCTTAACTCTCAGAAAGAAAAAAGAAAGAAAAAAGAATAAGTATATTTCCCAATATGTCACTATTCCTTGTCGTTAAAAAGGGTCTTAGTAATTGTGTAAAAACGTCTAAATCTCTAGAAAAGCAGGTTATAGAATCAGTTAATCTTTTTAGGTGCTACAGCCGTCCTACAGCTTAGTCACCCCTCCTCCTAAAACAATTATTGCATTGATGTTGATATAGCAGATGTTGAAGTTGGAATCGTACTAAACAAACAATCCTGGAGGCTTGCGTATTGAAGGGTCACATGAGATTTTTACAGTAGAGGAAAACGTGCTGGATCGCTCCCAACTGTAAGGAGTTGTATTTGAAGCTTCTTGGAATGAGCTGAGAGATGATTCGTTTGAGGTCCTGGACTGGCAACATATAGTCTATAACAGAGTAGAGTAAAGAGAAACCGACTGGGGAAGAATAAGCATTCCCAGTCGTGGCGATACTTTCCAATGATACTGGATGATGTGGGAACGTAATGAAAATGTGAGTGCTTTGGTGTGAAGCTTCACAGCTGAAGTTTCTTTTTTTTCTCTCTTTTGGGCACATACATGCGAAAGGCCCCACCACATTTCCTTGACGTGGAGCAAGACATATGGGGCAAATTCGCAAAGAATCGATTGTGGCCGCTGATAGCACCCTAAATTGCACGTCATTTGCAACCACTATCTTCCCCGTCTCGAGGTCCGCTTCACAAAAGATGTGGCGCTAATGATATTACAGCGCAAACACGCCCATAAAGTTTTGCAGCTGAGTGCAATTTGCCTTTTTTGCATCTGATTTCCATTATCCATGTGGCAAACTATAAATGCACTTGAGGCTAAGGAATCCTTTGAGTGGACAGCCTTTATAAATGCGCTTCAGTGGCCACCAACTCTCTAAAGATGGTAATAATTTAACTGTAAGTGCATGTAGCTATTTGCGTGGATCTTTGTGAATTGAACTGTTTTTGCAATGACGTCATCTGCATAGAAATGTATGCATATTGCCTCATTCAAATATGAGTGTTGTGGCAATTTATCATGTTGTTCTTTTAGATGTAACTGGCATTGCTTAAACCTGAACATATGTAGACGAGGCCATCCGAACTCATCCAAACCCAAATAATAAATGTTATCATTTCAAAGGTATTTTCATGTTTGGCTGTAGTGTCATCCTGATCTCACCACTTAACCCTCTTCCCATGAAGACAATACCAAGGCTGGGACCTTGGCCTTGGTGGATGCCTCGGCAGACAGTCTGCGCAGAGGGACGACGACGAGATAATGTGCATGTATACTCTGTTAAACCTTTCTTTGTTGTTAGACCTCCGAACCATCTGTGGGGAAAGAGCTCTATCCATTCAGCTGAATTAAGTGTCTGTTCAATAAATACTTTTTGACATTTTAAGAATTTTCTCATCACGGTTATTTCTCACAGGGAGGTTAAAAAGATTATTTTCCACAAACAATGAGCACCAAGACAATAACTGCTTGGCAAAGGTGCATTCTACGCTTTGCAGATGCTTTGAGAATTAGTTTCCTTTTGACTTATTTGCACAGGTTTAACGCAAAAGCTGCGCAATCCTTTTGCGAACTCGCCCCACATACTTTATAGTGGTAAAGCCTCTTTTTGTTGTTGTTTTGTGTCTCAATTGTGTTTCACATCTTAATGTGGTTTTGTGTCTTGTAAGTTGTTTTGGTCTTTTTGTGGATGATTTTTGTCTGTAGTTGCTTTGCCCCTTTTTGTAGTCATATTGCTTCTCTTTATAGTTGTTTTGTGTCTCTTTGTAGTCATTTTGAGGTTTCTTTGCGTCTCTTGAAGTCATTTTTCTTCTCTTTGTAGTTGTTTCGCGTCTCTTTGAGGTCATTTTTGTCTCTTAGCGGGTATTTTGTCCATAACCATAATCTTTGTGAGTCTCTTTGTGAATCTCTTTGTGTTGCAGCTATTTTGCATCTCTTTGTAGTTGTTTTGGTCTCTTTGCAGTATTTTTGTGACTACTTGTAGTAATCTAATATTTCTTTTTGGTCGTTTTGAGTCTCTTCTTGTTGCTTCTTGTCTCTTTGAGTGACATTTTGTAAGGGAAAGCCAGTTCCCTTAGGCTCGTTCTGTAATGCGTCCATGTAACACTGGCTAGTATGGCAGAGACATGATTCACAGGAGACAGTTGCTAATGTTGTCCACTAAAGTTATGTTTATAGGTATAGACCTACTGCAAAAATATCTCCTCCCAGACTGATGTGAATTTGCTTCTGAAGACTGTGCCAGCAGCACCATGGAAAAAACAGAAAAACGTTATCAACAAAGACAAAGTGACAAGCAAGTTACAACAGCAGAGAGAGGACAGTTAAGGAAGGATATAAAGCCGTACACGTAAGATGAGGTAATGCTAAATCTCTATCTCACTGCTGACAGACAAAAGCGACAGTAATACGAGGTGAATATGCATAGCAGATGTTCCCCACGCAGGACTAGATTTATTGGACTAGCAAACACTGGGGTGGCAAAGTGCCATCTGTCACATGGCAGCAGCAGATAAATTAAAAGTAGCAGCTGTGAGTACACTGTGGAGGTAAGGGCAGGTTATAGCATCTCGCTCAGAGGAGGAAGAGATGCGTGTCAGGGAGGTTATTCCCCTCGGGAAGTCGGATGAGGAGAAGGAAACGAGAGAGGGGAAGAAAGCAGGATTGTGGAGAAAGAGGGAGCGAGGCAGACAGGCGTGTTCTCTCCAAGTTATCGCCTGTTTTTCGTAAATCTTTTTTTCTTTTTTGTAAATCTCAATTCCTTATTTCGTTCTCTGAAGTCTCCTGCATTCTTGTTCTCTCTTGTTTTATAACCAAATGTTTTTTTCTTGATTCCACAACAGCCTGTGGCTCTTGTAAGAACATTAAGAATGAATAACTTCATTATGACGTGAGCGTCAAAGTGTTGTAGTCCAGGGGCTAAACTTTTTTTCTCCAGAGAGCAGCTGAGGTGATGGTGCATACGCTAAACAGAAATAAGCAACTCTGGATGAGATTATAGCCTCTGTAAATAGAATGCACCAATAACTTTTAATCAGGGAATATTGTGAAAATGTTTGAATCAGGGCAAAATAAAAAGGTCTGTCCATTTTGTAATTTTGTGAACATTTTGAGTAGTATGTTTCCCCTTATGTTTAAACCAATTTCCGTAACATCGGTTGGAGGTGTGCATTTTGGTGTTGGTTTACGACAATATTATAAAAAGCACAAATTAGAGATGTTCCGATACGAGTTTCTTCCTCCCTCATACTAATTCCGACAAGCAAAACTTGCATATCGGCCGATACCGAACACTCGCCCAATACTAGTGTGTTAAAAACAGAAAATACTTATATTTATGTTGAACAGCTGTATACAACTAACCTGGTATGGATGAGATATGATTGCAGTACGGCCTAGCTCAGGTTAAACCCTTTGTAAAACATGAACTAATAAATCAATTCAAAACTTTCACACTGAAGGCTACTCGTCACTGTTTTACTCATGGTATTTTCGAGTTAAAAATACTGCCAAATTGCTGACATCTTGCTAGCTCTGGCTAACGTTAAACTTTGAGATGAGAACGAAGAAAGATGGCGTTACATTGACATTTAGTTAGAATGACATTTTGGATTTTTTTTCTTGGGCTGACAATGGGCAAGCCAACTTGCTTCTTTCTCATCTCTGTTGAGTACCAATGTCAGGACAGGATAAATGGATTGGGTAGCGAGTGACACGTGATATTCCTGTGTAGCATAAATGAACTGATGCCGATACTAGGATCAGTACTGGAACAACTCTAGCGTATATGTACATATGGTCTGATGTAAAAAGGTATGTATTCCCTTTATACAAAGACATTATGAAAAGTGACAATTTACATATTGCTTAACGCATACCCTCTTTAAACAGATTCTCCATTCATATAAATCTGGGGGCAACGGGACAAGATTTTGTAGTACGAGTGGTATTGACTTATCACGTCGATCGGTCTTGAACGAAGGTAAACAGTCCGTGTGGAGAGCAAATGAGGTGGAATGCATTGGCCAAAATACCAAAATCTTGGAACCTATTGGCTATCGTCGGATGATGATTTGGATTTGTATTGGTTTAAAATTAGCTTGTAAACTGGCTACTTGTGTAACAATCCGGTCGTAGATGTTGACTCCAGTCTCGCATCTAAAGTTGCCAATTGTACTGTAAATAATTCCGCACACTGAAAAGGAAGTTGTATATCCGCTGGGTATACCTGAACCCCAGAAATATAGCCCCTTGGAACCCAACGGCTATTGGTCTAAAGACGGATTCTTTGGTCCAATAGCCGTCTTGGGTTCCAAGATTGCTTAACACCAAAATAGCTCACAAGACCGAGAAAGCTAAACTACGAGGGGGGGGGACTTTTGCAGTTTTACAAAACGTATATCAGTGCCCACTGTTGGATAAACATACAATGATAATATAATTTCTAAATTACTTCAAACATTCCTTTTAAATTCTCTGGTGCAATTTCTTATTTATCATTGTCAGACTATACAATTAATACCAATTTATCGGCAAAAGCTAATATAAACTACCTGGCTGGTTTTGCCGAAAGATCTCCTTTAAAACCTAAATCATGAGCTTACTATCATTACTATCCATAGCACACCGACTGCTTCAGTTACCCACCCACCATCATATTTCACAGGGAAACATTTAAGAGTATTCTTCAGAGTTGTTGCTGCCATCTCACACAGCCACATACAACTAAGGTTACACACACACACACACACACACACACACACACACACACTTGAAATAACACAGTGCAGGTTTAGAGTCACACCTGCTTCAAACCACAAATTGCCCCCCATAACCATCATTGGTCTCTTTGTTGTAGAGCCAATCCCTTTACACAAGCCACAGTGTGCCATGGCTTCTGGAGAAACACCTGGCATTAGCTTGCTTAATACAGTATTCAATGAGTGACGCGGTCCAGATTTTGTAAAAAAAAAAAAAAAAAAAGGAGGAACTGCAGATGAAGTGCTCCTGCTGTTGTGGAACTATATAACTTGATGGATCATACTGGTGGTTTTTAATTTTACCAATAAACTACTTTCCATTAGTACTCTCAATTATCCACAGCACACCATGTGCTTTTTAGATTTATTTCCTTTCCTTTAGGCAGCCACTGATTTACATTAATTTCGTCACAGCATGAAAATCAACTTGCAGAGACTTGAGACTTGCTCAAGTGAAGTCATTTATCACAGTTAACCCTCTTCTTTTTTGTCAAAACACCAATATCAGTGAACAGGGACTCATTTGGACTAATTTGTCGACTCTGAGTCTTCAGAGTCAACATCTGTTTAATACCAAAGGAAAACACATTCACAAAATCATTTTGCTTATTGTTTTTCTTTTCGGTTTTCCACCAACATAGCTAATTAATGCAAGTTGTTTTGGAAACTGTCTTTGAAATCTTTTTCAAAGACAGTTTTGGACAGTTTTCAAAACAGTCACAGTAATTAATGTTATATTTCAACTTGAAAGCAGCCCTAAACTGATTTTGTAATTGTTGCCCTCCAACAACGGCACCATAATGTGGAAAGTTTAATCTTATATAAAGGTATAGCATAATAAGACAAATATGAAACTCACTTCAGTATAACACAGCCAGACCCAGAGGGCGGCGCCGTCCAGAAGACCTGTATCCTGGTGCGTCTGCGAGGTGTGCTCTCCGTCACTGCAGGGGCACAGTTGGTCATGAACTGTGTGTCCTCTTCATCAATGTTCTAGAAACAGAAGAGGGAAAGATTTAGTACAAACATGATCTGTCAAGGCTCATTATGAATTGCTTGAGTCAGAGGTTATTTCTGGTAGCAAGTAAAACAGATAACTGATAATTCTCTTCGTCACTCATACATGAACGTCAAACCTTCCAATACCTCACCAGATCATTGGTCAGATGCAATGTGCTTCGAAACAGGACTAATTATCCACCAAATTCATTTTCAATCACTATGTAGTTGCAACTTGTTCAAAAGTTAGAACGCCATTTAAACACTCCCAAAAGTTTTATGTTTGGTGAGGTACAGATCTGAGCAGGTACCGATCAGGATCGGCAATTTCTGTGGTCTGTGGTCCAGCATGAAAAATCTCCCCAAATGACTGCCATGACATTTTGTACAGACAATCATGATCCCCAGAGGATGAATCCTACTGATTTCTTTGACAGCTTTGTCTCGTGCCACCATGAGGTTGACATTTTAGTATTTTTGTGAAATCTTGCAACAACTATTGGATGGATTGCTATGAAATTTGGTAGAGATATCCATTGTGCCAAGAGGATACTTGGGAACTTGGGGGATGCCTGACTGATCATATCACAGATTCAACTAGTAAAACTATTATTTTGATGTATCTTTCAATCTTTGCAATGACCATTGCAGCCTCTCGGAAATGCTTGTGTGGCTGATGACTTGTTTAGACCTAAACCCTTGAAAAAAAAACATTTCAACTTGCATGATGCAGTTTGGTTTAGGAAAAAAACAGGGTGTACAGTATGGCATATCCCAACTTATATCCACCTTTCAAATACAAATGCTCATCGCACCTTTAGCAGTCCATGTTATATTTAAAACGAGTGACCATTGGACCATACATATAATCCTGTAGGTTTATCAAAAGGAATACGGGAAATATTGGGAAAAGCTTATTTTCCCACCAATGGCCGCATGAGAAAACAGGTTTCCAGCTAAATGAAAGCATAATAGAAGCAACATGGCTTTTTTGGAAACTCCTAGCTGGTGCTTATTTTGCAGGGGCTACGTTTTAAGATGTTATCGGGGAGAACTTATTCACTTTGTTTCCTCGTAAATATGTCGTTGGTGCACCAAGTGAGTAGTGTGTCATCTTCATCCATGATCAGAGAGTAAGACAAGTGAAATGTTTAATGTACTGAGCTATGGTGAAGCAAAGATGAGTTAACTGTACCAGTCCAGGTTAAATGGTATCAGTTTGGGGGAGCAAGTCATTAAAAAAACTCTTAAGTCAACATCAACACTCATTTATTAACTGATGCCAACACTTAATATATTATCACATTGTTATCATGATTTATTATTAAACTATTTATAGATACTTGGACCTTGTCAGACATTTTAAAGACTAAACACACACAGAGACAGATACGCAACATGCACACATGGCCTATGACCAGTGGCGGCTGGTGGAAAATGTTCTTGGTAGGGCTGTGCCACATCCAATCAATTTCAGCAAACATCCCAGAATGATTTAATGCAAACAAATTAAGGTATCAAACGCGCATTACTACTTTGCAGTTAAATATTTAACATTTATTCCAACACGAAAAAAAGCAGTAAATAACACTTTCACAAACACGTCAGGACATCTTATTTTAGTCACCCTCACAGGGAGTTCAGTATAATATAATATATATAACATATAATAATATTCTGTATAATATAATAATATATATATATATCATATAATATTCTGTATAATATAATAATATATATATCATATAATATTCTGTATAATATAATAATATATATATCATATAATATTCTGTATAATATAATAATATATATGTCATATAATAATATTCACTATAATATAAAACACACACACACACACACACACATATATATATATATATATAATAATATATATATATATATAACTATATATCCATTTCTCAGACAGGTGCTTCATGTCCCTCACTCCCTAACTGTCCATGCTGGTTCTGTCCCCGTTGTTTTAAAAAGATAAATAAGTTATTATCATGACGTCATCCAGCTAGTCAAACCTGTCTGGTGTACAGCTAGTAGAGAAGCTTCATGTACTGCTTCTCTTTCCTGCTAGTCTGCTGTCTGATTGTGAGGTCAGGCTGATCTGGGATCAGCTCTTTCAGTAGTTTCTCCTCTCAGTTCTCCTCTCAAACGGGTCTTGGAGGAGTAGTGCTCACACTGGCGCTCTCCTGTAGAGACTTCTCCTGACGAGAACGCGCAGCTTGGGGCAGGAAAAAAACTGCCCCAAGCTGAATCTATTTGAGGACGCTGATTGGCTGAATTGTATGTCACTCATTTATATCTTTACTCAGCATTGGCTAAACTGCTTTATAGACCCGCCTCTTTGGGGCAGTTTTTCCAGCGCCCCAGCCAGCTGAGACGTGCACACACAGAGAGGAAGAGCAGACAGGCAGAGAGGACAAGCAGGAAAAGCATATATTTACCGCAGATATCATATTTTACACATATTACTGGGTGATTCCATGTTTCAAAAACACAAATATTGACAATTTGTATAGTTTATTTTTATTTTTATTTTATTTTTAATTTTATTTTTATTTTTATTTTTATTTTTATTTTTTGTAGCTCTAGGGGGGGCGGCGCCCTAGCGCCCTCTATGGACCAGCCGCCACTGCCTATGACCTTGTAGTCAGTGTTCCCCAGCTGCCTCAGCTCAACAATAACAATGACCTAAGACCACGTCCCAAACTCCTGATAGGACATTTTCAGTCAAAAGCAGACACAAACAACTGGCTAAATGGCATAAGAGACCGATAGCGGGAGAGAGAGACATTAAAGAGATAAGGGAAGAGAAAGTGGGAAAAATAAAGCAAAAGGAAGGCATAGGATTAAGGCAGTGGTGGGCCGTCAGGGCCTGCAAGGCCTTCTCTGCTGGCCTAAACAGAATCACAAAGTTATAGCTATTTTTTTCAAGATTTCAAGAGAGTCAAGTTCTAAATTAATCAAATAATAAGTCATGTTAAATTCAATTCAGTCAAGACCCAAGTCAAGATAGACAAGTATATATTAAACACGGCAGAGTCAACAGGTCTGGACGGGTAAGTCCAAAGTAAAGTTCGAAGGCTGAATCATTGGTTTTAAAGTTCAGCCCTGAGGCGTAACCCAAGTTAAGTCAATCAAATCCCCAGTCAAGACAGAAATGTAAGTCCCAAGTCCTAGACTTTGGATTCTGAGTTGTGGACTCTCTCTTTTTTTCATTCAAATTTGACATCTTTTCAAAATGGTAACCTCCTGCTTGAGAGCAGTAGCTTTGCCTGCTCTGCCTTTGAGTATGCTATTAATCAAGACTACTCCACTTTAGGCTAACGGGAAGATCAAGTCTTTAAAGTCATCAGACTCAGGCCTAAGACTGACAGACTGGAAGTCAGGAGTCAGTGATGTTAAAGTGAAAACTGCATTGACAGTCTTTTTTTACTCTCTTAAGTCGATTATATATACATTATATATTGGTATTGCTGTCAAGACTTGTATTCAAACAGAGAATCTAGAGACAGCTTTAAGCCTTATTGTTCGATCACTGGTAACAGAGAATACGTGAGTGATGGCAGGACAGACGGAAAGAGAGACGGACAAAGAGAGGACGAGAGGGAGTGTGGGAAGACTGGCAAAGGAGCGTTTGTTTTCACTGCAGAGGCTGGCATGTCTGTGTGTGTCCACGGTTTGTCTACCTCAATCTCTCTCTCTCTCTCTCTCTCTGTCTCTCGCTCTCTGTTGAGATGGTAAACACAGATGCTTCAGAGTGCCTGCGCAAGCAAACGCAGAGCCCTGTTCAAACACACACACACACACACACACACACACACACATCTCACGCACACAAAGAGACAGAGAGCGGGAGACAGACAATGCAAGCCAAAGAACCCTGGAGAAAACTGACAATAAGAGTGATGTAAGGGTGTGTGTTTGTCGGTCGGTGTGTGCGCACACATTGCAGGTTTGTAATTAAATGCACAGCAGTTACAAAGGAGTGAATACAGTTAAAACCTTTGGGACCTTGGTGCAGAGATGAAACTTTTCGGAGGAAGAAAACACAGGCAGGCAGACATAGATTGAAATGTCACGTTGACACTTGAAGATGAGCTTATTTCAGAAAAGTAACAAAGTTCTTTAGCTCGATGAAGACCTCGAAGGCGCCCGACATTTCGCCTCGAGCTTTCCATCAATCAAAGCTGTACTATTACTGCAGGACGCTGCCGAGATCTCGGGGCTATCACAAATATTGCATCATATTACATTTTGTGTCTGAGCCACCCAACCAAGGCAGCGGTGTCACATATCCAAACATCTCCTCTGTGAAAAACTGACTGTGCGTGTGTGCGAAGAGTTTATTTCCTAGCAAATGGAAGCCATTCTTTGGCTTTTGGCGTTCAATTACACAAAACAACATTGGAGGAGAGGGAGCGCATTGTTTATTGAGTCTGTTTAATATAAAAATGACCCCAAAGCTCTTTTTAAAATCCCCTTTTTTTACAGCTATATACACATTTTATTGCTACAATGCTTTGTAGAGGTCAGTTTAACAGCAATTTCAAAGGTTTTTATGAGCTTTTTTTTTATGAGCTTTACACTAAGGAGTGTTTGTGTCTTGTTTGTGTCCACGCAGACTATACACGTGAATGGACTCTCTCTATGCTACATAAATGATTTCTGTCCCGCCTTTCTTTCAGTCTGTCATGTTCTTTTCTCATCTCTTTTTTCTTGTGCGAAAGCTCTGACGTTATCGGGGCTTTGGTGTGAAAAGCTCTGACAAAAACAAGACTAGTCTGTCACCTTGACTAAAGAGCATACTCACTGAGCAGACTAAATGACACGCAAAGGTAAAAGTCTTTCTCTGAAATTGGGCTGGATCTTACAAACAATATTTTTACCAAATCAGAAAGAAAGATGTTTGGGTTTAAGTTATTAATTTACTCATTCATAAACTGTGGGGTCGTTATCATTCTGGACAAGGAAACGCAGCCATTGTGTATGTGTGTGCATGTGCGTATGAATAGGGTTAACTTTGTGTGTGTGTGTGTGTGTGTGTGTGTGTGTGCGCCTACCCGTGTCTGTTTTCCAGCCTTTGCCCGCTCAGTTTGTTTAGCCTATTGTCAATGAGAAACAGCATGAATAACCGAGACGGGCTCCTGCTCAGATCAAGGCTGAGTCACAGAGCTGTTGAGACTACAGCAGTCATCCTCAAAATGAAGTGGTGACATTTTCTATGAAGTTTCCATTTTCGTTACAAATTGGCATGGTTTTTTCACAGGCGGCAACCTCCGGTTCTGTCAAGAGAAACCAATGCAGAAGTGTCTTAAAACGTGCATTCACTCTACTGACCAGCAGGGGGCGACTCCTCCGGTTGCAAAAAGAAGTCTGATTGGGTTAGGGTATTTCAAGATGGCGCCGACCTCAAGGCTTTAAAACGGCAGTCCACAAACCAATGGGTCACGATGACTACGTCCACTTCTTATATACACTCTAGGTTTGTGCACTGCCCAAAAAAAGCAGGGCTGTGCAGCAGGTGTTTAAAACCGCCCAGAACATCAACAGAGCATCAGTGATATTGGTGAGGTGAGGTGCCCGCGCAGAGGTTAACGCATAATGGGGACAATACCCACCCAAGTCACAGCCTGTTCACCTAGCTGCCGTCTGGCGTGAGATACAGAAGTATCTGCTGTCGTACCACCAGACAGCAGGTTCTCTCTCTTTTTTCTAGTGTAGCATAAAGGGACTACAACTTCCATTTTGTTGTGCAACCCTGTGTTGCAGAATGGCCCTTAAACCTTAAAATAGGCTCGACCTATTGTTCCTGGGGTGCATATTGTACTATAATTTCAGAAAATACAGTTTATTTAAGCATTTCTTTATTTAAATTTTTTGTATTCATAGATTGAAGATCTTGGGGTAATTATACATTCCCTATAATGGAGGTCTCATCGTCAGTTATGGTGCCTCCAGCTTGATCATGCTAGCGGCCCTTCGAACACGATACTTGTGGGTGGGAAGTCAGTGAGCGATCAGGCGATTCTTGCAGCACTAGTGACTCCTATTGGTTGGCTAACAGGAGGAAAATGAATGTTCATGGGTGGAAAGTCAGTAGGGGATCAGGTCCTTGTTGCTACATTTGTGACTTCAGCTTGTTGTTTGGGATGACTTCTTGGGGGTGGTGGGACCTTTTGGGATAGCATGAACCCGTTTTCTGTTTCTGAAGTTTGTTCAGTGTCAGTGTATGTCACTGCTCATGAAAAATACACTCTTTTCTGCTGTTGGAAATGTAAAATCACTTCCCGGGCAGCGCCAAAAGTCACCACTCACTAAAGTGTTAAGAAGAGCAATTGTGAAAGCTTTATATATATATATATACCGGTACATATATATATTTTTTTAAAGTAGATTTGTCACTTCCTTGTGCAAACTCATTTTTCTCAGACACTTGAAGAGCCAAAACGGAATCCCTCGCGAATCACATAAGTGCAATTAGTAAGAAAGAGTGTCCTGATGCTCCTAGTCTTGATGCATTATGTATTTAATAAGCCATAATCAGTGCAGAGCACGACATTATTTATGCAAACCTCAAGCATCGGAACCAACCAGCTTGTCAAGCATTATAAATAAAGATGTGTAAACTTCTTTCTCGGAGGGTCCTTGAAGTAAACAAGGACATAGTCGTTCTTGTAAAATCCTGTTAATAAGAAAAACTGGGAGACTTGAGTTCTTAGAGAGGCAATAATTACTTTGGGTTCACATTTGAGTGTGGTTATGCTACATATCAGGTCACCATCATTTCCAACTCTACACACATCCTTTTCTTCAGAGCCCTCTAAGCACTGCTTGGCTTATGTAATTGCCTCTATCTATGACTTGGCTCTGACACTTTAAACTGATTGGGTTTGTTTATCCCCAGCTAAACTCAGAACCCTAGATAATCCGTGCAGGAGAAAAAAGATAATATCTCATGTCTGCTCATCTCACCCCTTATCCAAACAAGCCCATGTTTGTCTCCCTGAGCAATAACACGTCGCTGGCCTAGATAAATATGACCCACGTCCCACGCTAACGCAAGGAGGGCTGGGAAAAATACACATGCAGACCCACACATATACATATATATATATATATATATACCCACATGCCCATTTGGTGCATTTATAAGCACAAAGGCATACATTTCCAAGTGGACAAAGGCCGCAGACTGGGATACTGAGTCGCGCACACACAGATGCACACTCTTTAAGGTCTGACACATTAAGACAGAAGTCCTTTAATGGCGGTAATGGGGGACAGAGAGCAGATTATTGCTTAAGGAAAAAACTAAAAAAGAGCAGCAACTCTCAGTTGTGGTGTTTTAGTGAAACAGCAGGCGGGCACATTCCAGGACAGCTGCCAGAAACAACCAGAGAGTACCAGAGAGTGAAGGAGCGCACGGGGAACCGCAACTGTGTTCATTTGGCCCCTGTTCCACGACACAATAACAGTCATGACATTGCAAAAGTAGACGCGTAATTAACTTGCAGAGAATAAACTGTCAGGAATATGAATTGCTGTGTAGATGTATTATAAGTATTATTATGTAAACCACTCGGATGAAGAGAAGCAGAGTTTGATGGATTAAGGTCGTTTAGATAAAAAAAGCCAGTCTCGCTGCCATGCTGCATCTTCTCTTGGCGGCCCGCTAATGTGACCGGGACATAAAGAACGGCGTATTTACTAAAAAGCAATCATACTGAAAGTAATTTCTGTTACTACATCCATCCAAGGTGTCCACTGATGCAACGTAGCGTGCTTAGAACGATGATAACGTCATGCAAGACACATCTTATTTTGTGTTGTCAACTTAGAATCCAAAATATTCTTTAAAGAGTAACTGCACACTTAAAATGTTTTTTTTAACTATTAACTAAATAAAATAACTGTACTGTGATGAAGGTCAATTGACATTTCTTAACAAATGTATAAAGCTTGGCCTTTCACGGCTGAAAATGGATCCAAATGCCATCTACCGTTTTAAATCAGCCCTAATCTTCAAGGCCAATTCAGAGCTAGAGTCGACAATTTGAGACTCATCTAAGTCATGAAATAAATGAATGTAAACGCCCTCTAATCCGTCCCCCTCTCCTCGCCTCTCCCCACGGCGTTTATCCTTTACTACTATTTTCATAACCACTGTGTGGCATTTCAATAACAGCACCATTTGTGTGCTGGAAATTAAGCCAAAGGCACATTACAGAATCTGGTGAATCAGTGTTAAAGACGGATTATCTGGCGACAGCAATGTGCTTTCATATACTGTGACAAGAGTGTGTAGATGAAGCATTAAGTTGTTTAATTTGTTTTCACTTAGCGGCTGGCTAGTGCTAGCTAACGAATAGCTTGCCAATTTCCCCATGCTTTCATGCTAACGTTACACTATGCTGCACCCCCGCTGCTAGGAGACTACAGCTGAAAAGCAAACGGACACTCCAAAGATGGAGGGCTAGGGTGTTGTGCAGGGCCATAAGTCGTCTCCCCCATGCCATATCGCTATTTTACAAGCTACTGTAGCCGTCATATTTGTCGACTCTGCCTCGAGGCTATCGCCATACGGAGGTAAATCTTTTTACACATACATTCATATGTGAAATCTGTAGGCAGCTGGAAAAGATTTTGGTATCGAAAGTGTTCTTGATTCCGCAGTAGTCCGAGTAGTATTGACCAATTATGTTCGAGCAGGCTTTGGTTGAATGCAGGTAAACAGTCCCTGTGGAGAACAAAAGAGGCAGAACACATTGGCCAAAATGCAATCTGGGAATCCAGCAGCTATTTTTTCTAAATTGTGCAGTTGGTGGGGTTAGGCTCAGACCTGGGGGTGAAGTTACACTTCAAAACACTTGGCTGCAGCTCATCTCTAGAGGACTTTATTATTTTTCCACATGTGAATAAAAGTGTCAACCACAACTGTCGATTACACAACTAAAAGGATCTGATGGATTTGCCAATATTTAATAAACAGCTTGCAAAGCCATGATGTCAACTTTAATTTTGTTCAAGCTCCCACACGGTTCCAGTTTCTGCTCGCTGCCTTGTACTCCCTGGTCTCTGCCTCACTCCAGACTCTGCCGGGACTCCGAGGTTGAGACTAGGAGGTATTTATTGTGCGGGGAGCGAAAATCAAATAGAGCAGGCAGAGATGAGATGTTTGCGTTTGAACCGTTTAAATCAAAATGATCCGCGCAAGCGAGATGCGACTACACGGAGTGGGTGTTGCAAAATCACGTTGTCTCAATTCAGACCAAACCAAGGTTCTACTGTGAGCTAGAAAAACAACGAGGTTCCCCTGTTCTGGTTTGTGAGAACTGATAAGAGCGACCACACTGAAGTCCGAGCACCAAACTCCAAGTAAAAAACTCTCCTTAGAAAGCTCTCGTAAAATCACTCTCAATAGTTTGGGAGATATTTTTTTTTAATTGATGCCTTATTTTTGTCTTCTTTTCATCCGGTGGCTGTTATTTATTTATCAATTTGTAAAGCAGTTGTAAAAACATGAAAAGGATGTTCACGATAATTTAGTGTTTGGGAATGTTGGAAACGATTGACAGCGAATGAAGAAATTATCTCGAAACAGCCTGCAGAGACTGCAAAATCCTTTGTGATTTTTTTTTGATGGAAGAAAATATTTTGAAAGTGCAGTTGGATTTGCATAAAAAGACACATGATGATAGATAATCATGGGATACATAGCAGTATGAGAAAACTGCCCAAGAGTTAAAAATTGCCCATTTTGCAAATAAAGAAATCCTATAAAAACGTCCCCATACCCTAAATGATTCACCCACGGCTGAATTTTCCACTAAATTTGATTTAAATGTGTTCCAAATTATATTGATAACAAAAATCTATGCCTTGAATCTAAAACTGATGATATTAGCAAACAACAATATTTTTTACAAAAGCATGCATGCAACTTTGTGGCAAATGCAGTGCAGAACCTGTTTAGGCAACAAAACTACTTGGTTAGGTTGGGGTGGTTTGGGTTAAAATGACTATGTTTGTTATGTAAAATAAGTAAAAAATGTTGTGTTAGTTAATTACGCAAGTTGCGTTAAAAAAAAGTAAGGGAAAACAAGTCTGTTTACTTTTGGACATGAAAAGTGGACTCCTGAGTAAAAATCCCGTGTTTGTCCACCAGACCTCCTCCAACAGGGCTGTATTGCTCTTCATACTACATCACCTGACTTCTTTAGAGGCAGGCCTGGTTCACGATTATGTGGGTTATGAATTACAGTGTATAACTTTTTGTAGGTATACGTACAAACGGTGACTGAGAACAGCCTCAAGACTGATATAGTCTAATACAACATCTGGCAATAAATCCCACCTTCATGAAGGTTATAATGTTCAGATTTATTTTTTTGTATAGCAATACACTGTGATGTTTACATTAATAATATAATGTCGACCACATTTATTTCAACAGGAATGCCATTATGACAGTGAAGAACTTCAATGGCAAAATATTCCTGACTATTTATTGGTTTTCCTGTTAACCAGTAAAAGTTGTTCTCTTCTACGCTCAAAGTCTGTCTGTCTGTCTGTCTGCTATTCTGGTCCAGACAGAAATATCTCAACAACTACGGGATCTACTGCCATGAAATATTCTCATATAATATTGTTCCCTCTAGCGCCACCATGAGGAAATGCATGAAAATACACATGGTGATGGATAATCGAGGAATACATGTGTAATGTTTTCATTTAACTAAGAGCAGTAACTTATGAGAAATCGTTAAAAAGAGTTAAAAAATTGCCCATTTTGCAATCAAAGAAATCCTATAAAAACCTCCGGATTCACTAATCGTTTTGCCCATAGTTAAAAACGTTCCAAAATGTATAGAAATTTGCTCCAAATTCTATTGAAAAAAAAACATATATTCTGTGCTTTGAATCTAAAATGTATGGTATTGGCATACAACGATATTTTAGACTGAAATGATGCTTATCGTTTGTGGCCGTTTCCTGTTTAACATGATAAGGCCCCTGTGGACAAAGTCCATAAAGAATTTTACCGGTTTGTTTTAGCTGAACTGGTAGAAATGAATGGAAAGGCGACTGGGAGCCAGGCCTCATCACCCAACTTTAGTGGCTGACCTCACTTATGATCCATAGCAAGGTTCCAAAATCATAGAATAGAAGGGTGGAATGTGCACATTTCACTCAGTTGCCAGTTTATTAGTTGCACGCAGCTAAAATTACAACATATTCTCAAAGAACGGTTTGTGTCTCTTACGAACTGGTAATAATTTGTGCGTTCTCCCGACCTGAACCTGTCTAGACAACCAAACTACTTGGCTAGGTTTAGGAAAAGATCATGGTTTGGGTTCAAATAAGTATGTTTGAGCAACTTGGTCAGGTTTAAGAAAAGGTTGTGGTTGCCGCTGCCAACCATCCAATTGCGGAACAGTGCAAAACTGCCAGTAGAAAGGTTTATCTCATTGCCCCCATATCTGTGCTTGTATGCTTCAGCGATACAAAGCAAAACAGGGAGCCTCTTAAAAACATTGCTCAATAGCGCTACCAGTGGTCAAAAACTCCACAGAGGACAATTAACGAGGAGCGGCTCCTCACTAAAATGCAAATTGCTGTTCCACTTTAAAAGGTCAGCCCACCTTAAGTGAGCCATGGCGGGAGTTGTTGCTAACTATTGGGGCTAACCCCCTTGACTTTAATTAGCAAGTTCACAGCTATAACGCCATACTTCACACTTCATACTCTTTACATTACATTACATTTTAAAAGCAACTTACAATTCAGATTCTATCACATACACACAGCGTAGGCACAGCACAGCTCAACCAATAGAGTGGAATACTTTCCATGAAAAGCGGCCGCATGCGTCCGCGACAACTGCTACAAGATCTCGACCAACATTATCATGAAGTAGGTGGGCTTCGTGGAAACAAAGAGGTGGAAACGTTCCCACTGTTGGCTACATTAAAGCCAGCCTTCTGCTCCATTTTTGGCGAGAGTCTGGTTAGCATCAGCGTGTCGAGACACAGCCACGGATGTGTGTTTCTGTTTACACTGAGCTGGAGGTAATTGAGGAAGTATGGCTCTCTCCTCGGGAGCTCTCCGCCGCTTAGCGGGAGCCGTGTTACTAGTGAACCAAACATCTCACATCTCCCTCCTGCTTTCTCCCTCAACTCTCTCTGTTTGTCTCCGTCCTCACATGCCTCTCTTCCTCTCTCTGCCCTCTTCTGCCTTCTCCTTCCCTCTCTGCTTCTCCTGCGGGGGGGGGGGCGTTCAACACTCAGCAAGGAAATATGCCATGCCTGACCCTACTCCCGAGAAGAGCCGCACCAAGGAGGCAACCATGTCGTTTTGTTCTACTCCGCCACAACAGGAGAGCTCAGTTTTCTGGTTTCACCCGGGGCTGTGTTTATGTCCGTCAGCAACACCTCCTTCGACCTCCATATCACAAGACAGCAGGGGGAGCAGCTAAGTAGCCCTCCCACCTGCATGCAAATGAGGTCATCTGTTTGGCGGACTTTCCCAAGAAAAAAAACCCATTCTCACCTGGAACTGGCCGGTGTAGTCGTCGTCCGTGGTGCCCTCTCTGCCCTCCTTCAGCGCGATGAGGGTGAAACCCCGGAAATAAGAGGGGCTGGTTGCCAGGAGGATCACTGTTAAAGTAGAAGAGCGAGTGCGGTGTGTTTAACTCCACAGTAGACAGTAAAAGGGGCACATGCATCGGCACATTGGGGTCACGCCGTGTGACACAACATGAACACAACATTAAGAGCAGCATCCCCGTGAGCATCGATGTGATGTGGAAGAGTGAGGGGCTGCATGAACAGAGCTTTAGCATCCCACACATAGAGCCTGTACAGGCTGGGAAGGATTTTATTCGACTCACACTTGTGCCCTAACCTTGAATTTTCATACCATTTATCTTAAAATCTGACAGGGAAGATGTCAATATTTTCAACCTTATCCAGCATTTTGGGTTTTTAAAGTGAACATATTTGATGCTTAAAAGGCTGTGTAATAACTTCTATTTTTTTGTTTTCCTCCACAGTTCTCTGATAGCTGATTCAAACTTAACCTTGGATTGCTGAATGTGGCGTCACAACCCCAAAAAATGGCATTATATGGAAAATGTCAGTGGGGAGACTTCAACCCAAGGTGACCCTTGAGTTTTCTATTAGGCCTGTGTCAAAACTGTCATACTGTAGAATGCTAGTTCTTGTAACCCCCCCCCCCACCCCCCATCACTGTTTTTTATTTTATTTCTATGAACAAAGTTTGGATTTGAAAAAGCAGAGTAAGTGAAAAAGTTGTATTTGATTGTTTGCTGGCTGTTGAAAACGGCTTGTTAACTTCTAATCTTGCCAAAAAAAATCTAAGTGAGTAGACCAAAGTTGTGTTTTTTTTCATGTGGACAAATAAAATCCACCAGGCAGGACAGGGACTTTTAATTCCTCAGGATCAGTTTAATTGGAGCCACATCTGTGTGCGTTTTTTCCTCTGTGCCTGACCCTTCGTTTGCAGGGAGAGGAGAGGAAGTGAATATAGGTCCGACAGTATAACACTAAGAAGCCTTATCAGGCCACAACTCTCCCTGCAGGAGCCAGAGTAGTTGGTTTGGAAATTGTGCCAGGCTGCGATTTCTAGTCAAATGTTAGATTACTTGCAATGTAGACACGCTCATGTTTTCTCTTTAAGAATACAGTGAATTTTAGAGTACATATGCCCTGTTTACCAACTTCACAAACACTCCACTTAATGTGGCACAGCTTTACGCACTGATTGCGCAGACGGACTGGTAAACAAAAAAAAGTATACCTCTGTAGGTGCTGCCCGGCTGATAGGTTTCCGGGTCCCCCTCCACTCTGAGCCTGAACTCGTTGTGCCCGTCCCGCCGGGTCCCCTGGGTCTGCGCCCGGAGAATCCGTCCGCAGTAACCGTCCAACCTGCCGCCTGCGGGGTCCTCCACGAAGGCGACGGCGTTGCACAGGAAACTCGAGACGAAATAGCAGTGCAAAAAAAGCACATGGAGATACATTCCCATCTCGGAGTCCGGAGATGAGTGTGTTCAACCAAACAATAAAAAAAACTATTTAAAAAAACAGTGGAAAGGCGAAACAGCGGGCAGAGGATCAGCTCCAGCCACCTTCCACAGGAACTCCAAACCTAACTACAGCGGCGTCACAGTAAGTGGTAAAGGTGAAGAGAAGGAGACGAGTCCATCCTGAACTGGAGAGCGAGAGAGAGCGAGAGAGAGCGCGTCAGGGGCGCACCACGTTGAAGCGCTGCTGAGCGGGTGTGAGAGAGGAGTTGCTGCTGCTGCTGCCGTTCCCGGATCAGTGTGCTGCGTTGACGGAGAGCCTGGGAAGCAGCGGGGTGGGGGGCTGCCAAATAACCGAGCGCGGGTGCACGCGGCTGTCTTCTTGATTTTTAGAAGAGGGAAGGTCCAAAACTGGAGCTCTGCACTTTTACTAAGAGCCAGCCAGCCCTCCCCTCACACACAAACACACACGCGTACAGTACACGCGCTGTCTTTCTGTCTGTGTGCATATCTCTCACGCGCCTACTGGGGAAACATACAAATGTCCTGCTCGCTGTTCAAAAGCGACAGCAGATTTTTTTGAGAGCAACATCGTTCTACCGAAATCTTTTTTTACCGTAGCCTACTGTCCCGTGCGTATTTACGCATTAACTGTGTCGCTCTCATGAGTGTTTAACGTGTTTTATGACCAAACGAGCAATGAGCATCACTTAGTATCACACAAAACGCAGTAGGCTACTGTTCAATGCTCTGAAGTTACAAATACACCAGAATACAGTATGAGCCGCGTGCCCCTCTGATTAACGCAGAAACACGTGATTTAATGAATTGCATACTGAACCTAAATTAATTTAATTCTAATGAACCTTAAGGTGTTTGGACATAAGCTCCATTATAAGCTGCTGTCACTTTGTTTGTTTTTTGATAGTTTTCTTGTGGATTAAATGCACACTTTTCTGTATGGACATCTGGTGTACACGACGCTTTCTCCTAACGGGCTGACAATAAATCCCTAGTAAACACTTTCACAAGACATACATGCATGTTTACAATAGGACAGAGTCTTATGGCCAATAGGGGTCGCAATAGCATCTTTGCGCCTTTGGGTCCTCCAGAGATACTTAGTAAATGTGTCAGTCACCTCATCACTGCACCCTTTACTCTCCCATCTCCTCATCTCCTCAAGTTTTATTACAGCGCAGGGAAAAGTGCGAGGGATTATGGAAATGGAGGCTTTAAGGTTTCATATTAAATGTGTAGTTTTGAATCAGCTGAAGCAATACGTTTAAGTTTATTTTTTTTAATCCATTTCCTTTTTGTGACATTTTTGTATCTTTCTTTATTCTGTCTGAATGAAAAAAAACGTATTAACTTTGCTTTTATATTTACAGCACTACAATCAAATGTTCGTGTGTATGTTTGTGAATAATAAAACCTCATGGAAATGAGCTGGATCAAATAAACTTGCACCAAAACCGATTCGCTCACGTTTACGGGGCTTTTCGTCCAAATGCCAAACATGTGTGTGTGTGTGTGTGTGTGTGTGTGTGTGTGTGTGTGTGTGTGTGTGTGTGTGTGTGTGTGTGTGTGTGTGTGTGTGTGTGTGTGTGTGTGTGTGTGTGTGTGTGTGTGTGTCTAAACCTGAGGAGTGTTACCCAACTGAAAGCAGAGAGCTGGAGATGGTTAAACCAAACAGCCTGAATGTCTCCGCGTGATGGATCCCATCTGGAGTGACTCTGCACTATAAACTTTCTGACGGATGGCTGACGTCTGTTGCTTACACCCTCGGCTGAGAAGTGGCGTCAAAAACGACCCACTGGAAGATCAGGATGAAAACAACTTGTTTGCACACCCGCCAGTAACATTCCTCCGTTAAAAACGGAGGAAATCATTGTTGCTGTGAAATCTTCTAGCTTCCCCCGCTGAACAACGTGAAGTTATTTTTTTATGTTATAGTTTTTTATTATCGAGTATTATTAATTTAATATATTATTATTTTTATAATTATTTGTTTATTAATTTCTGTTTCATTGTCTAATGCTCTTTGCCTATGAGAGTTAATCGACAATAATACGTAAACCTAGACTAAGACATGGGTTTTAATGAGTTTTTCTGTCTGTTTTGTTGTCCTTGAAAATATTAAACATGGAGAGATATTTGTTACTTTTGACACTGTATTAGTACCTACATCTAAAGTAATAATAATACCTGTATGAGAAAAAAACTCCCCGCAGTATCAGTATTAAATAAATGTCTGAATAGATGGGAGTAAAATGCTGTCTCTTTGAATGAAATGCCTGGTTTTTCAAAGTCTTGCTGCAACCCTAATAACATATGCATTTGTCAACTTGCTTGAATAAAACTTTCATGAGGGTAATAAGGTTGTGAAGCAGGAAGCGCAGGCCAAAAGGGTGTATTAAATATGAAAATTGCACTGATCTTAGTGTGGGGAAGTCATTTCCTCTAATGGACTCCAAGAGTCCTGAAAAAGCCTTCAATATTGTGCTCAAGTGTGTAATAGAAATTCTAATCATTTTACAAAGCATTTTGTTTTATTCTCCTCATAGAAGGCATTTGCTTTATTTCGGTCCTTTTTTCTACCGCAAGTAATGAAAATAGATTTCATGTATTAATATATAGGTTGTGTGAGGAAGGGGGTTTAACCTTCCTCAACCTGCCAAGTACGCCTAACACTTAGAGCTACCCTGTCCTACGATTGTGGGATCAGCTTGGGCGTGCTGTTCGTGCTAGAGTGACCAACACAACCACGTTGGCTGACTTGCGACAAATCCTGCTTGAGGAGTGGAATGCCATCCCACAGCAGTGTGACCAGGCTGGTGACCAGCATGAGGAGGAGGAGCCAGGCTGTTGTGGCTGTGTATGGTTCTTCCACACGCTACTGAGGCTTCTGACTGTTTGTTAAATGAATAAATTGTAAAATTGCCAATATGTCTTGTTTCTTCCTTGTTACTGATAGACTTCAATCATCCAATCCACCAAACAAGAGTCAATAGCAACAGCAGAATAAGCTGTTTGGCATTGGCAGAGAAGATTTGGCACATTTCATGGGCGCAACCCACATGCTCAGCTGTGCTGCTCATCCCACAAATGCATGTTCCTTACAAATGGGGCACCGTTGAAAAGGGACCTAAACGGGCTTTCCAACGGTATAAGATGTATTGCCAGGAAG
Organism: Leptoclinus maculatus; assembly: GCA_032191485.1. NCBI lineage: Eukaryota > Metazoa > Chordata > Actinopteri > Perciformes > Stichaeidae > Leptoclinus > Leptoclinus maculatus. Next base: position 5,458,278 of record JAVDOI010000007.1, read on the forward strand.
CATTGTTACAACAGAGAAATAATCTACCAAACACAAATTTCTGAACTTTTTGTTCGATGTTTAGTTATAACTTTGTGATTCTGTTTAGGCCAGCAGAGAAGACCATGCTGGCCCTGACGGCCCACCACTGCGTGGATAACATATATTCATTTTTTCATGGGATATCTACGAATTACGGCACACTCTTTTTCACACGTATAGCTACGAATGCTGGATGACACCAGCCTGCACATGCACTAACATGCACGCAGGCTGGAGCGGCTACTTATTAAACAAAGCATAGAGAAGCTCTGATTACAACACACACAGAGGGAATCTGACTTTATTCTCTGTCCGGGTCAACATTCCTCCACTATATATTTACATAGCAACTAGTTTTTGCAGCTATAATAATGCTGCAAACTGAGTGAATCAACCTGAGCACCTTTAAGCCATTATGCTGAAATATAATATCTGGTCACATGCAGGAGCATGTAGTCATATCACGGCAGGAAGCTTTTAAAGTAGTGCAAGGAGCCGGTTGCACTTTGAACCAAGTTTTATAATGACTTTCCTGTCTGTAATACACAGAAGGCTATAGGCTTGCTACGTTATCCATTTAACAGTGGAGGGCTCAGAGCCAGATAGTCATCAGAGACAAATGAGATCTATATGCCAAATTAAAGCATGTGACGAAATTCACTGTATCCAATACTGAAAGCGAATTGGCAAAAGTTGAACTAAGTGGGGTAAAATACCCAAAAGCTGAGGAAGGTGTATATTGGATCTCTTGTAAAAAGTTAGTTGAAACCTTATTGGCCCCAAGGGCAAGCAGCAAACTCTCTTCTTTGCTCTGTTGAGGAGACATCCATTGGTCGTGTCATTGTGTCTTGTTAAAGACAGCACACACACGCACAAATGACCACACACACAGAAACACTATACTGGCATACTGGCAAATTAGCGTTGATTGTATCACTGCACAGATAAGAGAACATGAAGCAGGTGCAATCAGCGCTGACTACCAAACATAATCACAACAGATTGTGTGTGTGTGTAGAACATATGTGTGTTTTTAGTTGCACGTGTATGTGTCCAACGCTACGTCCACATTAGAGGGCTTAAAGGGATGGTTTGTATTGAAGCTGGGCCTAGACTGCTCACATGCACATTTCAAGGAAGCCATGTCAGTCAGTGTCACCTCATTTGCAACCAACAATGTTACACACATGGGGGACTGCACATTGGTCCGAAAATACACAAAGGAGTGGTTCAATCCAGTGACTGCTAAATTCCTTTAAAATATTTTTCAATTTAAAGTTTGTGGGTTCTCTGTTGACAGATGATACTCCGAAAATATAACGAATGAGTTTGTATGATTCCTAAAGAAAGACTTTTCATTTCGGCTTTAACAGCTCTTCTGTGAACTAAGTTAAAGGAACAGTGTGTAACATTTTGGGGCATTGATTGGCAGAAATGGAATAAAATTTTGTGATGACCCTCTCTGCCCTGTCTGCTTGTTGCTCTGTTTGTGTAGCTGCTTTCCCTGCAGGTATTGGAAGTGGGTGTGGCAGAGGGTCATCGGCAGACTGGAGACACCTGAGCTAATCAGCAACACTGGCAACACATGGGCCCTGTGTGCAAGCGCATTCTCTTAAAAACCCTGTTGATGCTCAGTTGGTCCCTTTCTCCTTCCTGAGACACCCATTTGGTTGAGATTATGGTTTGTTTCTACTATACAACATTGCATACACACTTTCAACGCATGCACTCACCTACACTGTTGAAATGACTGACTTCACATGCCACTGTTGGTTTATGTTTGCCTCTTATGTTGCCTTAATTTAATAATTTGTTAATTTGCTTGGTTGTGTGCATCTCCTTTTTTTTTTTGTCATGGCCGTTCGGCCCAGTTTGTGACACTATTGATAACTGTTACCATTAGTGTATAACGTGAAACTAAGAATTGTAGTGTTTTCGTTAGCTTAGACAAATACATTTATACATCGGGTAGTCCGCCATGTTGCACCGCCATGTTTCTACAGCAGCCCAGAGGGGACACTGGCTGTAGAGAGGTTTTCGCCTTTCAATTCATCTGAAGGTAGGGATGCGCTCCGAAACCCGGTATTAAACAAGCCCTGGTGCTAAATTATTGAAGATCGGTGTATTGATAAGCCCTGACGTCGTTGGTGTTTCTTTAGTATTTTTTCATTTTTTGGTTTCATTTAATATCACGCTGAAGCGTGCATTTGCGCTGCTTTCTGTCTGTTTACACAAGCACAGCACGCACAATCGGCCCAAAGCTCTTGTAAACTTCTCTGCTGCCTGAGACAAAGAGGAATGACAGATACTGACTGTGTCTGTGTTCTTCATTCTTTATAAACTTCACTCAGAAATGTTTATTTTATTCACATTTGTTTCCAGTGAGCTATTACTTTATATACTGAATTTGTTATTTGTTGTCTAGAAAGAATATTTATATTTAAAATATAAATTCTAATCCTATGGGTTAGGGTTATTTGTTTTTAAAATTCTATATATGTTTTTAAAGGTATAGTTACAAATGTATTTCAATGCGTGTTAGTGAGCGCTTCTACTTTGCTGCGATGATCCTTTCACTTGACACCTGAGGCATATCAGGATGCTGATTACACAGGTCTGCCTTAGGGCTATCCACAATTAAAGGCCACACTAACATGTGCACTTTTATCTTGAAAAATTTTAATTTATTAGGATTTCACATGACATGGGCTAAAGAAAGATGCCACAAAGAATCAGTTGGTGGTAGCCTATCTGTTGTGACCACCATGGCATGCTCCCTCAAAGCTTGAGACGACTGTGGCATTGTGTTGTGAGATGAAACCACCTTTTGTTAGAGTGGCCTTTTATTGTGACCAGCTCAAGGCACACCTGTGCAATAATGATGCGGTCTAAATAGTTTAAGATCTCAACTCATGAAAATAGGAGCAAAAACAAGTGTTACATTTATTTAGTGTGTTTTTGTTCAGTGTAAATACACTAAAAGGAGACGTGTGACTTTACCGTTGGACATCCCGACACAGCGTCATCTACGCAATTTTTACAACGTGTGATTTCATTAAATCAGAGTTCTGCTTTGTGAAACATGACACATTTATCGGAAGAACTGGGTGAATTGATAAGTTAATTTACATTTTAAATGAAAAGGTAAAGTCTTCAATTGTTTCCTACTTTGGGAGGAAACCCTCCTTTAACATATTGTTAACATCCGCTCCTTATCAATTGATTTAGGATTTTCTTTAGGAGGCATAAACACAGCCAACACGATTAAGCAAAGTTCCTAATTCATTCTTAGCTCCATGTAAAGTGAATAACTTTTCTGTTCAACGGACCACTCCAACACTGTGTGGTGAGTGATCGGCGCCTGCGACGCAAAAACACACACAAATTCTTAAATGACAGTTCTCAAAGCGGCCGTATGGCCAGTGATCGGATATTTATCAGATTTAGGATCACATGAAAAAAATCGGATTTATATGTCCACATCACAAAATTCCTATATGTGTCACATGAGAGCAAATAAATTGGATTTTTGCAAAATATTCTTGTTATGCGAACGTAGTGTAAGTGTACATGTCTGTGCACTTAAGTGTGACTCTGTTGTAATTAGACAGTACTCTATAGTCACATACTAGTTTTGTTGTAGAAAATAATCTTGTGAAAAAGACCTTAATGCTGCACTAATCAATATTTTTATATCTCCAATGGATCGTATGACGACGTGAAAGGTGTCGCCCATAGTGACAAACCCACAATTATCACCGGCAGTTCCATTTAGCTCTACAGACCTTTTTATCTTTTAGCTCACTGTTTTGTTTACAGTCAGTGTTGGCGCTCTCATCAATCTTGTATTAACTGAAGCAGCAGCAGGAAGCTGTTTTCAGTAAAAGGTTTTGATGATCCCATTTTACACTACCTCACCAGCACCAAACAGCAGACTGACAAAGTTAGCAACTAGCTGGTGAACAAAGCGAATCATTTATCAGCTAAAGATTTAAACTATTCCCCCAGGAGTTGGTGGAGACCAAAACGGAGCTACAAGGAGAATCAATATTGGACTAACATCCATTGAGACAGCCAATTACTGTAAGTAGCCAACTTTTATGTTTATTGCTTTCTTCTGCTATGTATTCTGGAGAAATGACACATGGTATTATACCGACCTCATCGATGGGAAAGTATGAAGACTCCATCTTTTTTTTAATGGCTTTAACTGGTGCGGAGTAGACCAAGGGTTTCACCTGTTTGATGACAACACAATGTTGAATTTCTATTAGCTCACCACCCACCCAGTGGGTTTGTAGTTGCCTTGATATCAGCTCTTACCTAGTAGCTCTTTTCTTCTTTTTACATTTGTTTGTATCTTGTGAACATGAAGGCAGAACATATTGATCCATTAGTAAGGATGGAAGGCTAATGTTAAACGGAATATGATGCTGTGATATCGTCGCACCAAGGATAGACACACAGACTTTTAAAAGGGAGTCGTTATTTGAATAGAGGTGACACTGTTGAAATATTTCAAATACATTTTTCACACTCTTATAAATTATTATTCAAATAACTTTAACTGCATTGCTTGCAAAAGGCTATTCAAAGCTCTGTTGGACGTTGAGCCACGCCAACACTCCCTGCCGATCAGATCACCAATTGGCGATCTAGAGTAACCACGACTGGACAATATGAAACTCTAAACTGCAAAAATGCATCAAATATGTCAGGGGTACAAACCATGCCATACAATAAAAGAAAAGTACGACAGACATATGTAACGTCTATGGAGGTTAGAAAATACTGAACATTTGTGTGGAACCTAATTTGACACAGTTTTTAAAGTAATGTGCGCGCTGCTGTTTTATTGCATGTATAATAACACTGGGAGCTGCACAAACTGAGCCACAGTGCTCTGGCTGAAGAAATGAGATGGAAATGATTTGCAGTTGCCAGCTCGCAAACGAGATTGAATTCTTGAGATTCATGTGGAATCACGGAAGATGATGACATGCCAATGACATACCGGTCGGTTCCACTGAAAAGACTAGACGCACACAGTCCAACATTAGAGTCAATTTCTTTTCTGTTGACGGTCTCTTCTAACTGGAGGAAATCACCACCCCGAAACGTCTGATGGCCATGCAACAGTGTGTCTGCCAACAAATTATAGGGACTGAACATCTATAACAAAGTGTCAGTCTGCTGCACTTCCAAAATTATTTTGAAATATGAGGCATAATTTACATGCACTCACATCCCCTGAAGCTAAATGAATCATTCATGACAAATTGGTGGAGATATAACAGTGTGAAAGCACAATATTACTTTCATGCAGTCACCATGCATGGACATCTCTGTTCCATTTCTAAACCCCTCACTTACTCTGGTTCTGTCAATCAAATTTAACAAGCTATAGATGGAGGGAGGCAGTGTCGGGGTGGGGGTAGGGGTAGTTGCAGCCCTCAGCCGGGGAAAAGAGTGGAAGTAAAGAGATTCAGAGGAGTGACGGAGAACTGAATTAAAGTAACTGCAGGTAGAGCGGTGCATGACACCCAGCTGCTTACATTCTGAATCTACGGAGCCAAAGGTTTCACTTCAGGTTGTCCAAGCCTTCTGATCACCAATTAGGGACAGCCAGGAGCAAAGTACAACACAGTTGAGTCACTTTACTGGAATAAATGCTAAGTTGGGGTGGGAAAAATAATCACCCAGCGCACAGTCCTAATGAGAAGAAAACGCAATGTTTCAAATGTAGTTCGACCTCATCAAATCTTGAAACAGTATGAGTCCTGCATATCCACAGCAGGATGGAATAATTGAGCTGACATTTGGAGAGGGAGCAGGCAATCAGCTCCTCTGTGTTCTGTCTGCTGCACCTTTACCTTTGACTAAACTGCACTCCTTTTAATGTATTCTAAGAAAATGTGATTCTCTCTTTTTTCTTTTCTTCCACTTTGGCATCCTCTTCCTTGCCTTGCCTCACTTTTCTGTTAAAATGCACTTATTAGCCACAACAGAAGTGTGGCTATATGGATAGCAGTGTTGGTCGATCTGTCCATCCACCTTGGTCCGAACTGAAATATCTGTCAGATGGATTGTCAAGATATTTTTTTTACATACGTTCATGAATCCAGAGGATAAATAGTAATGACTTTGCTGATCCCTGACTTTACAAGTCATGCCACCATGAGGTTGACATATATGGTTCTATTTATTTGGTCCAATAGAGAGGCAAAGTCCTGCACCTTTTGGTGGACCACCATGGGACCTTATCTCAGAAGACGAAACATTTTTGATCCCGTTTGAATTGTGCCATGAATTACACATATGATTTTGTCAATTTAATAGCTAATTTAGCAAGTCAAGAGTCTAATTTTGTTGTAAAAATAAGACTGTGAAAGTAGGTAATTAGAAAGACTATACACCCAAAAGTCACGTAAGTTACGTCTATCTCGCTGAAGCTACAATGCCTTCGTACTAGGATTTATCCACAAGAACAACGGGTCTTGCTCGTTCTTTTGCTTCCCGCCTGATCAAAAGCAAGCGACTACCTCCGGTTCTGACGAGTGAAGCCAATGCGGAAGTGTCTTAAACTTCTCTCTACTCACCCCTCATGCCTAAACCTCACCAGCACAACCAATGAATGCAATGAGTAATAAGAGGTAGAGTGATAGGTCTTCATCAATCTGAAAATATCTAATATCGTAATTTTGCATAATAATTAGCCATGTGCTTCTTTTTTTTGTAGGGCAGGGGTCACGAATAGGCGAACCGCCATCTGGATCCGGAGCCAGACGCCATTCTATCCGGACCCTGGACCTATAACTGATGGATACTTGAGAATTATTACATTTTGACGGAGTGCTTCTATTTTAACTGGCGCAGCTTTTCCAGCCTTTATAGCACTTATTCAGCGGCCCATGAAACACACCGACCAATTACATGTGTATTAAAACCCTCCTGTTATGTTCGTTTCTTAGGTACAGCAATGATGTTCGCGGGTCAATTTGACCCGGTGCATGTTTAATCATCCAAAAGTTAATAATCCAAAAGTTGTCAGAAACCAAGTTTGTACCTCATCACCAACCCCATTACTAACAATTCAATCAGTATTTAGTGGAATGGAGTTATTCACCCCTCCATAGATCATAATTCAATTAGGATGTTCAAACTAATGTTCAAACAATTTTTTAGGTACATTGCAAAAACCTAGATATAAATTGCATTAGTCTACCATGACATGTATTTTTTTCAAAATTTTTTTTACATTTTGAAACTTTCTTTTTTTCATGGGGTGATGTAGATAAATAGAGATGAGACACCTCTGCTTTTCAGGGTCATATTGACCCGCTCACTCAGAATCAAGCCAAATGAGTCATAAGGATACACCTCATACAACGAGGTGTGTATCTGTGTCTACACAGCACACGAGTGACATGTCGTCACGATGTGCTTTGTGCAAATACATTTTGGCACTGTCTTTATCATAATTTCTGCAGACAGTCTTGACTGATGTCTATTGGGTGAGGATGACCACTGTATTTCACAATGTTTTGACACAAATGTCTCGCTTGGAGGAACAGGTATATCCGTTTATAACCATTTTTTTTAATGTTGATTACACTAATTAAAGCAAGCAGAAGAAGTTTCATACAGAAAAAGTACTTTAAAATATTTTTTCTAGATTTTGAAACGGGTCAATTTGACCCGCAACATAACAGGAGGATTAAATCATATCACGTGATGCTGCTCAGCCAATGAAATATGTGTATTTCGTCAAGTTTCCCGACTCGAGTGAGATTTACACTCAGGGGGGAGAGACGAGGAAAGAGAACGAAGAGTAGGAGAATTACGTGAGTCAGAAAAGACATTTTACATGATGTTCTCCAAAAGAGAAAAGTGGTCAGAGAGACCAGAGTCTTTAATGGACAGACTCTTACAGGTTAATTCTTCCCAAGGGCAGTTTAAAACCAGTATGTTTCATATGTTCAGAGACCGTGGCAAATTTTAAAAGCAGCAATGTGAAGTGCCACTACGTGACAAAGTATAACTCTTTTTAGCAAACGTCTCCACTCAAATCCGAAATGAAGTCACAGATAATAAACAATCTAAGAGCCCAATATGATCAGAATCCTAACACGTTCATTCACTTCCCCACAATGATGTTAACTGAGAGGAATAGAGCTGAAACAAGTGGTTTCAATAACCACAGATAAAGTCCCTGCACACAAATTTATGTTATTAGAAGATGAGAAGAATATAATATCAAGGCGTTTGGGTGACATCACTTTACATCTGCCTTGTATGCGTGCGCATACATGGAATTTGTCTCCGGTTTCCACTCCGCTCTCAATGTACATACAATACACTATTTTACAATTAACAAGGAAAAATATATAAGAATAAAAAAGGGCAGCAAAAAAAAGTAGGACAGATGTAGGTATAAACATGTAACAGCTATATACAATATAAGTATAAATATATCCCCAAATAAAAGTGTATATATATATATATATATATATATAATATAATAGTGCAAACAGAGGTAGTAGTGCAATGTTATTTATTGTTCATGAGAGTGACGGCCAGTGGAAAGAAGCTGTTCCTGTGTCTGGTGGTTTTGGCGTACAGAGCTCTGTAGCGCCTACCAGAGGGGAGGAGTTGGAACAGCTTGTGTCCAGGGTGTGATGGGTCTGCAGTGATCTTTCCTGCCCGTTTCCTGACTCTGGAGGTGAACAAGTCCAGGATGGAGGGCAGGCTGGAACCAATGATCCTCTCTGCAGACCTGAAAATCCGTTGTAGTCTGTTTCTGTCCTGTTTAGTGGCCGATCCAAACCACACAGTGATGAAAGATCAGAGAACAGACTGGATGATGCCTGAGTAAAACAGGATCAGCAGCTCCTGAGGCAGGTTGAACTTCCTAAGCTGGCGCAGGAAGTACTACCTCTGCTGGGCCTTTTTCCTGATAGTGTTGATGTTGGGGGCCCACTTCAGGTCCTGGGAGATTGTGGATCCCAGAAACTTGAAGGTCTCCACAGCGGACACAGTGTTGTTGAGTATGGTGAGGGGGGGTAGTGTTGGGGGGCTCCTCCTGAAGTCCACTGTCATCTCCACAGTTTTGAGCTTGTTCAGCTCCAGGTTGTTCTGATCACACCAGAGGACCATCTGTTCAACCTCCCGTCTGTACGCAGACTCATCACCGTCCCTGATGAGGCCGATGACCGTTGTGTCGTCTGCGAACTTCAGGAGTTTAACAGTTGGGTCCTCTGAGGTGCAGTCGTTGGTGTAGAGGGAGAAGAGCAGTGGGGAGAGCACACATCCCTGGGGGGCGCCAGTGCTGATAGTCCGGGTGCTAGATGTGATTTTTCCCAGCCTCACCTGCTGCGTCCTGTCAGTCAGGAAGTTAGTGATCGACTGACAGGTGGAGGCTGGCACAGTGAGCTGGGAGAGTTTGGGTTGGAGTATTGCTGGGATGATGGTGTTGAACGCAGAGCTGAAGTCCACAAACAGAACCCTTGCATATGACCCTGGGGAGTCGAGGTGTTGCAGCATGTAGTGCAGTCCCATGTTGACTGCATCATCCACCGACCTGTTTGCACAGTAGGCAAACTGCAGGGGGTCCAGCAGGGGCCCTGTGATGACCTTCAGATGGGTCAACATCAGTCTTTCAAAGGTTTTCATGACCACAGACGTCAGGGCGACGGGCCTGTAGTCATTTAATCCTGTGATGGAGGATTTCTTGGGAACTGGGATGATCGTGGAGCGTTTGAAGCATGAGGGGACTTCACATAGCTCCAGTGATCGGTTAAAGATCTGTGTGAAGATGGGGGCCAGCTTTTTCTCCAGCTTCTCAGTGTAGCTTCTCTTTGCTACTCTTTGCTACTCTGATCTCCCTCGTCAATGCATTTCTGGCCTGGTTGTACAGGATCCTGTCCCCACTTCTGTAGGCCTCCTCCTTGGCCTGACGAAGCTGCCTTGCAGTGAACCAGGGTTTATTGTTGTTGAACGTGCAGAAGGTTCTTTTCGGCACACACATGTCCTCACAAAAACTGATGTATGATGTCACAGTGTCAGTGAGCCCATCCAGGTCTGTAGCAGCAGCCTCAAAAACACTCCAATCAGTGCAGGCAAAGCAAGACTGAAGCTCCAGCTTTGCCCCGTTGGTCCATCTCTTCACAGTCTTCGCAGCTAGGGTTATTATTAATTTCTAGGGATGTAATAATATACGTATTCGTATTAAACCGTTCGGTACGAGGCTTACAAACCGAACAATACGTTTGAATAATACTAATGCATTTGGAAAATGCAGAAGCTTAAATTGTAGGAAATATAATGTTTTCTGCGCTCATGTAGGACCTCTGAACCAGAACAAAAAATACCACAACAAAAAACAGCTGGGCTGTGTGACCTCTGAACTGTGCTTATAGGCCAGCTAGCAGGCTCTGACACGTCAAAGAATACGCCCAACATGTCAAACTAAAGATCTGATTGGTTGAACACTGACAATCAACAATATCGTCCCCATTCACTTAAACTGCAAAGGGATTCACTTGTGAGTCTGCAGGCCTCGGGCCTCTCTTCTTACCTAGAGACACAGAGGTGAAATCTGATTGGATAAAAGCTCTACTTAAAACAAGCTGCACTGGAAGCAGAGCAACTGAGGAAGACAGTAGCTGTGCAATGAGAAAATAAGATAATGGGAAAAATATTTTTATAAATTATAATACATGTAGTGTATTTAAGAAAAATTATAAAATAGCTATAACTTTGTGATTCTGTTTAGGCCAGCAGAGAAGGCTTTGCAGGCCCTGACGGCCAGCCACTGGTCTACATGGTGATAAGGTGATATTCGTACTGTTCAGTGGTGGGCTGTATTCTTTGACGTGCCAGAGCCTGCTAGCTGGCCTAGCCATACGTGATTGGTCAGTGAGCTAGCCTGACAATATCTGCTGCCTCTGTCGAGCGGACATTTTCAGCCCTCAAACGCATTAAAACGTATTCAAGAAATACAACTGGGGAGGCTCGACTGTCTTCACTGGCGGCCATGAATCGAGAAGGACTTCTTACTGGAACTAAAACGCACGGATGTACTGAACAACTGTGGGATTAAACACTTTGTTAACAAAGAAAGGAGGATGGACTTTGTCTTTAAATAGTGAACAGGCCACACACAGATATCTAACCCAAAGTGGGAGGGTCGTCACAGTACCAAAAAGGGCTATATTATGATTTATTGGGAGAAACCAAGCAATTCTTTGTATATATAGATATTCAGTACCCCCATACAGCGAGAATAGTATGATCCTTTGTTATGTAACCACATTTTTCAGCTGCTGTGACTATTTGACTGAGATTGGCAGTTAAATCAGGCTCTTTAGATCAAATAAACGATTAGTTGACGATTCAGGGTCTCACCTAGTGACAAGCGTCTTGTTGTCACGGCTGTGCTGCACACCTAGATGAATATGATTGGCAGCCAAACAGCCAATAATATTTAGTTAGATGATGCAGAACATGCATGAACCAGCTGATGTCAATTGGCTTATACAAACACAATTTCTCGACTCCATTTGTGTCTAATAGAGTTTTTTCAGTGTCAGCTGGTTTTTCAATCATACCTAAATATTTTTTGTATTTGTCATAGTGTTCCTGTGTCTTGACTGACCCCAAAAGAAAGCTGGGACGAAGTCAGCTGATGACCATGCTGACTTTATTTTAGATTGTATTTGTCGCCAACGTACTTCAGGATATTGGATGGACCTTTGATCTTAATGCCACTTGAAAGAATAGCATGGATGATTGAGAGGTAAAAATGAAGCTGTTCAACGGGTGGGTCAGTGTCTCTGGAGTTCTTGCCGCTGCAGGTTTGTCTACATAGCAGAGTGCTGCTGAGTTCATCCAGGGGGACCTGACATGAATATGTAAATGTTCATGACACCATATTCTTAGTCCAAAACATGGAGCGTGTACGTCATCAGCAGAACTATAGCTGACGTATGCACACTAATACACACAGACACAGAACCAGACATGTGGACGCACAAACATTTGTAGCACCTTTTCACTCGTTCTCTCACTCACACATATAATTCCTGTTCCACGTCTCACCTAAAAATTGAATGCCAGGTTGCATTTCTTTTTGCTTGGTCATGATTTTCTAATCTACATTCCCTGCAAGAATTAATGTAAAGATTTTGCAACTAACAGCACATAATTGGTTTCTGGGTAGTGTTTGTCGCAGTTCAGTTGAATATTTCACATTACAGCTGGAACCAGGAATAGCAAAAAATGTCCTCATCCTGGCTGGGATCATTGCATGATGAATGGAACAGAAAACCCCAAGCAAAAACAAAAAGTTGCAAAAACATAGAAGCAGAAACTTCATGAGAATATATTGTTAGTGGTGTCTCTGAAGAACAGGCAGGGACAGGGACAGGTTCTGGAGAGCCATGCTTGGAAATAATTTGAAAAAGGACTGGGTCAGCAATCTGTGAAAGAGTAAGTAAACTTTCCTCAAGCGGGAATTTTCTCCCTTGTGCCCATTAGAGAAAAAGGACGAGGTAACTGGCGGAGGTACTGTGGGGTCAATGCCATTGATTTGCCATTGATTTCAAGTTAAATACATCTGCACACAAATAGGCTAAATTAATATAGATAATATAGACAGTATAGATAAATATAGATAATATAGATCTGTCTGTGCTGTATGTTGAGTGTGTTATTAGTATTACTGTATATGTACACTGCAGTATATGTCATATTAGTTTGTACAATGATTGCATTTTGTTTGTTTTGATAACCCCAAAATGATGACGTGTATTGGAATTTAAAGGTGCAATTTGTAAGATCTTGCCAGAATGTTAGCTTATAACGTTCATTAAATGAACTAAAATAACCAACAAGAATGTGAAGAGGTTACCATATCAAAGAGTCTCTGTATTGTGTTGCAGAGATAGCCATAGCAATCAGCATGCTAACCAGCTAGCCCCAGCCCCAACCTGCCTTAATACCATTAGTACCTCGAGGGGCGATAATGGGCCACTAGTGGCACAAAGCCACAGATTACATAAACTATACGCCGATGACACATTGAAGTTTACAAGATAGCTATGTTACTTTGACCAACTCTCAGAGTTCCAGCAGTAAGGTTAAATGTTGCCCTGCTGTTAGTTAGTGGTTAGCTTTTTTAATTTAGATTGTATTGACCCAGTGGAAGAAGTGAAATGTTTCTCCCTATTTGTTCGGAGCATGTGGCTAAGCATTTCAAATTGCACATTTTAAGTAAAGTTTCATGGGCTTTTGTGGCGACTGGGGGTTTTCAGGCACTATTTCAACCAGTCAGACAAACATCTTCTGCTCAGGGAAATCCCAGGGAATTTTTGACAATGTTGCAGCTTGTAATTTATATTACATCTACCGACAATGTCCAGTGCCAATGCGGGAAGTAGTGTGCCCCTTATGTAGCGAGGCGGGATGTGAAATCAGGGGGTGGATGGCATGTAATGTGTCTACGTACATTTCATGAAAGACACCTGTGTTCCCATCCTGTTACACACCTGCAAATAACATTTGCCTTTCCCTAATTTTAACCCTGTTGTAGTCGTCATGCAAAGACATTGAAGTAAGCAAAACATTGACATTGGACATAAAAAAATAAATGAAAAAAATGCATTGGATGTAGGCCTATTCTAAAGGTTTTCAGGATTGTCCATTATGGACAACTTTGTCTGAGGACTGGGTTGAAATCCCTTGATGTTGTTGCAAAATTTCTAAAAGCATTCAAAAGGGATACTGGTGCAGACTGGTCCCAATCTGAGTAGATCACAAATAGCGCTGTGAAGTTCAAATTGAAACTCGTTACTTTAAAGATCCTCTCCAGATATATTTTGGGTACATAAAAGACATGTTTGTCGTGTGTTCCCATGAAAATAAACCATTCATTGTTTTAATGATCCATAACCCTATCATAAATCACATCATTTCTCAGTATGTTGTTTGTTCAATTTCATATTGTTTTCTATAATGAACATTACAGCTTGTAGGAGCTGCAGCACGGTTTTAGCCTTGTCTCACTGTTGCACCAGCTGTTGCCCCTCTCCCTGTTGCCCATTATAGTTTCACAAGGCTGTTAATTAGCAGTCCTTCACCTTCATTAAACTGTTCGCAACTGGCAGCCCAGCATTGCCTACAGGTACAGACCTTGTAGTGGCAGCAGATGGTGGCATGTTTTGGCTTTTGCTCCTGCTGTTGTGGCTAATGAATTGGGCGTGTCAGCTTTTTGTAGACAGAAATCAAACATGTACTATTTTAATATGAATCAACCCCACCGCAAGCCTGGTAGAAATAGACAACATTTTTCATTCTGGACATTGTATGCTAATGGTTATCCTGACAGGTCAGAAATCACTCTGTTATTACAAATATATCTAATTATCAGTTTATTCATGACCTGAACATTTTTAAACAACTCCTGCTGGTTGCCAAAATAAGTCCAATTGTATGGAAGTCTATGAGAAAATGACTTATTACTTCCCACTTGATTTGTTATCTCAGTAAACATTGTAAACATGAGTTTATGGTTTAAATCGCTAGTTTCAAGTCTTCTTCAATACAGCATCCCATAATTTTAGTAAATTATGGTCCCATTTAGAGTCAAATAAACGATAAAGGGGGCAATGCTTTAGGGCGGGCTACCTTGTGATTGACAGGTCGCTATCGTTACCAGAGCCCTATACATCGTCTCCACGTCATTCTTTGGCAGTCCGAATATGGTCACAAATGTTCACTGGTTGCAAAAAGCCAAGATGGAGACTATAGCCGATGGCCAAAATGCCAAACTCGAGGTTACAAAACGGCAGTCCACAAACCAATAGATGACGTCACAACGACTATGTCCACTTTTTCTATACAGTTGACGGTAAAATAATGAAAAATGTCACTCCAAACTAAACTGAAAAGTTGGCAGTGTGGCTCTTGGGATTTTTAGGCCAACTACTAACCAGATTTACCAGATTGACAGCCATGAATTACAATGTCCATGGTGCCCACAGGTTGAGTCTTACTGACTTCGAAGATCCCAAGTTTTTATCTATTGTCACAAGCAGGTCAAAGTTTCCCCTAATCCAGTAAAATATCCCACTATCTACTGTACTTAATAGATTGCCCCAAGTTTTAAAAACTCCACTGTGGCTTGGTGCAGCCACAAAGGAGGCGCTAGCGGGGCTGTAGACTTAAAGAATGAGGCAGTGTGCGGAACTGTGTGACTCATTCACCCCAGACACATAAATAACCTTCTCCAGCTACTTCTGCTTTCATTCATACAATCACTTTATACAACACAACACAATGTTAGCTGTAATGAGGAATAAGACATGATCTAATGGATTCACTGTTACCCTGAATCTGTTTAATGCTGGTTTAATTTCAAACCAATTTCCTCCCTCTTATAAACACTTATTTAGGGTCACCAAGCCTAAAAACCCTTAAAAAGTAGATGTCCAAATGTAAAATGTGTCAAAATGTCCCTTTTTTTTTTTTGCTAAATCATTTAGCAGGTGCCGTGTCCTTGAGGAATGCCACAAATAAACTCCTCCATTTCTGAGAGGATTTTTTTATACCCCAAGGTTTTTTGTTGCAAGGTAATATAGTCAGATAATAATGTGTTTAAAGTTTTGCGGGGACATTAATGTCCTTGAAGATCCCATTTAAATCCTCACAAATGAAGCTCTAGCGTAAGTTCAGACAGGAAGACTATACTCTTGCATGCCTAAGCCCGTAGCTTATTTACCATACATCAGCAATCACTCCTCATGCAGGCACACTCATTATTTCCTTGCTGTTATGGTTCGGGGCCGTCAATCATGATATCAGCAGTCTAGATCAGCTGGTCTCTCTATCCAATAGCACAACGACACAAGGACATCGTTAGCCTATCATCTTGCTGCTGTCTCTCTTAAATATGATTGTCTCTCTACCTCCAGTACGTTCAGGCTGCTGTCACGCAACCCTCCACCTCCCCATCTCCGCCCAATCTTTGCAGCTTCATCAACTCATCATTCCATCAGTCACCATCACCACCAGTGTCTGGACTCCACGGGGGGATTTATATTGTTACCGCTCAGGGCAATCACAACTCGATCACAAATCTCTCGAGTTCAAGCGCCAAAGAATTTCTGTGTAACTCATTAACGCAGCATCTGTCATAATAAATATTAACTACTAATCATTCACTTGTCTCTCCTGATTGAACTAAGTACCTGCATTGTGTGTGTGTGTGTGTGTGTGTGTGTGTGCGTGAGGCTGAAATACTTGCAGCCTCTTCCTAGAGCATATTGGCTGTCTTTTATTATCTCTGTAAAGGGCCCAAGGACGTCCAGGCTTAGGGCTGTTACAATAGCTGTTCAGTCCAAAATTGCCTGGCGACGTCCCGAAGCAAACTCATCCATTTTGCTGCATGTATTATCATATTTCAAAAAATCTACCCGATACACTTTTGGAACTAATTGACCACTTTCTGTGGAAATGAAGCATCAAGGACATACCGAGACCCCCTTCTTCTAATTTCCGTGAACACTTTCGGTATGGCCTCAAGAACCCATACACACATGCTCGTCCACACGCACACACACACACAGACCTGCTGAAGCCGAAAATCTTCTAAATTCTCTGGTGAGCAGACATCCCTCATATGTATGTTAATGAATCACTGTCTCAGCAAAACACACCCTCAGCAGCACGGGAGTTTAAAGACCAGGGGCCCTGAATGAACCTCTCTGTCCCAAGAGATTCTCCTTCGAAGGCATGTCTCCCCATACCGTTCTGATGCTTTTCATTCCTCAGCATTCGCAACAACAGGCTTTGTCCAACGCTAACTGCCCGAGGCAATGTGTGGCTTTTTCTGTTTCGTGACTGTGTGAATGGATGCGGATAGACGTATGTTTGTTGGAGTGTGAGCTTTTGTCTTCATCGTGACTGACACCTGACACTGTGAGCAGCGGATTTTGCATAACGCTGGCTAAGCGTAATGTCGCCTTACCATTCGATACGGAAAAAAAGTTTTCGGGAAACTTGTTATCGCCAGGAGTAGAGCAACCGGCTTTGTCATTTCACACATTCAGATGGATGCAGACATAATGTGACACTTTTCAATAGTATCCTCAGGCTACCAACTCAAGGTTAATTTATTGTCATTCTACCTACGACACAGGGTTTCACAACGAAATGCAAGTTGTAGCACATTTATGGTACACAAGTAAAAGACCATTTATGGTGGAGTTTGGAGGATGAGTTGAGGAGTCTGAGGAAAGAAGCAGGTCACTAATCTGGTGGTACAACAACGGATACTGTGTCGCTTTCCAGATGGCAGCAGGGTGTGTATTGTCTTTTAATGACCTTTTAATGGCTCTGCTCTTTATAACAGTTTTCTAATCACAATTTAGTTGTCCAACCCTCAACTGTTTTAGTTCACTCTCTCTGTTCTTATAGGATCATGTTCAGCCACAGCAGGCAGCTGTTTTGAGCAAAACTCTCAAGACCAGTAGACAGGGACAGGTAGTGACTAGCTGGTGAACATAGTGGTGCATTTAACAGTTAAAGAGTTGGTAGAGACCAAAACTAGAGCTAAAAGAGAGTGATTGGACTTAAACTAGTCAGCCTGATAACATAATGTAGTCTAATTTAGCCACTTGTTAGCAAACGCATTTTTTTAATACTGCAGAGCTTTAACATTCACGAGAGGGGTATCTACTGATGTATTCTATCTTGTAGGACAAAACGTTAAAATATTTTACGCTTGTGTTCACCACAGAGCTTATTTCAGGCATGTAACCAAAAACCCATTGAAAAAACCTGTTGACTTTGAGATGAGGTAACCAGAAATGACTCATTTGCAGGTTTTAGGATTCATTCCTGCACCGCCCTGCAGCTGAGATCTAGAAACAGGGCAATATTACTATGAAAACAAAAAGAAAAGGTCAGGCGTCGCTACAAAAGGGCAAACGATCAGACAGGTTCAAAACATTTCCCCAAACTTTTCCCTGGGAAAAGACAGATTTTGCATTTGCCATCGTGGGTGCACTCACTACTGATTTTACATACAAATTAAGTGGTTTAAATAAAATGGATACAAGTTTACTTGAATTGGTATGCATTAACATCTGACTGGTTGTGTTCCTGCTATATTGTAGTGATTTCACCCTGTTCCCAGATCTCACATTGCAATTACGAAAATATGACCCAAGTTCTAATAAACAACTAATCCTTTAAGATTGTTTATGCTATATTTGATTACACAGCAATCCCTTCGAGGCATGGGAGAAAGTTAGACTATTCTGGTTTTAAATGTATGAGCTCTGTGCCAATGCTTTCTTTTTAATTAGTGTCAAACGCTGCAGGAGAAAAAGGAGACGGCAAGAAAAAAGAAGCATGTGGCAGGAAATTAAATCAGCTTGATTAAGTGATTGCTTATGAGCGACCAGAACCATTAAGTAGAATGTTATTTTCCTCACAATCCCTTTTAAATAACCCTTGTCTTTACACATTGCTTCATATCCTGCTGCACAGCTGTTTGTCGCATCGCTTCAAAAGCTTCAGTTTAAGCAAATGCGTGTTTGACTAAGATTTGGATATCTATTGCTACAGATGGGTGTCTTTAGATATGAACTTCCTCTATCCCAATACAAACAACTTGATTTCAGTGTTGCTTCGTTATGATGCTTGTTTGCCTATGGATGATTGCTCGACACACTCATCATCGAACAGAGCGGGCTAGCATCAAGTTTTGTTCATGATAATGGACTATTTCCTGCTCTTCCTTTGTACCCCCAACTGTCTGACTATATTTCTACTCATATAGGAGGCAAAAGCTCATATTTGCTGTGTTTTAATTCATGAAATTGTATCTTGAAACTTTTTTATGTGGATGTGTGTGGCCTCAAGCCTTGATTTACCTATCAAGTATCAATTGTTTTACCCAGAAAAAAAACAGGAGATGTTCATTATTTTTGTTCAATACATTGTGTTGTGACTTTATTAAACTTAATTATCTTTTCCTCCCTTCATTTTAACCATATTCATTCCATGTTCAAAACTACCTTCCACAAATTTCACAAATTACAATTGCAAATTGTAAAATGAGGTTGTCACTGAATACACACAGAACTAGTTTAATCAGGAGAGACCTATTTGAAAGAGATTCTTAAAGAGTAACTTAAATAAGGTAATGATATAGTGCACAATAGGATAGTTGAAGAAATATGAGAAGAGTCTTAGGTCACTGATTGTCCATTTCATTAACGTCGCTCAGCACGACTTCTTTTTCCGTCAGTCGGGACAAAATTACGCTACGAAATGAAAGTTAGGTTTAGTCAACAAAACCGCTTAGTTAGGTTTAGGAAAACCGTCACTTTACAGCAACTCTTGGGGACATGCCGTGTCGAACACTGGCTTCCTTGTTGAAAGTGCTGTTTTGGGCTTTTCAATCACATTAAAGGCACAGGGTCAGTGTACGTTTTGATACTTAGTTTATTGGACTAAATCCAAAGTGTCATTAACAAGAAAGAATCCAAAAATGTTGTTTCGTCCACCCTGCCACAAGGGGACGACTTTGCCGGGAGGCGGGCAGCTGGCTCCGAGAGACCGACCATCAGTTAGCGGTCAGCCACATTCAGCATTCAGCCAGCGCATACCCCAGCGGGCTGGAGCTTGGTCTAAGGTCCTGACCCCGGAGCTGTCGCACGCAATCCTCCTGACGAAGTAGTTTTCTGCTTAATGATACAAACACACAGATGGCTAACATAAGCTATAGGCAGATGCCATTCATGAAACGGTGTGTTTCACAAAAAAGCCTTGTAAGAAATCGAGGGATTCTGTCCACTTAAAGCTAGAGTATTTTAAGTTGAAACAAACATAGGAAGTGTTGAGCTTGTATTAATAGCATTATGCAAAATAAAAAAATATGAGCAATTAGATTATTGGCTGACAGAGGCTGTGGCAAAATCTGACTAGTTTGAGTGCAATGACCAACATGAGTGACCCTAAACATTACAATCAGGTGAGACTCAACTGAAAAGAGGCAAGTTGAAGAAACATGGAAGACAATTAAACAATATCGTGCCATAATTCTTTTAAGGAAATGGTGATGCCTTGATCTGAACAGCAAGAACCCCCCAAAGAGATACTGAGAAGATGAGACATCAAGATTATAGAGGGAGGGAAAGTGAGGCCGATACACAACCCCATTGTGTCATCTTTTCCCCATTGCTGTGCCTTGAGTGATATGTAAAGTAATGTTTTTAATTGGTTGCCGTTGCCATCCGGTAAGTGAATAATGGCTCACATCTACGTGTGTGAAAGTCACACCGGGTCACTCCAATTAGCTCGATAACAAATGTAAAAGGTTGCCGCAGTGACAAGGTGTTTGCCTTACCTCAGCACCTGACATTCGAGGGCGAAATGTGTGCGGTTGAGCAGGTAAATTAGGCGACTTAGTTGCCCTCAAATCGCTATAATGTATAACAATCACCATGACAAGTTTCCTGAGGCATATTCATGTTTTTTTTTCCTCTCCAGGGTGCGCATTCCGAGGTGGTGTAGAGGAACACAGCGCGCTGCAGATAACCTCCAAAACAACAGTGGAATGAATTAGATCTTGCAAACCAAACCAGAGAAAAGCATTTATTAGAAAAACTTTCGTGGTACAATATTCCACATAAAGCACTTGACAAATGCATTAAAGAAAGACGATACTCTGGCATCGCTGTAAACAAAAAACACTGTTTGTCATTGTCTCATACCTGACCCACAGTGCGTATTCCTATCAAAGTAGACCCAAAAAAACAATTACAGCAGCAATTATTTTTGCTTCTCATAAAAGCAGCCATGAACACACACACACACACACACACACACACACACACACACACACACACACACACACACACACACACACACACACGCACACGCACACGCACACACACACACACACACACTTAACATAAACCTAATCCCCAATCAGTGGTCTGTCAGTGGAATAATAAGATGCATTCCCTCCTATCCAGTGTTATTTTTGCCATTCTTTAATGATGCTTTTTAGGGTGCAGCAGAAACATAATATTCAGGCTACAGGCAATTTGGCTTGGCTTGTTTAAACCAGATTAATTGTGTTAGGAAGAGGAAGTGTTTTATTGCCTTGTTTCAGGCCTACAGTATATTTCCAATAGCCTTGGTTTTTACAAAAGAGATTCTGTGTTTCTACAGCATGTAGATTGTACAGCACTGTAATCTTTTTTTAAACAGGGTCTCTGTCAAACCAGTCGCTCAAACCTGTGAATACTTGACGAAATGGCTGCGTAGCTTGAATGTCTTTTTAAATGTGTGATAATGTCAGCCAATCATCCAACTGTTCTCGGTTCTAGTCTTGCCGAGACTCTCCCTCTACGCTCCTGCAAAAAAAAAAAAAAACTCACATGGGAATTTGGCAAAGTTTCAAAGCTCTACACAATTCTCTCAGAAAAGCAGTCGATCGAGCCAAGTGTTGCTAGGTTACGGTGCCGGGATGCTGGCAGTTGAGTGGATATCCAGCGGTCAGTTCTTATAAAGGGTCTGTCACATCAAAAATTCTATAACGGGAAATATGCTAATAGGACTTTCGTGAAAAAAAACTTCTGTCTATGTGTATGTATACGTGGTTGCCAGGTTGGATGAATCACAACAGCTGGAGCAGCAGCTTATTAAAGCAGTATTCTCAATAATTTTTCATTGCAGTTTAGACTTGGTCCTTTTTTCAATCAGTCATGGCGTGTTTAGATAAATATTGAATATTATAATTCAAGCTAATTTCAGTGCAAAAGCTTGTAAAAACTCACTGTAAATGACCTCCCAAACGAAAGCGGAGTTGGCAACTACAGCCAGAGAACACAGTGGAACACTAAAGAAGCAAATATTTCCCTCAAAATGTTACGGAGACCAAAACAAAACTAAAGGTACAGCGAATATTGGACTTCACGGTTGTCAAATGGGCAGTCATTGGCTGACATGACTCCAAAAGAAATGCTAATGTTGCTCCATGTCTGCTGGATTTGTAATTGTTTGCTAAAGTTGACCATGCAACTTAAATAATGCAGTGCGTCAGGGTGTAGCTATACACATTGTTTCCGCGGCCCAAAAAAAAGAGAATTGCTGCCATTTTAAAATGTCTAAAACACACTTGAAAAGTTTAAAATGTGCATACGATCTTTTATTTTCATTTATTAGGACATCTTGAGTATTAAAGCATACTTAACGCTCATTATTGAAGCTAGCGGGACTACAATACTGATAACAAACTTATTTTAAAATTATATGATGATTTGAACATAGTGTACCTTTTTGTGTGCCCACAGTATAAGGCTGATAATCCACCCCAAGTGGTCATTATATGCATAAATAAGGTTGGAGGTTAACACTCCACCGAATTGTGCGTTACCCTTAACTTGTAGTGTGTACAAAAGGACATGATGCTGGTAAAGCACACATATGCTGTCAGTTTTTTGGGACAAAAATAAACTGAGGTGATATGTACACATTTAATGCAAAATCAGCGCTTTTAAATGCAATCGAGCATCACTAGAAAATGAATCTCGTCTAATCCACAAAGACCAGCGCTAACAGCCACACGCAGTAACATTGAAGTCATTAGCGTTGGTGGTCAACGAAGCGCATTTGTAAGGGCTGTCTGCTCAAACTAATTTATTTTGGTAAAAATACTAGATTTAGCTAACCAATGACGCTACACTGCATAGCGTCTCTCTTATTTGGTAGATGCACTTATCGAATCGCTGCAGGTATTTCATAAACTCAAAACATGTCTCAAATCTCCCAAAAAAAGTGAATGTAATTCGCGGGACATAACGCATTGGCCTCAAGCGCATTTATACGTTTGCCACATGAGTATTTGCAATCAGATGCAAATAAAAGGCTCATTGAACTCAGCTGCAAAACTGTATGGGTGTGTTTGGGCTGTAATATCCCAAGCGCAATATCTTTTGTGAATCGGACCAGGAGACGGGGAAAATAGCAGTTGCAAATAATGCGCAACCCGCGGCGGTATCAGCGGCCGTATTCCATTCTTTGTGAAATCGCCCCCCGGTGTACTGATTTGTTGAACTTCTCGAGGATTCTTTTTCCACCTTCAGGAAGTAATCTCCACATGCTCACCCAGGCCTCGCGTAGCACATCTGTCTCACTTCATCCACATTAATGAGCCTCCTCCTGCTGTAAGCTCTGATTTACACACCGTGTTGCTTGGAGCTGAGGCAGCACAATTCTTGCCCATCTCCACCGTTTCTGCTCAATAAAACAAGGATAACACGACAAATATTCATCCCAACAGTGTTTAATCCATTATGGAAAAAAGAGGGAGAGGGAAAGAAAGACAGAGGACGGGAGAGGAACAGTGAAAGAGAGATAAATGGGAGGGTTCGTTATCTGAATGACTACCTCAGTGCTCTCCTCTATTTAAAATGATTTTTATAGCATCACGGAGTGCTGATGAAGTAAAAGTGAATTGTGTGTCTTGAATGATCAGGGACACTCTTGATGGTCTTGAAGTGGTGATGCTCCTCTCTGTACGTGCCGTAAGCCCAGCAGATGTTTCCAATAGGTGCTGCGGGAGCAAACTGCACCTTAAGGGCCTGAAACAACAGTCGTTCAAGAGCGACTTGAACGCCTGCTGAACACAAGTTGGAATGAGAGGTGTAATGAATCATGTTAATATTACGAACTTTTTCTCTCACACATGGGCAGATAAACACATGCACATACTCATCTGCTGAGGGTGGCAGCCTGTACTGTAACCACAGGGAGAATAAAGATGATCCTTCAAGATAATGAACCATGTGTGACAGTAGCCAGCGGCCTCAGTGGGAGCACTGCCATGGTGTGTGTGTGTATGTGTGTGTGTGTGTGTTAAGATTTCCTTAAAGGGATAGGTTAGATGTTTCAAAGTGTGGTTGTATTGGGCGGCATCCTCCGGTTCTGTGAAGCAAGTGAAGCTATGCTGAAGAGCTTTAAACTTGCATTCTCTCTAATGGGCATCAGGGGGCGACTCCTCTGGTTGCAAAAAGAAGTCGGATTGTTTAGAAATTTATGACAAAATTACAATTCTCACTTAATTTATTACCTCAGTAAACATTGTAAACATGAGTTTATTGGTCTCAATCGCTAGTTTCAAGTCTTCTTCAATACAGCATGATGTTCATTTAGTAAATGATGGTCCATTTAGAGTAAAACAGACCATAAATCAGGATATGCTTTAGGGCGTGACTACTTTGTGATTGACAGGTTGCTACCAGAGCCATATTTGGCATCTCTACAGCACTCCACAGTCCAGATATGGTCACTTCTGGTCACTGGTTGCAAAAAACCAAGATGGCGACAGCCAAATTCCGACCAACGTCCAATATTTTTTGGGATATAGTCTCCGTGATGTCAACCACAGTTTTCTGAAGAGCTGTTGTGAAGCTCAAAGTGGTTGGCAATGACGACAAAGCCTAGCCCACCTGTCAAGGCCACGCCCTTATATGTATAACTTTAAGGCTTGATATAACCTTAAAAGTTATATAGAAATTGATCCCCTGCACTATTGTAATGGATGGGGATATTTGCTATAGAGACCGAAACGTTTTTTATAACAGGGTGTAAACGGGTCATTATGCTGTAAAGTTGGATATTTTAACATGGGAGTCTGAGGAGGTTGACATATTTTTGGAGCCACCCTCAAGTGGCCATTTGAGGAACTGCAGTTTTTAGCACATCCCCATTGGCCTCATTTTTCAGATAGCGGTCAGCACGCCCCCAGTTGGAGAAACAGACATGAGTACCAGAGCAGGCACAAAGCAATGTACTGCTGTGGTTGTTGTGCTGCTCTGATAACTACATACCCATCAGTCTGAATCCATGTTGTGTTACTCAGTTTATTTTTGTCCCCTTTGTTCTTATCTTTGTCTTACTTTGTATGATCTCTTTTAGCTGTTTATGTGTCAAAGATCAAAGTTTTTTTGAATTCATCCTCTGGGGAACATGAATGTGTGTACCACATTTCACTGTTATCCATCCAATAGTTTTCAAGATATCTCATTAAAACCCCAAAATGTCAAGCTGATGCTCAGGGGGATCGAACTTATTGTCTGGGAACCATGATTGTCTGAACCTGCATTAAACTGAGATTACATTCATCCCATCGACTCCCTCTGAAGGTTGACGAGAAATGTTTTATTTCTGATTTAACTCAACTGTTATTACTCAGACAGTCAAATTAAAAAAAGAGTGCTTTTTTAAAGCCTATAAAGCCTGAGCGGCCAAATTATTACCTGCAGTGTTCTAAACAGTGAGAAAAGTTTAAGGAAACTGCACGCTGTGTTCCATCCCTACTCTGATTACAAGATCTTTGCAAAAGGCCGATGAAAGTAAAACATTTTTTGCATCAAACATGAGAGGATATTTGCATTTTATTGAGGAAGAGCAATCTGATTTCATGGTTGATAGTGGTGATGCATGCTAATGCCAGGTGAAAATCAGACATGGATGATGCCTTTCCGGAACAAATCTGGGCGCAGGACATTTTAATGCAAGTCCTTCATGAACCCTTCAGGGTTTTCTTGTTTTCTTGTCATCGTGTTGTTTCAGTCAGGGATTGCTTTGAGAATTGACATATTGCACCCACACACACTCAAGCTCACATAGACATACGGAAGACAAGAGACAAATTGGAAACTTCAGTCATGCATCTTGTATTTGTCAGCAGGTTGTCATTCTCAACCCTTCCTGGCTACTGCCGATTTGTTGAAGGAGCGAAACTGCCTCTAAGACAGTGGACTACAACTTTTTTGATCGGAACTGCCAATGGCTGTGAAAGAGGTCATTTGACATGCAGAAGAGAGAGCACTTCAACATTTCCAGAAAATTGAAGCACACTTATTGCTAGAGTGCAACTAGTTAAGCTAGCTACAGAAAGAGTTACAGTCAGATTAGCAAGGCATTGACCGGGACTAGATTTAAATTTGTTGGTTCAAATGCTTACAATGACCTATGATACAATTATGTATGACTCTTGTCCATCTGAAGTAGCTAGATGTCAGTGCTGCAGAACGTCTCAAGCAATGTTGGTCTGTTGTAACAATGACCATGATTGTTCCTGTAGTTTTTATGCCTAACCTGATCTACCACCATGTTGTACAATGGTGGTAGATCAGAAGAAAGTCGTATGAATATTTTGGAAGGCACAAACGAAAAACTACCTTTTCATATAGCCTTTTTACAGAGCAGATTGTTGACCCATCCGGAATATAATGTTAAAAAAAAACATTGAGCCATTTAATATTAGAGGGCAAATGTGTTACAGTCTTTGTTAAGTTGGAATAGAGCTGAGAATAATCAAAACACTGCTGTTAAATGAATAAAACAATCAGTCCGACCCACATGTCGAACCCCCACTTTTATAATTCTATAGGCTCTAGGTCCACACAGCATACGTTTTCATGATAACATGATGCCAGAACAAATATTGTGTCAGCCGAGAACAGGTGGCGAAGGGTGGGGATTCTTTCAATCTTCAATGTGTTTATCCATGTTGCAATATGGAGGCACATGAATGTAATTAGCGAAAAAACAAAAATCTTGGCGAAGAGTAAAATACCCAACGCAGGTGCTCATATTGTCAGAGAGAAAGCAGGTGTTTGCCGAGCTCACACTCGCTTATTTTCTGTTTGATCGACAAATGTATTTTAGAGCCCATCATCAGTGCTGATGTAGTTACCCCTGCAATGAAGGAATGGCTTTGCAGCACTTATAATTAGTTTTTCCTTGTAAGCATTTGGTTCAAACTATCTTATCTTGTTTGTTTTTTTTAAGCTCACGGCATTTATTCACAAAGCACAGCGCACCACATTAGTGCAGCATTTGTGTTCCCCCCTCAGTTGGTCGTGGATTTTTAGACTGCAGACTAGAGCCCTGAACGCGTTCAACAGTGATCTTGCTCCGAGAGGCCGATTGAAAACACCAGCTTTCCCCCCCGGCCCTACATGGCATCTGTTATAATCGGCATATTAACACCTGATTTATAATCAAGGTGTTACGATGCTGGCGATACATGTCGGGTGACGGATTTCCAAAGTTGACCCTTGATTAAAACGATTTGAAACGAAAAGATTAATTTACACAGATGTTATTGCAATATGTTTTGTCATGCCTGGTAAAACAATAATTGTATCCGTGATTGATTGCATTATTTAAAACTGGAGAGCATCTACGGATGCGATCACACCAGATGCGACACTAAACCAGGCCAGAGGAGTAAAGCTTCCTACCTCCGTACTTCTCAACTGCACACTGTTACACCTTTGTTATTAAAGTGGTAGAGAACATTCATTTATTTCTGAGTAACAGACAAAAAAAATAAGGTGAGGTGTGAGTTTTTTTTCAGGCAAAGATAAGAGACAGTTTTGGTACACAATAGCTTGTGATTACATTTCTCACAGGCATGCAGGACTTGACTGAGTTCCCTGCAATTACGGCGGAAAGCTACGTCAGTCTGCACGGCCTTCAGCATCAACGCTGCTAAATACCGTTACGAGAATTTAATTAATTTAAAAGTTGAATTTCCAAGACAGGGTGTTTTCCTGACCTTGCAGCCTTTTGTGTGGAGAAAAGAGAGTTTCCTTTATGTCCTCCAATAATCCCAGACAGTAGCTTTGTTGAGCTCAGAAACCTACGGGCCAATTAAACTCTTTTTGTCATTATTGTTATTAAAAGCTTTTCTCCGAGCCGAGGATGAATGGCATGAAAATTCCCCGGGTTCAAAGCAAGTCACAACCTAAATGTTGAACCAAATCCCTCAGGCAGCGCGTGTGCCAGAGGAATTTGGTTAAAACGCCGTACACACACAGTATCTTCCGAACAAAAACTGAACACATCTCGGTCCTAATTCATTAGTCAGCTGTCTCCTTCGGATTTCCTCACAGAGCACATGCTGATTGATTTAAATCTCTCCGAAACCTCCTCTCAGAACTTCTTTAACTCAATCACTTCTGTCCTCCTTTCCACAGACATGCACTCATTTGAAAATGAACATTATGCTTCAATATGATCCAAGGTAGGGAGCAGGTCTTATCCCTCTCCCTAATGCCAAATAAAGCTCTCGGGTGATGTACAGTGCTCCCTTAAAAGCCTCATCAGCCCTGGAAACTAGAGAGCCAAGACCATCCCTCTGCAGTAAATGTGAACGATTTTACCTTTTTTCTCTCAATAGTTAGAAACCTTTTTTTTCAAAGACAGAGAAAATAAAAAAATGTGATCAAAAACAAAAGTGAGAGGAGAATATGTGGGCTGTGTTAAGGCTTTGATCTGCAGCTGATGTATTAAAGCTCTCTAAGTCTCATTAAACAGAAGTCAGCGTTTTATGTGACAGATGCAGCGAAAATGTTGAGGTACAGTACTTACAGAAGAGGTACATTGTGGTACATCTCACTCCGTAACTTCTAAAGTACCGTTAGCAGAATCGTTAACTTTGGACCTTATCGATACCCCGGATATTTACTACTGTCTTATCGGTTCACGTTTACAACCGGGTTTCGGGGGGCATCCCTAAAGACTACTTATGGTGGGTGGTCAACCCAGAGTGTTTGAGACCAGTGTTCATGTCCCAATAGTGTTACATGAAGTCAAAGCCCAGCCATGAGGTTTTTCCGACATTACGAAGTTAGATATAGGACAAACATCATGGTTGGGCTTAAAAGAAAGTTTCGGCAACAAAACCGCAGCAATACTTTGGGACACGCAATGTCCAACACCGGTCTCATGCGTGAAAATTAGTTGGACCCTTCCACCACCCGATCCACCTACCATAAGTGTTCTTTGTCGATAGTTAACACTCCGTCACGTGGATGCGTAATTCATGTGTCCACCTAAAGAAGTCTCCTAATTGACTCTCTATTGGCATCGTCTTTGTCCATTGGAAAAAAATAGACAATTCTTGTCCAATGTACACAAAACCAATAGATTGCATTCTGTGACTATTTGACGACCTGCCATGATACTGGGCCGGATCAGGTTGGTTGGACAAACACGCTAGATGATGGAGCGAACCACAAACAGCAAAGTAAACTTAATTAAATTAGAAGGGGCTCCAATATCGATACACAAAGCACTCCACTTGAATCCAGTGCTCTACTTTGCTGCAGTGGGAGAAGCAACTTTGAGTAGAGCATGCATAAGCTCATTGTAGCAGATCGATACAAATTATGGAGCAGAGCATCACCTGCTAATAGTTTTTTTGTATATCAATGACCTAATTAATTCAGTACAGTACTGTGAGAAGATGCAGAAAACAGTCAGCACACTAGTACAGGGTTGATTTGTTGCTATCAACGACATTAGTTTTCCGTCGCAAATTATTATGCATGTCAATATTTGGACAGCTTCTGGTGTGGCTGATTTTACTGTTGGATGTTCATCACACGCATACACATGCATGTAGTCATACGTTGAAAAGCACAGACTCCATGCACTTCCACGTTGGCACACCCCAGGGTCGATTTACAATCTCCAAGATGACTTTCCCATAGTCCAGTGCTCCGGATGTTGCCCTTCCATGTAATTTGATTTCAGGGAAATTAACAAACTGATTGCACTGGGGTTTTGCTCCATGCAGCCGACCACTGCTGCAACACACACACACACACACACACACACACACACACACACACACACACACACACACACACACACACACACACACACACACACACACACACACACACACACACACACACACACGGTGCTAATAGTGAAATGTGAATCAGTTAAAGAGATGAGATGCACAATATTTCTGTTCCCATCTCGTAATCTGATGATGTCATGTCGAAGATTAAGCTGTCTAGTAGAAAAGGCGCTTACGAAAATCAGCTTGCAACTCGAAGGTGCCGTGCTTGAACATTTCACGGGTGTCACGTGTTTGTGTGTCGATAACCTGTAAAGCACTTTCCCAATCCACGCTCTGATCCTCCAAATGACTCAGGCTCAACAGCAAAAGCAACAGCAAAGTTTTCTCACGGGCAAAAATGACATGTGGAAGGCAAAGTACTTGTCATACAGCAGTTGAACTGATGACAGACAGGATCAATTGCAATTAGAGCATGAATTTATGTATGCTAATACCTCTGTGTCATCAGGCAGTCCTACCTTCAAACACAGAAATAAAATGAGATGTGTTAAGCAGATGTCCTGCTGACTCCAAAAGCTTTAATACAAGGTGTGTGTGTGTGTGTGTGTGTGTGTGTGTGTGTGTGTGTGTGTGTGTGTGTGTGTGTGTGTGTGTGTGTGTGTGTGTGTGTGTGTGTGTGTGTGTGTGTGTGTGGTACTGCATAAAGTTGTTCATGGGATTTAGCTTTTGGAACTTTCATATTATTGTTATTATTATTTATCTAGCAAAGAACGTGTTAATTTTTCCCCCCCTAAACCGGCTGTACATTATGTTTCCAGACAGATTAATGTTCATCTGTTCAGAATCTTGCATTTTTGGGAGTTATTATGAGAGAATTAATGATTTCCCAAGTGTTCTGCGGACAATAACTGAATGGAAATCATGAATCCTTTGTTTGAAAATAGTGGATCGGCCAGATGTTTGTAATGACAGGGGGCTAATGGTGCACGGCACAATAAGTACTTCATTTTGAGCAAAGTGTGCTAATGTTTGAGCTTGTTCAGCCTCATCTCGAGCACAAAGCAAATCAGTTACATTCAATTAAAGGCCCAACATGACACTGCTGTGCTGACAACTGCTGCTGAAAGGGCACAGGCCCTTTCAGCAGCAGTTGTCACATCACAAAATGAGCCGAGTTTCCATTCAAGTGTCAAGTGAATTTTAAGCACATTTTTTAAAATATTGCCAAAAAACGAAATGCGAAATAGGCTGGTATCCATCAACTCATTTGAAGCGAATGAGAATCAGAAGTTGGCGGTGTAGGCTACGCTTTAGCATTGGGTGTAATCTGCCAGATTAGATTAGAAGAAGAGGTAAAGGTTGCGAACCGGAAACAAAACAAGTCATCTTGGCGGAAATGGATGTTGCATTTGCAGTTGCTTTTTAATGGATGTTGAGAGAGGACAGTCTGTGCAATAATCAATATGGGAACATAAATCAAATGTTCTGTTTGTGATAATCCAAAAAGAAGAGATATTTATTCATAACATGTATCATTTAATGAGGAGCAATTTATACTGGGAAGCTACACTGGGCTACTTTTACATTTTATGAATCGATCAGTATGTAATTGGAATATAAAAAACTAAGTGAAAATCAGCTGCTAAAAAATTGCACTTCATCCTTTGTATAGAGTGCTGCAGGAATGAGTACTAAAGCCCAGAAATACCCATCTGGTTCCCTCGTCTCGAAGTCATTGGGTTCTTTGAATGGGTTGAATTTGGTTAGATGCCTGAAATAAGGTTTGAGGTTAACACAAGCTCACAAGATTTTTACGTTTTGATCTACGACATGAAAAAATGTCAGTAGATATCCTTGTCAATTTTGAAGCTTTTGGGTGTCTTAAAAACGGCGGTTGGTAACAAGTGGCTATATGAGACTACTGAATGCCATCAGGGCGGCTAGTCCACTTTTACGCCGACTAGTCCGCCTTTACAGCCTGGTACTCATGCGGCCATGGTGTTCGTTTATAGCTAATGTTTGCTTTTCACTTCTGGTGGTAAGATTTACACTTCAAAAATCATAAAAGTGGTGTTTATTTTTGAAGATTATCTTGCTGAACAAAACGTTTAAGTGTCACAGACGTTTGTTTGCCACAGAGCTCATTTTCTGCAAAAATCTAAAGTCCAATGGAAAAATGTCATTGGCCTTTCGTGGAAGGAATCAGTGCGATGCTAACTTTGGTGTTTACAAAAAATACGTCATCCCTGCAGCACGCTATTGCAGTAATATTGTTCACATCATTTCTCATAATTTTTCTTTTTCTATTTCGTAATTAAAGACTCAGGGTGATCTTTAATCCAGCCGTTCTCCTTTTAAAAAAGCAAAGCACTGTATTTTTTCAGTGAAAAGCAATGTAACCCAGAAGCAATGAGCCTTGAACACATCACAACATGATTCAACCGTACCATCATTCATTATACCTCTGGCTGAGAAGGTTTCGGAGAGAGCGAGCCATAAAACAGCAGTCAAAGAGCTGGAATGATAGCAGTGTCTTGTTCATAGGCTCTTCTTTATCTGAGTGGATGGATAATCACCATAAATACCAAGTATGAGCCCAAATGCTCAGGGGAAAGGAAGCACCCTGCACCAAAGACATCATATATTCCACACTCTTACTTCTCATTCAAACTTGTATTACCTCGGCCTGGCTCAGACCTTTTTGACTGATTTCTATCATTAAGGCTTGGTGTATCTGACTGAAGGCTAGCATCAGATTAATTCAGTCTGATGTTCCAATGAAAGCAGTGATAACGATAAAATGTCAGCTATGTCTGGTCCCTTTTTTGTTCGTTTGTTTACCTCCCTTTCCGCAGGCAATAATGGTAAATCTCAGTTTTCTGTTGCAGCCTGAGGAGGAAGTTTTATCAGATAATCTGTGAGTTTGGAAAAATGCAACTTTGTATCTATGATATTGTGTATCTAAGGGTGCTTTCACACCGAACCGGTTTGGTTCAGTTAAAAACAAACTCAGGTCAGTTTGCTCGGTTAGTGTGCTTTGTTTGGGCTGATGTGAAAGCTGTCAATTGAAACCAAACAACCTAACTGAGACCATCTAAAAGAGCGGACTGTGGCGTGGTTCGTTTGTGGTCTGTAAGCAAATAAAGGATTTTACGATAGCAGCTATGTGATTCAAGCACGATTTGAAGAGTCAAACTACTAATAAATTCATCTGCTCGTGTAACGTGTTCAGGGAACGATCTTGTGATTTATCTGTATTAAGAGAAATAAATATGAGCACATCATCGCCAGTATTTTCCATGATTTAAAGGTTGAAAGCTGCCCCATTAAAAAGTTTGTGACAGCAATCCCGCAGTCCCGAGATTCGCAATAACGGTTCGCACCAGTCATCCAGCAGGCTTTTGTACAGTCCTGTCTCTACCACTATTTATCAGAACATGTGGTCAATTCACAGTCTTAGAATACTAATAATGCTTATAATCAGTTATTAATCAAAGAAAAATACATATACACATTAGAAGCATTAAGGTGCTGCATTCATTTCGGTCAGTAATTCAAATACGATTTCCCCAAGTGGGTCCTGATGATGCCAATGCCAATCACCAAAACTGTGCAATCAACGCATTACCTGTCATTCAGTATGATTCACGTTTACTCCTCTTGGTTTGTTTGTAAAATATCAGAGTGAACAGAACCAGAACTTAAATGCAACAATGTATAATTGTATCCCTTTTGGTGCCGACCAAATGAACCAAACTACAGGTGTGAAAGCATCTTAAGTGTTCTGTGTAAGTGACCAATAATGGGTGCATGGCTTCAGTATGCAGTAGAGTCAAACTCCTCTCGTCATTATCACAATACTTCACCCCAAAACTTTTCTAAAGTTAATCATCCGATTTGCATTGTGCATCTAGCGTGAGTCAAACACATGGGGGCTCCATTAGTTCTCAACTTGAACATTTAAACCACTTAAATTATGTAAATTCATTCACATTATGTGGACAAAATGTAATCAAGAGGACAGAAAGCAACGAAATGACAATAGAAGGATGTGTGGGCAAATTCACCTTCAATGCACTTTTGATGTCTGTTCCTTTGTGTGACCATCACCACCACTACATTGCACCATAATTAGATCTGCCAAAGCTACTAGTCTCACAAAAGGAAGGCTGGGTCACAATAGTTGGACTATCCGAGGGTGCAAAAAGTGAATTGCAGTGTTCCCTTTTACTGTAAATGTGATGCCGTTTCCTGAACTTAAAGTCAAGACCCTGAGGAGGTGAAACAAATCTCTTGCCCGTAGATCTAAGGCTTTTTTTAAACCCCAAGTTTGCCAGTTTATTATCCATCTTGATGCCAAAGTAAGCAGCTAATTAGCACACTATGCTACAAGGTATCTGTACAAGGCAGTCAACATGACATACAATGTGCTTGCTGGTTTGTATTGCACCGCAGCCGTAACTAATTGTTGTGACAGACCAATGACAGGGCCTGACAGGATGATGTAATGAGACCAGACTGGAATAAAGAAGAGTTTTATTTCATTTTCAATACCTGGCTGGTTGGATGGCTAATATGGAAATAGAAACCCATGCTGTCTGAGAAGGGGTATTTTACATTTATTACGCCATAAAGCATGGTGGAGCTGAGGAGCACTGCAGATTTGGGTAATAATTTCCTGTTGGTTAATTATGACAAGCAACCACTTTTGCACACAAGTAGCCATGTGATCCATCATTTTTGTTGACATATTAATTATAGCTATAGGGTTGAACACTGTATAAGCCTTTCAATTAATAATTTCATTCATTACTACAATATACTGACTATGCAACGAAATTGCAAAGTTTTTTGTAGGTTACTATCTAACGTGTGCATGTCTAATTGAATGACAGGTACTGTCATTAGTTAACTGTTGTGACTCATGCTGCAAGCTGCAAGAATGGAAAATCACTTGTCTTTTCTCTCCACTTTGGCAATAATTCAGATTTATGACCTTGACCTTTCGTTTCAACCCAGTCAGCAGAATAAAATGTTGACTTCGTACGTTTCCTCAAACCACGGATACGTTAAATATCAAAGTTTCTGAACCAAAAATGTCCTATGAACTTCCATAGAAACGTGTATATCAATATTATAGTGTTTTAAACGCTCTTGGCGCTTTTCTGTTTCAAAACGGCATTCTCAATTACATTTAGGCTTCAAAACCTATTAGACAACTTCCTAGTTGTGGATTATCCACAGTCCACTAACCCTTGCTTTTAATAAGGCATCAGTGACTGACGTGTAATAAATGAATGATATTCCTGAAGACTGACATTACGCTCAAAATTAAGAAATAAGTAATGCAAAACAAAGTCACGTTGATCATTTGAAAGCAGTTTTCAGCAACAACAATGTTTATAACCTCCTAAGCATTACCAAGTTATGGCAACGGCAACTTACATGATCTGCTTTTGTCAGTCATGATCGTTTGTCACTTTAAATGCTGTTGTCGATTGGAATTGTGGGACGGAATTATCTCTTTTCATAAAGGATGTATGCTGTGCTAAAGGAGATGAAAAAGGAAGCAGTAAAGCACCTTTCCTTAGCATTTAGAGATTTGGAACAGCTCTTTTCATTAACTTAGTTAATTTCAGTTAGGAACCTTCCAAAGCAAAAAATACGTTTGACCGCTGCTCAATCTCATCTGATATTGATTAATACAGTTCTTGGATAACTTTTATCCAGAGTTATATTCACATTATTTAAAAAAAGTAATTCAAACTCCTCTCCCCTGAGGTCTTATCACAATCCCAGCTGGGAAATCACAATGGTCTGACCAGTTGGAATTAATTGCCTTCACATCGAACAAGCAGAACAAACCTTTCTCACTGTGGATATTTTGACATGTCATTGCAGGAAAAAGCACATCTGTTAACCAGTAACGTTGATGGCTCTGTTCCATTCAGGTGTGCCAGCCAGTCGTGGCCGGGAGCCATCACGCACAATAGCAGGACCCTGGCACAGAGTACCTAAGTGGAATTCAGTCATCTTAATTCATGTTATTAGTTACACCTGTGTCTGAAAAGCCAGAATGTGTTCTGTGAAAAAGGTCTGCAAAATAGAGATGCTTTGATTCATAAATGCTGGCAAATATACAAACAATACCAATGTGCAGGTATGCATATATGAACATGAAAAAAAGCAGTGTGGCACAGCTGTTGCAACATCTGGGGCATAGTTAGTGTCTGAGAGTGCTGTGGAAAGGGCCTCTCAGGCACTTAGGAGAGTTTTGATGCCAAGATATACATGCAAACACGTCTCCACAGATGTAGGACAGTGATGAAGTTGGCCTGGCAGCCATGAAAAGAGCTGTTCCAATTCTCTAAATGTTAAAGAAAGGCCTGGCATCACAGACAAACTACATCTTCAGTTGTTTGCTAAACTGCAGAGCGGAAGCAAAACAAAAAAAATATATATATATATATTTTAGAGACTTCATATTTTCACCTATTTACTTTACCATTAGACAGCTATACAGGCAATGTTTCCAATAGAGAACTGATCCTGTTACCACGCCGCTGACCAGCAACTCCCATGTTCTGCAAGGAAACACAATCTCAGGAACGCCTGGAGGAAATATCTTCAAATTTGGCACAAGCACCCACCTGGAATAAAGTTTGAGCTGATCAGTTTTTGGTTCTCGTAATATGTTACGAACGCTTGGAGTGAATTTCTTCAAATTTGGCACAAAATTCCCCTTGTCCTAAAGGTCAACGGATTAGAATTTGGTGGTCAAAGGACATTTTACTGTAACTGTAGTTTTCATTGGAGTCTTAAACTCATAATGATTTTTTTTAGATGTCTAAAATACATATGAATAAAATATATTGCTTTGCTTGCATGGTGGTACTTCTGTCATCTCCTGCAGGTAATACACGGACTATGAATAAGAACCTCATACAACCCCACTTCAAAACACTCAAACTATTGCTTTAACCTTACTGTGGAATTTAGAGGAGAGCGCTTGGAAACCAGCCAGGCTATGACAAATACAGCTTTTCAATAAAATGAGCATGCATTTACATTCAGCTGCCTTTTCCCTTTAAGCATCATTTAACTGTAATAGACTGTATAATGAATGTTAGACCAAGCAACTGTTTGCCTTTCCATTTTATTGCATTTTTCTCTTTCTCTTCTTCAAAGTAGTCACAGAAAATATGTTACGTAACGCTGCTTGCAAGAGGAAAAACTTTCTGGTTGCAATCTAAGAGAAAAAAGAATGCTTCCCAAGGCCTTTTGGGAAAAAGGCAGAACATCTCCAAAAAGTGTGAATCATTGCACATAAATATAACCCATACGTGTGAAACTTTGAGTCTCTCTTAGTGGGACATTTCGTGGCCTTGTGGGGGACATTGAAGCTGATATAACCTGTGAGCATTAATGCAACCTGCAAAAAGAGGGAGACACAAACGGAGGGAGAGAGGAAGAAGGAGGTTTGAGATGGTAAGAAGAGAAACTAGACGGATGCAGAGAGATTTTGATGTGCACAGCTGTCTTTCAGGAAGAGCAGGCATCTCTTCAGGACGGCAGTATAAGATGGATTCATTTGGCATTACGTCCATGCTGCCTTTCTCACGGACAATTTTCTCACAGTGATGAATCACATGGTTTGTGAGTTACGGAGAGTTATGCCACTTTAATTTCTTTTTTTTTTCAGATATTTGTCTTCCGTTTTAACTCCTCAAGAGATTCAAAGGCTCTTATTCATTTTTAAGGGCCGTATTTTACTGGCATTCTGGCATCGAACAGAAACAACTTTGCATAGAAAGTAGCAATTACTTTTCATTAAAAAAGTGTAGATGGCTTGA
Source organism: Leptoclinus maculatus (assembly GCA_032191485.1). Lineage (NCBI taxonomy): Eukaryota > Metazoa > Chordata > Actinopteri > Perciformes > Stichaeidae > Leptoclinus > Leptoclinus maculatus. Next base: position 5,495,838 of record JAVDOI010000007.1, read on the forward strand.
TTGCACTATAATTGATTGTGTAAAAAAAAAAAGATGATGCAATGTTTGTGTGAGTGTAATGTAGATGTGTGTGATCGTTTGAGGGATCATCCTGATCTAATGCTCAGAAAAATATTTCCACATAAAAGGACATTAGCACTCGCATCACGTCACAAATTACTCCCCGTAAGTGCAGCTTATGATTTGATTTCAGCCTCAAAGGTAAACCACGGTCTAAATGCTACAAGAAAAAAGTGACCTATAGTCTAAGGAATAATACTGGTCCAAGCAATACAGAAACACAAGCAGTCAGCCCTTTTTCGCCAGATTACTGCAATCCTATTTCGTATTCTGCTCTGTGCCATTTTATAATCAAGTGGCTCATTTTGTCCATAAAGAGTTCCTCATTCAGACTGGGAAAATAGAGTTGGAGATAGAGGAGAGGAAGTCATAGACAGAAGAATGATGCAGGACATTTAACCACTTCACTATCTCTGGACAGAAAAACACATCAGCACTTAATCGGTATGTGAGCCCGCCGCTACGCAAACTTTGAATATCTCATCTTGGATGTCAATCTTATCTGCGGTTGGGACAAAAATTGATTGTCTTTCTCTCGCAGTGAGGGCTGCCCTTTTTAAACTTTCGATCCGTAGTGATCCAGATAAGGCCCGCACGGTGGGAGACTGTTATCATCACTTGACATATTGGATGCTAGAAAAAAAGCAGACTGATCAAACATGCGTTGAATCAGCATCGGCAGCTTGGCAACAAAAATGCCGATTGAAATGTCATTGCTGCCCCCTCGCTCTGGAAATCTCTCCCCCTGCACCTCAGACATTCTCCGTCACTCGCCACTTAACTGCACTTAAAACTGCACTTAAGACTCACCTATTTGCTTTTAACCTGTGAAGCTAGTTATGTATGTTTTTTTATTTTCATTACTGTTATAATGTCATCTCTCTGCCTTGTTCATGTTGTTATTGCTTTTATTGTTTCTGTTTTTACCATGTAAAGTGCCTTGAAATCAAAGTCAAAGTCAGCTTTATTGTCAATTCTCAATGTACCGAACATACAGAGGAGTTGAAAAAACGTTTCTCTCGAGTCCAACATATAAAATGAATACACATAATAAAGTGCAAATGAATCGAAGAACATTTAAAACAACATATATTAAGAAAAAAAAAAAAAAACTATCATTCTGTATTTAGCAGCAGTCAGACATAGGGAGTCTTAAAAGAGAGAAGGGAGAGAGTTCAGCTTCCTAACAGCCTGGTGGACGAAGCTGTTTGATAGTCTGGTGGTGCGAGCACGGAGGCTCCGGTATCTTCTCCCAGAGGGCAGGAGGCTGAAGAGACTGTGTGAGGGGTGGCTGGAGTCGCGCACAATCATGGTCACTTTGCGGGTGAGGCGGGTGTCATATATGTCCTGCAGGGAGGGGAGTGAGGGGAGTGAGGCACCAATGATCCTTCCAGCTGTGTGTTCACTATGCGCTGCAGGGCTTTTAATACCTTTTAAAGTGCTATACAAATGAAATGTATTATCATTATCAATATTATTAATATCTTTTTAAAATGGCTGGTTTACATATTTGTATATTATAAGGTGATGCGGAAAAGGCAGTAAGAACGGTCAGGAAATTCTATCAATTTCATGACTTTTTTGAAAAAGTGGTTCCTGAGAAATAAAGTTTGAGAAACACTGGCCTAAATGATGCTTATAAATCACCCCGAGACTTAGCAAGCTGAAACCGCTAACTTGTTTAATTCTGTTTGGTGGTTTAGGATGCTTTTTGTATCATTTCTTTTTGCTAGCATGTTTAATTGTGTTAGTTGTTGTGACTGCAACAATAACTTTACTTAACAGTATGTGCCACAACCTGGCTCAAAAGTATGTGACAAGAGAGTCTAACTGATACTAATGCAAAATGTTATATTAAGTAAGTATGTCTGTCATGCATGAGTGTGAAACACAAAGCACAAAACAAATGACAATCTCAGTATAGGCAGGCCAAGGGAAGAGGCCAAGAATATCTTGCAGGTCTGCTTTGTATAGCCTACTCAGCCCAGCCTAATCCGATGAGCTGCGTCAGTGTCGAGGTCTCAACTCCGCCGACCAATTGCCTGAAGCAAAGGGGAAAACACAGCAAACAACAACACCCTATGCTATGTTAACAGCCATGGTATTTCCCCTCAATTCAGGCACTGCTTATCTGATAGTTTTTTTTTTTTTTAGAGGAATGCTTTCCTTGAATGCTGATGAGTCTACATGCCTGAACCTGGATAGAATCCTTAATGTTTTGCTTCGATTTTATGATGATGAGCTGGGCAGAGTTATAACACAGCTCTAGCCAGCAGGAAAGTAAATATTGCTGATGCATCAGCCCTTATGCTGGAACTAGGAGAACTAGAAGACCAGAAACTAATGCTATGTATTGGAAGCAAGAAATTATTCTAGTGGACAACTGTGCAGTGATGAGGGGCACGAAGACTGGAGTGGAGACACAAGCAACATAAATACAGGTCAATTATATAGATGATTTAGAAGAAAAAGGCCTGGGTATCGGCTCCGGGAACAGCAGTGAACAAACATCGTGATGAATGAAACCTTTATTGCCCCCAGGGGGATTTGCTTTACACAAAGAGCATGAGAATATCAAGAGAACGTCAACAAACATGTGACATAACATAAATCGTTTGGGAAATCGATAGAGGACATCAGGTGCAATTTCAAAAGATGTGCCGAGTTCAGACCATATGTTCAAAGCTTGTAAAGCAGCTGAATGTTAGACAGGGACAAAGGATGTGATGCCTCTTTTAGGTGGCGCCCTAGGCACGCTATACCTGCGTCTGTAACACCTTGCCAAGTTCCCTAAGTTATGTTTTCCTTGTTTTGAAATCGATGTCCTTTTTGAATTTCCTGTTTTATTTTGACACTCCTTTCCCTCTTGTTTAAGATAGCTTTACTTCCTGCCCTTGTGTGTTTCCTGCCAGTGTGATTACCTTTCCCCGCCCTGATCAGCTTCACTCGCTTTTCTACGACTGCCTATTTGCCTCACCCCTGTTTTGAATTTGTTTGCCTGAACTGATTGCCTACCTGTGAACCGAACCTCTTCCAGTAAAGACTGTTTTTTTAAACTGTCCTGGTCTTGAGTTGTGCTTTTGAGGCCTTGCCTCAGTGGTGGCTACGGCCTTCACATTGTCCCGGAGGTTAAAGTGCATATTCAGGCCTTAGAGGGTGCACTGGATCTGCTATGATCTTGTAAACTGAATTCATGATCTACTGGATTGTTGTGTACTTAATACTGCACATTGGTTCTCCTGTTATCTAAAGCAATGACCATTTATTTACGATTAAAATCATCGAGTTTTCTGAACAACAGTTGGAGAAGTGTTTGAACCCAGCTCAATGAATGGTCTGTGGGATGGTAGAAAACACGGTGGTATGGTCGGACGCACCTATTAGTGGTTTTCTGGTTGCCTTGGAGCCAGTCTTATTATTGCAATAGCATAGATCAGTATTTTTTTATACTTTAGAATACAATTTGACATACTGCTGTGGCAGCGTCGATTGTTGGTAAAAAAAAAAGTCTCTGGGGGAATATAAACCAGGGTCACAAAAATCTGTCCAATTTCCCATGCCACATATTATGTGGGCCTTGGTGAAAACGATAGGAGCTGTATATTAGGTGTGCTCGCAGTGTGTCTCACCATTAAGTATTTCCACCAATTGCTGTTTATGTACAAACACACACCTTGTCCAAGGCCAGGATCTCTGTACTGTTCTCAGAGTTGACAGCCTTGATCAACTTGTTCAGGGGTATTTTTATTGAACGAGCATAAAAAACTGAATTTGTTCTTCTTTTATAGCTATCCAACCTCTCAGGGATTCCTGAAATGGCTTGAGCACAAATAAAAAGCCAGTACACTTGCTGCATATGGAGATGGCGGTCCTGGTCAGAGAGTTATTCTCAAAATTCATAAAGCCCGAGGCCATCTCACTTGGGTGCTAAGGAATGACTGAAGGTGGATGTCCAGAGGAGAGACCTAAAAGCTGTCTGTGGGAAGATATTGCAATCGTGCAATGAACAAGGCAGAGTTGAGAGGAAGACATGGGTAGAAAATATGTACACCTTGCTCAGAGAAGGATAACCCGTCCATGTCTGCACTGACCCCATCCTTGATTCAAGGTGAATCTGTCGGTTGAACTTTTATCTCAAGCGCCACAAGAGGCCCCAGCACCTCCGCGGAGGCCCTAGCATCTCCTCACAAGACCGAAAAGCCCGCTCATCCTCCTCAGGAGGCCGCCAGAGTCCTGTTGAAACAGAGTGCCTTAGATGAGCTCAAGGATTGCATTTTCAATCCCAAAAAGATTAGAAAATAGACATTGCACTTTACCTCTTTGGTAATTTTGCACATCTGTTATTTCCCTTCTTTCTCCAATATAACACACTCATACAAAAAAAATTGACAAGCTTGTTTTGACATGTATTACCTTAACCAGGGTACTCAGGTCTGATAAAGCTTCACCAAAGGGAATAGATTGCAGTTTGCTGTTGTTAGCTGTCACAGTTCCAGATATAAGAAATTGTTTTTTCACTTTGAACTGGAAGTGATTACACTGAACATGTACTACCGACTGAAATTACAGAGGGGATTTTACGAGGTCACTGACCCATATGCCATAGAACCTTTAGTATTCAAATATATGTAGATCTACATATTACATTTAGGTAGTAATCTCTTTTCAAGATGCCGGAAATGTTCCAAATCTGCTTTAGAGAGGCATTATCAAAACCAGAGTGCATTCTTCATTTAGAGGTTACTGGCATTATCTGTATATAGGCAGTATATGCTATTTATGCAGTATAAGCTACTTATCAGATATGCATTAATCATCAACATCTAAACATGTATTTGCCTCTATATGGGACCAACACTACTGAAAGGGGAAATAATTCTTCATGAAGTCAATGATTGTTGAATTAAAGACAAGAATGTGGCAAAAGTACAGTCAGACAGAGCAATAACTATGTTCAATCTGTCTTTAACTGTGTACAACTTTCCAAGTCATTTTTTATTCAGATTGTCCTGCTTTACAGATTGTTAAGCAAACTGTGTCAACTCAGTTAAAACATGTATCCTTCCCTGCATCTCCTTCGAGTTGACTCTGCAAAGAAGAGGGAGAGAGCAAACCGACTCCCAGTTCCGATGAAACCACAGAGCTACCGCATTTATCAACATGCAGCAAAGAGGAGTTTTGCACTGACATGCTCAAGCTCCATTGCGACTCACTGCACACTGATACGTACAGACACAACACATGGCATTCAAAGTGCAAACACACACACTTGGTTGTCTAATGAGCCAATAAAGTGCAGTGGTTCATATCATGTCATGTTAATGGATTTTTCTCCCCTCTGGCTGTGTGTCTGTGTGCCTTTCTGTAAAGACGCCTACTTGTTGTTGCCTGCAGATGTTAAAAAGTCGACTAGCACAGGCTGTCACTGTGGAAATGCAAGTTCTCCACATCAGTTTTTTAGATTATTTGGGGTTAATAAAGTAATATATCTGATAGTGATCAAATACAGTAACTTGTTCACTTCACATTGAACTTTAACAGTAAATTATACTTCATGCTAACATCTTTTTCATGGCTGGTTATCTAAGAAACGAAAACCAACATTTTACAAATTCATAAATGTGCTTCATGGCCATCTAATGCTGGTCTATATGATAGAATCATCATTTAAGTCAAATCTTGCTTACCTCATTTATACGAGTTACACAGAAATATCCCTCCTAAAATACAGTTAGCACAGCTGTTTTCTCTCTCAAACAAACCTGATATAAATATGAATATGAAAATATTTTCAGCAGTAGTGATATGTCAAAATGGTAAGTTATTAAACTGCATTTGTTTTTTTGGCCACTTGGTGGAAGAACTCCACATCCACAAACATTTAACATATTATTTTCATCAAGGAGATGGCTCTTCGTGTCCTGTGTTAAAAGTAAAGTCAGTTCACTCACGTGAGTCGCCGGTCACGTGTCCCGTTTGTCACTCGCTAGTCAGTCAAATTAACGTCACACTCTTTTCCTAAACCTAAGTGGTTTTAATTGCCCAAACCTAGACTTCCTGTGAAGGCTTAAGACGTCCAAAACTGATGCTAGAGGGATACGTAAAGTGTCTTAGTGTCACTGAACAAGCTGCATTATTTGATGCATTGGTGCATCTCCTTTTAGCTCTGTTTTGGTCTTTATTAACTCCTGAGCAGTGGTGGGCCGTCAGGGCCTGCAAAGCCTTCTCTGCTGGCCTAAACAGAATCACAAAGTTATAGCTATTTTATAATTTCATAATTTTTCTTAAATACACTACATGTATTATAATTTATAAAAATATTTTTCCCATTATCTTATTTTCTCATTGCACAGCTACTGTCTTCCTCAGTTGCTCTGCTTCCAGTGCAGCTTGTTTTAAGTAGAGCTTTTATCCAATCAGATTTCACCTCTGTGTCTCTAGGTAAGAAGAGAGGCCCGAGGCCTGCAGACTCACAAGTGCCTCCATGTGGAAGTTTAAGTGAATGGGGACGATATTGTTGATTGTCATCGTGTTCAACCAATCAGATCTTTAGTTTGACATGTTGGGCGTATTCTTTGATGTGCCAGAGCCTGCTAGCTGGCCTAGCCATACGTGATTGGTCAGTGGGCTAGCATGACATGTTGGGCGGTGACAATCCCAATATCTGCTGCCTCTGTCGAGCGGACATTTTCAGCCCTCAAACGCATTAAAACGTATTCAAGAAATACAACTGGGGAGGCTCGACTGTCTTCACTGGCGTCCATGAATCGAGAAGGACTTCTTACTGGAACTAAAATGCACGGATGTACTGAACAACCGTGAGATTAAACTCTTTATTAACAAAGAAAGGAGGATGGACTTTGTCTTTAAATAGTGAACAGCAGCTCTGGTGTAGCTTTAAGAAACGGCAAGGCTGCTTAATCTCACTTGTGTAATTACTGTTTTTTTATGAAATTACAGTGGACAAAATGGCACAACTAAAATGAACATCATTGCTGTCACAAACATTCACACTTCAAATGTGTGTGTCAGCTGCAAAGTCTTAACACTGGTTGATTTTCTAACTTTTGAAAGTGCAGTAAGTGTAAGTAATCTCCTAAAACTGCACCTCCATCAACACAATTTGTCATGTCTTGTTACGAAGGTATCATCTGTATGTACTGGATTTGTTGCTACTAATCGTTGACTATGTAAAATCTCACAAGAAAAATCTCTTTCGCTCCCAGTAAGAAGTCTTATTATTTTCGAAACTGAAGTGTCATTCTGATGCACAACCCAACCCCAAGCTAAACTCCAAATGACATGACCAAATTAATTTGTATTGAACCAGTCCTCAAGGCAGTAAGGACCGGGTAAAAGCTGATTATTTCTGAGCTGGTGCAAAGCCCGCACAGAAAAGTAATAGCCACAGTGAGGTGAATGGGTATCAGCACCTGCCCTGGGGGTTAAATGATTGGTTTCTGCAAGTTCCTTCTTCAGCTTTTAAAGAAAACTGTCACCAGATAGTAATTGCACAGATATAATCTTTTAAGATAATGTTATCCACATACGAGGCCATTTTTGATATATAAACATCTACAATTGTATCCGTGTCTTGAGGCACATAGTGTACATTTACCTTTTCTTCCATACAATGCCCTGTGTATTGTTTAAATTACCAGCACCACAAACACCATCAATTATGCAGAATTTCTCTACAGGGGCTGGGTTTGACCATTTTTCGAAATACCTCAGCCTGCAGCCACTAACACCCAGCTCTTAATATGGAAAGTGTGAACATGTTTCTGCAGTCACTGAACAATTCAAATAATTATTGTGGTAATTATAGAGGCCGCAGCAGCTTGCCATGTCCTTTTTCATTTGAAACTGCTGAAACGCTACTGAGCGAGCCAGAAACCAGCCAGCATTACTAATAGTGCTTTGAAGACCCTGATCTTAACTACGGTTGGTAAAGCCATATAGCTCTGGGTATCCAGCCAAAATCACCACAATGAGAAAGACTTCTAATGATGTCGAGCGCTTTTATGCTTTGCGTTTAGGGTGTTCCTGCAAAAGCGTGAGGCACCATAGAGTGGTAAAACACGAGGCGCTTGGCAATGCAAAAGCAGAGCGCACAACTCTTCTCTCTCATTGAAAATAATTGCAAAAAGTAAAACACGCTCTGTCGGATCGAGGCCTTACTGTGTGAGAGTGAGCCCACTGAGATAAGGTTGCACTAATACAGAGGATGGATGCTCTGAACACTCACAGCTACTTTGACTTTGGCTGAAATACAACTGTTATCACAGCTGTAGCTCAAATTACTTCAGTGACGGAGGAAGCAACGGGGCTATTTTGCCTTGTTGCCAGCAGAGATTTTATAGTGAGGTCTGATCTGTCAATCAATCCATCCAATGATTTGGTCCAGAGAAACATATCTCAACATCAACTGGGCTGATTTTCTATGTGTATTCATAGTCCCCTGAGGTGGATTCTTAATCATTTTGGTGACTTGCTGACCTTTTGACCAATGCCACCGACAGTCAAAGTTTCCAAAATCATTTCTTCGTACATACATGATCTTCATAAGGTCAATTTTATTATATTTTATGTAAATGTAGTCAGCAATTTGACATAAAGTTTGTTAAGCACAATCATGCTCCCCAGAGCTACAAGCTTTCCTGAACTTCTACTGGGCACCCCTTATCTAGTTCTTTGCAAGGTGCAACCACTGTGTATATGTTACCATACTCAATTGTAGACACTAGATTAAGTGCTGCAGGAATGAGAGTAAATAAAATGAGTTAGTATTTTTCACTTCTGGTTCCTTCGACTTCGAAAATGTTTTTTTGGTTAAATGTCTGAAATAAGGTCCGTGGTTAACACAAGCTTTTGAAGCGTTTACGTGTTTTTCAAAAGGACTAGTCCACCCTTACGTCCCCTTTGTGTATACTCGCTTTCATGCGATTTATAACCGTTTGTAACGTTAGCTTTTCACGTATGATGATTGTATTAACACATAAAAAAAGTATCTTGATGAACAAAACATTATATATCATAAACTTGTGTTTGCTACGGAAAATCTGCAATAATAATAATCTGCAAATAATCCAAAAACAAATGTATGCTGTTCAAGCATTAACAATAGACCAGAGCCTTATTATGGAGCATCACATTTACATCACAGACATTTGTGATATTTATTTTTGTTACGTTTTCTTATTGACAATATGCATGTATTTGCCGAACTGTTAACAGTAAGAATTATGGCTAATGAGCCACTGTTAAATGTTTACATTTTTTAAATAATTGATAAGGGTATCTATCATTAGGCTATTACTTTTGTTTTCGCTGCTGTACCGAAATCCCCAAAACTGAGGTACAAACCGAACCGTGAATTGTGTGTACCGTCACACCCCTTGTATTGATACACATGATGTCTGGAAAGCCGTGTGGATATTGCCATGACATGTGGCACACATATGCATGTCCCCCTAATTATGAATTGTTATGACTTTTATGAACCCCTGGCTTAAAAAAACACTTTCATCAGTTGGTTACAAATTTCCCTTTGTTCAATACTTTGGTTTATCACCAAATACCTGCAAAACTAATGACATTGTCGTCAGCCACAGCTGTTCTGTGTTCAGTTCCCAATCAGCTAATTTTAGCATGCTAGCATAACATTGAACAAATGCTAACATGAACTATGTAATTACCACGCTAAATCAACTTGAGCTGTCGCAAGTCATTACCTGTGTCCAAGCACAGGAGAGTATCTGCCGTCATCCATCATTATCTCTGACAACCACAATTATATTCCGAAATATGCAGACAGCAGGTTCTTACAGAAACGTGACAACAGGCCACTGATCTAACTGCATACGTGATTGTACAGTAGTCATGTCCTGCTCCCCCTTGATCACATAGTCTTAGCTTCCCCTCACCCACGCAGTAGTCCAGGTGGTATCTGATGTACAGTCGCAGGATGAAGAACAGCATCAACAAAGTGAGAGATCACAAACATGACACCTTTGTCAGGTTTTCACATCTAGTTCTGCTGGATTTTGCATGTTTTTATATACGTGCTAAATCACATTACACCAGTGGCGGCTGGTGGAAAATGTTCTTGGTAGGGCTGTGCCACATCCAATCAATTTCAGCAAACATCCCAGAATGATTTAATGCAAACAAATTAAGGTATCAAACGCGCATTACTACTTTGCAGTTAAATATTTAACATTTATTCCAACACGAAAAAAAGCAGTAAATAACACTTTCACAAACACGTCAGGACATCTTATTTTAGTCACCCTCACAGGGAATTCAGTATAATATAATATATATAACATATAATAATATTCTGTATAATATAATAATATATATATATATCATATACTATTCTGTATAATATAATAATATATATATCATATAATATTCTGTATAATGTAATAATATATATGTCATATAATAATATTCACTATAATATAAAACACACACACACACACACACACACACACACACACACACATATATATATATATAATAATATATATATATATATATAACTATATATCCATTTCTCAGACAGGTGCTTCATGTCCCTCACTCCCTAACTGTCCATGCTGGTTCTGTCCCCGTTGTTTTAAAAAGATAAATAAGTTATTATTATGACATCATCCAGCGAGTCAAACCTGTCTGGTGTACAGCTAGTAGAGAAGCTTCATGTACTGCTTCTCTTTCCTGCTAGTCTGCTGTCTGATTGTGAGGTCAGGCTGATCTGGGATCAGCTCTTTCAGTAGTTTCTCCTCTCAGTTCTCCTCTCAAACGGGTCTTGGAGGAGTAGTGCTCACACTGGCGCTCTCCTGTAGAGACTTCTCCTGACGAGAACGCGCAGCTTGGGGCAGGAAAAAAACTGCCCCAAGCTGAATCTATTTGAGGACGCTGATTGGCTGAATTGTATGTCACTCATTTATATCTTTACTCAGCATTGGCTAAACTGCTTTATAGACCCGCCTCTTTGGGGCAGTTTTTCCAGCGCCCCAGCCAGCTGAGACGTGCACACACAGAGAGGAAGAGCAGACAGGCAGAGAGGACAAGCAGGAAAAGCATATATTTACCGCAGATATCATATTTTACACATATTACTGGGTGATTCCATGTTTCAAAAACACAAATATTGACAATTTGTATAGTTTATTTTTATTTTTTATTTTTATTTTTATTTTTATTATTATTTTTATTTTTATTTTTATTTTTATTTTTATTTTTATTTTTATTTTTATTTTTATTTTTATTTTTATTTTTATTTTTATTTTTATTTTTATTTTTATTTTTATTTTTATTTTTATTTTTATTTTTATTTTTATTTTTATTTTTATTTTTATTTTTATTTTTATTTTTATTTTTATTTTTATTTTTATTTTTATTTTTATTTTTATTTTTATTTTTATTTTTATTTTTATTTTTATTTTTATTTTTATTTTTATTTTTATTTTTATTTTTATTTTTATTTTTATTTTTATTTTTATTTTTATTTTTATTTTTATTTTTATTTTTATTTTTATTTTTATTTTTATTTTTATTTTTATTTTTATTTTTATTTTTATTTTTATTTTTATTTTTATTTTTATTTTTATTTTTATTTTTATTTTTATTTTTATTTTTATTTTTATTTTTATTTTTATTTTTATTTTTATTTTTATTTTTATTTTTATTTTTATTTTTATTTTTATTTTTATTTTTATTTTTATTTTTATTTTTATTTTTATTTTTATTTTTATTTTTATTTTTATTTTTATTTTTATTTTTATTTTTATTTTTATTTTTATTTTTATTTTTATTTTTATTTTTATTTTTATTTTTATTTTTATTTTTATTTTTATTTTTATTTTTATTTTTATTTTTATTTTTATTTTTATTTTTATTTTTATTTTTATTTTTATTTTTATTTTTATTTTTATTTTTATTTTTATTTTTATTTTTATTTTTATTTTTATTTTTATTTTTATTTTTATTTTTATTTTTATTTTTATTTTTATTTTTATTTTTATTTTTATTTTTATTTTTATTTTTATTTTTATTTTTATTTTTATTTTTATTTTTATTTTTATTTTTATTTTTATTTTTATTTTTATTTTTATTTTTATTTTTATTTTTATTTTTATTTTTATTTTTATTTTTATTTTTATTTTTTGTAGCTCTAGGGGGGGCGGCGCCCTAGCGCCCTCTATGGACCAGCCGCCACTGCATTACACTGTGCTTTATGTCAATCACCTGACAGATGGATGTTCGAATAACGATCCATCTTTCCAAGCAGTTAATTCACAGTGAATGTGTTAATAAGTCCTGCACAGCACTCCAGCTGCATGCTGACAAGATTTTAAGATTTTTTTTCCGTCTTGATTTTGATAGAAACATTGAGCGAGTAAAACATTTAAGGAGCAAGCCAGTAATTCTAGCAATAATGTAATGGACAGGAGGACATGAACGTTGATGTTAGACAAAACATAATTTCTGTAGACATTGTAACTACGGTAAAAATGCTCTTGGAAATTCTGCCCACTTTTATGCTACTTTCACAGTACTTTTGTCAGCGTGTTTCAATACAAACATTTTTCTCAATTATTTGTTTCACCATTGTGTATGATTTAGGAGGATTTATTGGCAGAAATGGAATATAGTATTAACTTTTATCTCTTTCAAAATATTTTTTTGTTTTTGTCTGAGTCTGTCATGTTGCACCACCATGTTTCAACAGTAGCCCAGAATGGACAAACCAAACACTGGCTCTAGAGAGGGCCTTTCACATTTTTACGGTGATGTGGCAGCTTGAATTTGGTGCTTTGCGAATGCACCGGTTGGAAGACGAAGAAAAAAAAAAGAATTGGAATAGTGGTTGCTGGTGCTGGTTAACCACTTTGTGTTGTGTGAAGTTTGAGAACCCAAATCTTGACAAAAGGAAGATCGTGATTACTATTCATCACAAGAAACAGAAAGCGAAAATCCTCATCAGCATCAAAGCAAAAACATGAAAAAGTGAAATTGGGACTGGCGACCACATAAAACAACGATTCACTTTGATGAGGAAATTGCTGATTAGGGCAAATGTTTTCAGAGTGACGCCGAAGTTGCCGTTCTGCCGGTGGGGCAACTCCAGCTGTTTAAATAGATTTTTCTAATATACTTTGACATTGTCACACCTGCTTCTTCGACTGTAGACAAACATTTGTCTTATTGCCACTCACTTTTGCATGAAAGCCCAAGAAGGTTACACTGACAATACGTTTGAATTAATTGGAAGTGTACAAATTGACAACTCCTCATCCTCCTTGTCCCTATAATTAGTACTAAATCCTATTGCACTTCCCAGGATCTTTCCTCGAAGAGTAAGCTTTTGAAATTAGGTTTTACTAAATAATAAAGGTTTTGGGGTTGTACATAACCGCAACGTCCCTGGTTCAAGAAAAGTTTACACAGAGATCAAGAAAATAATTCATTCATCAGTAAAAACACAAAATCAGCAGTTACATGCCATGATTCATTTGGCAGAAATTACCTTAAACTTGCACAACATTTCATAGGAAAGATTTCCCACAATGCCTTTTGGAAACCTCCAATTAGCCTAGTTTCATTCAAAGTTGGGTGCTTTGTAATGCAAATATGCACTCCAACTTGATTGTGAACACGGACCACAATATGTCTTCAGGCTGCATTGCATTGTGGGTGGTGAGGCTGCTGGTGGAGACATTTCTCTTTTCCTCTCCTCTGTGATGGATTCCTCCACAGCAAGACTATGAACATCTTCATAGTCTTGGATTCTGGGGTACAGACACCGAAACTTGACATTCACATCACAGTTTGATGTTTGTTCACCGCCCGTAGCTGTTAACATTATGAAAGTGTTCCTGGGGATCAAGAAGTGATAACCTCAGAGCAAAACGACACATCCTTTCACTCAGAAAACCCAGTATTTCATCTTTTGACATGAAAAACTAAAGGCATCCCACAAAGTATCACTATGAAGTTATGAATGTATTTACTTTATACACACACACACACTCACACACAGCGCAAAAAGTAAGGAAGCAAAAAACCCAGGGCCTATGTGATTTATTCACTCAATAACCAGCAGGACAATCATTTTTTCTCCATTTGGCTGCATTAGCCCTCTGAGAAAAACTGTTAAAAACGCTAGGAAATAAGAAATAGTGAATGAAGAAAAAAGGAGTAGAATTACATTCTTGAATCTGACCTTCTACCAGCTGATGGCATGATCGCCTGATGGTAAAGTCTGCAGTGCACATAAATCATGCCAGATGAAAAGAAAGTCACTTGGCTACGGAAATGAGGCAGGAGAAAGGTTTTTCGTGAAAACTGCTGAATACATGTCACCGTTGCATGTACAATTTATGTTGCTCCTTATTCCCTCCATCCCATTCCTTTTATTCATTCTTCAGCCTACTTCTCCTCGAGCTTCACCTTTGATCATCTAGCTCACTTTTTCACAGAAAAAAAGAAATGTGGCTTTTTCCTTCCTGGAAGCAGCCCTGTGAATACCTTGTGCTGACTTGTATGCGAGTACATAATCGCCTGAGGTTTCCAGGTCATACGGTGCAGTGAAGGGCAACGCAGGGAAGCAGCTTTGGGACTGAAGTTGGTGTTTTTTTCGACTGGACAACAGTGTGTCTCCAAAACAGCTATGCGTCCGAAAGCAATACACACTGCCTTGGAATGAAAAATGAATTAACCTTTATTAACCTAAACGAGAAGTGAAACAGTGTTCTCCCATAGTGGCTCACTCTTTCTCAACCCATCAATCCACTTCTTATATATATATGGGGTTTTGTTCCGCCTTTGAACTTTAGGTCATCAAAAATATTTTCATGTTTTACAGGACCAAAAAGAGAGTGATTTAAATATAAAAATAGATGCATATTTAGAAATGAACAAGTCTGCAGGGCCGGTTTTGTGCGAAAAATTCAAAATCTCTTTTAAGCAGTATTAATTGATGGAACAGTTGAAACACAACATTGACAAATTATCACTGTATTAAAGTTGCTGTCGTGAACCTCTTAGCAAACAGTTGCTTTAACCTTTTACAAATCAAGCAAACATGGAGCAACATTATCAATCATTGGACTCGTGTGAAAAGTCCACGATTCATTCATATGTCAACCTTTTTCTCCTTTTAGTTTTGTTTTTGGTCTCCTCCAACTTCCATAGTTAATTGTTAATGTATATGAAGCTCTAGCGTAAGTTCAGTCAGGAAGACTATACTCTTGCATGCCTAAGACCGTTGTTTTTTTCTCATGCATCTGCCAATCACTCCTCACGCATGCTCACTCGTTATTTCCTTGCTGGCTAATAGAACTTATATTACTGTTTGGGTCATCTGGAGAAACTAACTTCTTAATCTTAGAGGGAGGGAGAAGCTTGCAGTCTAACCTACTAATCTTTCACAATTTCGACTCTAATCTATTCAATCATATATGTATACTCATCTATGTGGAGGCAGCTTTTCTGTTATGTAGTTTATTCACTTCAACAGTGAGATTAAAACTCTGAGTATCACATATTCATGGTCCCCGCAGAGCATCTTTCCTCTTGTGAAAAGCTGCAAAAATGTCAGCGCTAATAAGCTTTTGAAACAGCAGAGAGGGAAATGAATCATAGACACTCTTGAAAAATTTAAATGCCAGATTTCAGTTGTGTCTTGTTCTCTCAGCAGCCTGTCTTCCTGGTTCTTTTTTCTTTCTTTTAACAGGACATCACTGTGTTGTGATGGAAATGAAGCCACAGTGGAATTTAATTAGATGACTGCTGCTACCCTCTCATTTTCTCTGGGTTTTTCATTTTAGTGTTCTATTATGCTGTTAACATTTTCATGCTTTCTTTAGAAACAATTACCTACTTGCTGCTTCTGTTAAATGCAGTCATCTTGTCCCCTCATTTCTGCTTGCTCCTTCGCTCCACCTCCAGCCGAGCTCTACCAGCGTCAACGCTCCATCGTGCAAAAGAGAAGAAGGTTCACTGATGCTATATCCTCATCCAACGTTAACATCGTCTGCCTTAATGCATGCCAGTGAGTAAATGTCATTAGGAAATAAGACTGTGTCACAAGGGAAACAATGCTCCAACAATGTGGCGTTCCCTTTTTTTTTGTTGCAAATTCTGTCACACAAGCTTTAAATTCAGGAAGTAAATAAACCCGCTGTTTAGAAGGTAAATATGGTAAGGCACAGAAGTGAGTGGGTGTTTGAGGCAGTGAGTTGGTTGAAAAGTAAGTAAGAAAGTAAAAGAGTACTGTATGTGAGAAGGTGAGGAAAGCTGCATTAAATAGGAAGTGAACTGTGAAGGGCTTTTGTAAGAAAGTGGGCAAATCGATAAGTGTGTGAGTGTGGGTAAGTATAAGCAGCGATGAATGAAAAGTGAGAAACCACGTGTTTAAAGCTTTGACCATTTCACAACGTAGATGAACCGGTCAAGTATTTAAAACTGTGATTGTTTCACAAGGTTAAATGGAACGGTCATGTATTTAAAGCTGCCTCAATGTTCATGTTTAATAGAAAAGTCACATTTAAAAACTACAATAGTTTTACACAGTTAAATAGAACAGACACATTAAAAACTACAATAGTGTCACACAGTTAAATACTACATTCACGTGGTAAAAACTACAATAGTTTCAAGACCTTAAACAAAACAGTCACATTTAGAACTGCATCTTTTTCACAATGTTAACAATCACAAGTTAAAAACTGCAATCGTTTCACCGTGTTAAATAAAACGGTCACGTGCTTAAAACTGCATCTGTTTCACAATATTAAATTCTTATCGTTTTGGGAGTCATTAGCAAACAACCTATTCTGTTGTTGATGAAGTCACGTTGGATAAAGTCATTGGTTACTAATTAACAATGTTAACTAACGAACAAGCCACTATAGTGTGGCTTATGACTCCACTGTCTAACCATAACTCAACCACTTTATTAGCCATAAACACAATTTTTTCCTAAACCTAACCCTAACCATGCCATAGTTGCTATGGTTTTGTAGGTATCGTGGAGATGGAAATTACAAAAGACATATTTTGTCAAAAAAGTTTGGAGGATATATTCTTCATGAGAATGTTTCATTAAAAACTGTTGATTGACAGCTATGGGCGCTTTGTTTTGCATTTATAATGACAATGTACATCATACGGTTTCATTCTATAATTAGTGTATTTTTGATGTGGGACATCAACGTTTTTTTTTCTTTGTTTACTGTATTACCAGCACTAATTGCTATTAATGTGTGACAGCTCTCTTTCGCCGCCTCTCCCTCACTGTGCACCACTGTCCCACATTGTATTCTGCCTCCTGAAACAGCCACGAACCAATGTGATAATGTCAAAGATACTGATGTGCTCTCACCAGGAAATCCGCGGAGATTAGATAGACAGAAGGGAAGGAGAAAAGACAGTGAAAGAGGTGGGGACGGAGCTAGAAAGCAAGTTACCGGCGGGCCACCCAGACTAAGAACCAGAGAGTAGGAGACAAGAGCAGAAACCACAGAGGGGACGGACTCAGAGTTCATGTGGTTCAGAGGGAAGCTGTGATGTGATTCACTTAACTCCCTCCAGAGGAATCCTTTTACCCCCTTCCTGCAATTACGGGAACTTGTTTCCTCTCCTAATCCGTATGAATGTTTGTTTGTGTTTGTTTTTCTGGTGACTAGAGCGTGCATATACAGATGTGTGCACAAACACACAAACACACACACACACACGCACACACAGACCACAAAGCCCCTCTCCTCCTGTAATAAATCCCTCATTACTGGCTGTAGTTGTTTTTTCTTTTTCTTCTCCGCTCTGTTCTGGCAGTTGGAGCTGTTTTCCCTCGCTCTGCATTATTAGCGTTGTGCTGTGGAAACACAATATGGGACCTCTGTCACCCCACAACATCGGGACATGGGGAGGGAGCGAGAGAGAGAGAGAGAGAGAGAGAAGGGAAAGTACACTCTAATTAGCGATGCAATGCTACTGTCGCCACGAATAATGATTCTGATAGAATAATCACAACAACTTACATCGGTGATGTTAGAGGGCAAGCGTCCTGATGGGAGTTTTAGAGAATTTCGGACACCAGATGGCACATCTGCCATTAAATAGTACTCCAGCAATCTAGTATTGCACTTCCATAAATATACCCAAGAAAGATTGGCCTAAATCCAAGCAGCAGAGCTTTTTCTCTGCACTCGGATGTTTGGACTCTTTGGGTCTCCGTTCCCTGATAGCTCAGCTTTGATAATATATATTTATTTGTGACTTTAAAGTCAATTGCACTGTCTTTGCAGTACAAGCCTGTGGGGCATGGAAGAACAACATGGTTCGATCTAGGGCAGGGGCTCTCAACCTTTTGTAACTTAAAAGTATAACGTGTATTTATGTTGTAGGTTGCAGTTTGTAGACACAGCATTCAAAGCATTCACAACTCGGCCCTCCTCTCCAGCTCAAGCTACAGAGTGAAGAGAGGGACCGGCGTGAGAACAAAAGCCGTGAATCAGAAGAATTAAACGTTATTTTCTGAGTGGTTCTCGGTGCTGATGTTCTAAACCTCTTACTGGCAGGGGTGTAAACGTGGGGTCCAGATGCTCTTTGCCGACACCAAGGAGAAGCCTGAACACAGCAAAATAAGAGGAACATAAGAAAATACAGTTCGAGGGCAAGGTCTCTGCAAATATAGACACCGTCCGTCACACTCTTCTAGTGGGTCATGTGTGATGATTCAGAGGGATTATTTTTGCAGCAGTCTATTCATTGTTTTTTTAGGAAATTGTTCAGAGGACCACCATCGCAAATAAAAGACAAGAAAATCATAACATGACCTAAAAAAAGAATCTGTCAGCTGTAATTACCAAATCACCCATCACTGCTTGCCCTTATGAATCCAACTTTAATGTATTAGGGGTCATATTTCCATACCACACCCTTTTTGGTTGCAAAAACCAAACCATTGTATGTCACTGCATCCAAGGGAACGTCAGCTTGCTAACCATGGCAAAACACGTTTATCTCTACCTGATGATGCATTGAAAATGATGTCTATTAATTTGATATTTTGTATTCAGGTGAATTACAGACCACATTTAGACACAAAAACAATTACATTACAACAACTTACAATTTTTACCTCTGTGAGCCACTAGATGTCGTTCTGGGGCCTACCAGTGGAATAGGGCACTCAATAATTCAGGTCTGGGCACCCAATAGTTAAGCTTTCTTAGAGGTTGAGATCGTCCAACCGCTAACGTTCTGGTCATTAAGTTCAGTTCAACATAACAAACACACAGTGCATGCATGCATGGCAGGGTCTTTCCAACCATAATGCCATAATTTCCCTCAAGTGAGATCAGATCCATGTCAAGGCTGAGATCAGACAGCTGGTCCTTCGGCAGATGTGGAGCTATTTGCAGACAGTGTGCTCAACAGAAATGGTTATTCAATATCATGGTTGGGTCATAGGCCTGTTGCTGATGAAACGCTCTATGATGATGATAACAACCCCAAGCTCATACGCTGGGCAGCTGGCTCTCCCATTTCAAACATATCCAGAATGAGAGGTGTATGACTACCACTGTGACATTTTCAGGACACACAAGTAAATATATATATCAGGTCAAAACTGGCCTAATTCCAAATGGGAAATATCAGTCAAACACACATTGACCATTCTGTTTCTTTTTTCGTCTTTGGGGACTCAGAATCTTATCTGCAGCTGCTAACCCTAACCCTAACCGACAACATGAGACTGTGTAAACTTCAACTTTGTGTGAACTTCATGGGAACTATCAGCAGGGCTGGAATGATATTTGACCGCACAGATTTCTTGGCTGACAACGTGACATGAAATTATTAGCAGCTTATTTATGTTTTTAACATAATTCAGTTTGTTACTCAAAGCTAAAATAGAAAAGTTTCATTGGAAACTAAATTCTTAGGCTACTCATGTTTCCTCCTGATAAGATTGTTTTAGTTTTTTGTGTGGAGTTCACACAGTCTTTCCATCTTTTCTTCCCACAGTCCAAACACACGCCAGGTCAGGTGGATTAACATGAGTGTGAGTGGACGTCTGTGTGTGTGTTAGCTTTGCGGCGACCCCTCCAGAGTCTCTCTTGACACAGCTGCCTGCTCAGAATAAACTCCACGAACCTGAAAAATTATGAAGTGGCTAATGAAAATGAATGCTTGCTTTCAAATGGTATTTAAGTGGTTTCAAAACTGGGCTGATTATTTTTTTCTTTTAAAAAAAAAATCAACCACACACCAAATATCATCCAGTACAAGGTTACTCCCGTTGATCGACAGTAAATACAATCCTTGGGCCAAAGCAACGTGCTCTTATATGTGTGTGTGTGTGTGTGTGTGTGTGTGTGTGTGTGTGTGTGTTTGTGTGTGTGTGTGTGTTTGTGTGTGTTTGTGAAGACATGTCCAGGCAAGCAACCGATGGTAGGGAATGATTTGACGCCAATTAACAAGATCACACCCACACCTTGTTGTCAGAGCATGAGTCAGCCTCCAGGTGAGGACGCAGCTACAAAAATAGAGGAGAAGAAAATGAAGTGTTGCACTGATGGATTGATTAATAGATGGTGAAAGGTGAAGGAATGGAGGAGTCACACGGGGGGGGGGGGTGTTGGAAATCATGGGAAACTAATGGCAATGTATAGAAAGACAGTTACATGTTGTCAGTCGGGGGGGGGGGGATTCAGAAATCCAAAGAGGGTAAAAGTATATCTCAGCTGAAAACGGTCACTGTATTTATTCAAGATCGCCTCCCTGCATGTGTTAGCAAAAGCTCTTCCTGTCTCCTTCGAGCTATTTTGAGGGGTTCGACGTACGTGGCAGCTGCCAGTGTCTGGAGCCACTTATCTGACTCCAGGGAACCATGCGCCTACTCACAATCATCGGATAATGACACATGAAGACACTTTGTCCTACATCGCTTCCCAAGAAATAGACCTTTTGGAGCCACATGTCTCTGGTGTCCGTGTAACATGTGGAGCATATTACTTAGCTTGTTGTTTGTTTGAGAGACAGGATGCAATGAAGACGTCTGATGTGATCTAATCTATTATAAACCACTGCATGTATTGTGTGACATTATAAACAAGAGTTTGCGGTTTTTGGGGGACTTTTCTCAGGGGTGGGGATGGTGGTGGTGCTGCAGGGAATTTTTCTCCAAGTGTATGACACAGTGCCATCTGCTGGTGGTCTCCTGTATCTGTGATTTCAGCATCAACTAGGTACATTGTGCATATGCCCTGAGGAGCCCTGAAGGCCACAGCTTGTTTGCAGGTACAGTATAATTATAATCAAAAATAAGCTTTCAAAATGAAATAGGACTGCAGGGCCAGAATCAAACAGGGCAACTGGTTTCAGCATTATTATGGTCCTGTTGTATTACCCAATGTAGCATGGGTGATCATGAATCGAGCGGGGTCAGTGAGTGTACCTTTGTGAAGGTACAATGAGCACAATGGTTTCAATCAAGATACAGTCTACTTCAGCAAAGCACTGCGAGAACAATTTTTCCAAAAGAATAGAGAAATTTAAAGAAGTAGAGGTAGAAATATTCTGACTTTTAGTCTGTAATATGGTCCCAGCTCCAAAAACACTTCCTACATTTCCCATAAAGCAGCTTGATATGATATTTTCGTTAACAGGCAAGGTTCAAGGTTTTTTGAACATATGAGTGGAATGTTTGGGTGTCCATTTGTGAAACATGAAATAGCACTAGTTGACAGTGCACTGCGCTTTGGCACAAGAAAAAGTACAGTATAGTTTTGTTTTTCTGTGCTGTCACTTAGTAGCATTTCTTTTTTATGTGAGTTGATCCTCCATGCGTCATTCTGGGACAACATCACCCACCAGCACCACTGTTGTAGCTGCTGTGGGTGATAGCTTGACTGGCAGTAAGACAGACGTGACAGACGCCTCATACAGAGAAATACCGTCCCGCTGTGTCCGTGCCACTCGCTGCCTGGCCATAGTGGTTGGGTCATGTCAGTCTTAAACCTCTGGGCTAGTGTCTGCAGAACAAACTAACAGAGTGTTCAAGATGAGCAGCAGGGTGGGATTGAGCGGTTGAACTGTGCACTCACCTGTGTGTGTGTGTGTGTGTGTGTGTGTGTGTGTGTGTGTGTGTGTGCGTGTGTGTGTGTGTGTGTCTCCCTCAGGGCAGCAGAGGAGCAGAGGGCAGCTGGGAGACTCACTAACCATCAGACTGTTGCCAGAACAGCCTACACATGCTGCAGAGTTCGGAGGACGCGTGGAGCAGGGCAGACACAGAGGTTTACTGAGTTCACAGGATCACATTTATTTCTGGGAACTATCAGAAACTATCCCAGAATAGTTCCCATTTAGTGTCTCTGCACATTAAATTTTCAATCATAAATAAATAATGAATGAATACCTATTGGATTTAAATGGAGCTTTTGTTTGAAAACATAATTAGTACGACCCTATTATTAGTATCAAATTACACATATCTTTACAGAAGGGGTTCTTAGAAACAAATTATGATTTTATGATTTATTTTTTATTTTTATTTATTCATCCATTTGGCAGATGCTTTTGTCCAAAGCGATGCGCAAATAAGGTACAATCCAATTAAGTTACAGCAGATCGAGGAGAAGTCTTGGAGAATAAGTCGACACGTTCCAGCTGACACCAGGTTGTGGGTGTATGAAGTAGTGATGTGTATGGCAGATTACTTTCTGAGAGAGAGTGCATATTAGGTGTGTACTCTTGGAAAAATTATGACAGAGGTATGAACAGATAAAACAAAGCATTACCAATAAAAAAACATATTTTTGCACTGACCTCTAGTTCTATCCCCGTTTCTGGAAAACATGTTTTATTTAAAAATATTTTCTCCAGCACTGTGAGCACTACAAACTACATGTATCGCACCTCCATTGTATTGGTATTGCAAAACCTGAGCAAACAAAACTGAAACTATCTGCATGGCGAAATACCCCAAACTATGTGTTTTTGCAATGTGGGTGAACCAACCCTTTGACATGCATCACAGAACACTTCACTAGATGTGCCAAAGTGTGTGATCTACTGGGGAACAACCAATGATTTTGGTGTTGTAGCAAACATGCTTCCAAAACCACAGTCCTTTCGGCCTCTCCTCCTGGCTAAAGGAGGAGGGCCGCTGAGCTACTGGAAACAAAGCAGGCACAGTGTAAATGAGTAATATTTCACTCCTGTCTGCACTCTTTCTCTCCCTTCCCTCTTGCCATCCTCCTCTCCTCTCCTGTACTCTATATAGAACTGTAATTACAGTGTCTTCTTTTTCTTATTAGCAGATACGACTTTCATAATGGTTCCCTGGAGAGCCTGTCTAAACTTAATTACTGCTGGCTAAACAGCCTCCCCCCTCTCTCTCTCTTCCTCTTGCCCTCTATTTCTCTTGCTGCTCTCTCTCTCTTCCTCACCCCCCTCTCTCTATTTGCCTCTCTCCCTCTTATTAGACAATGGCAGCTGGAGGGAGAAGGAGCCAGCCCGTCAGTGATAAGACTCGTAGAGAGCCCTGCACAGGAAAATGAAAGCTGGTCTTGACACAGACAACACTGAACAACCATTGGGGGGGTTACGGCTGTTGCTGTTTGTTTGTGCTAATTTACTCGTTGAATTGAATAGTGTGTGTGTGTGTGTGTGTGTGTGTGTGTGTGTGTGTGTGTGTGTGTGTGTGTGTGTGTGTGTGTGTGTGTGTGTGTGTGTGTGTGTGTGTGTGTGTGTGTGTGTGTGTGTGTGTGTGTGTGTGTGTGTGTGTGTGTGTGCGCGCGCGCGAGGATCTAATTCCTCTGTGCGGTGTAAGCCCTGAAATCATGCTCTGATCTTCAGCTGAGTAGCCCGCTCTTTTAATTCCCATTTGTTTGACTTAGAGATTAGCCATTAATTACTGGCTAGAGGAATTAAGCACACACACAACCTCACACAGAGTGCGGTGCAAAGCTGTTAAATAGTGCTCATTACACCGGCCCTACGGCACGAGCCAAAGGCACATAGAGCTGAGATAGCATTGTCAAACAGGACTCACACGCTCGTATACGCAGACACACACACAGAGACACACACAGCTGCTGGGGGAAAACTATCGGCCAAAAGATGCTGTTCTGGGCGAAATCTGGCAGGTTTTAGCTGAGTGTATAACATCAACCTCCCGCGTGAGAGCGCATGGGATTAGCGCCGGAGAGACAAAGCTGACCGAAGCCAAAACAGGATGAAGAATATCACAAACAAGGTACCTGAGCAAGCACAAAGGCGGGCTGTTCAGTGTTTGCACAGAGCCCATCAAAGCTTTCCAAAAGCCTTTACATCACGTTGAGCTTCGCTTCACATTGTCCAAATGAGTGCTTCGGCCCGCAGAGAATAGAACGGAGCGGAGAGACACGTTGGAAAAGATGAATTTAAGGCTGCGCTAATTCATTTTTTTCAACTCAACAATGGATGAAATTACAAAGTGACACGTAAAAAGGGGCCGTTTGCAGCAAACCCCACAGATAATTATCACCCACTCAGCTCTACAAAACGTCTTTCAGCTCATTGTTTTGGGTTTTCTGGACGGAAAACTCGTGAAACTTATTTCCAGCCGTAGCTGTCAGCAGAAGTGGTGATAAACCCACCGTGCACCCATCACTAAATGCTTCCAGCTAGTGGACATAGTGGAGTAAGGAAGTGATTTATAAGGGGACCCCCCCCCCCACACACACACACACACACACACACACACACACACACACCAATTCTCAGAGACGCAACGGCCAGTTTACAATGTGTATAATTTCTATTGTAATATTTGATATTCATTTCTTTTATCAGGGTTTTTTCGATGAAATGTTTCGTCTAATTGTTCTCCTTGAAAACGAGATGGTACATCTCAAGGGGTTATGTCTCATCCTTGAAGTAGCTTTATTAAGAAGCCTCATTTAAACCCAACATCTCTGTGGATAAAAGATCTCACAGAACACTGGATCATGTTACATTTAGTCTATTTATTGAATTCGCCAACACACAAAGTTGTAAAATAAAATTGACAAATACTGTGTAGGAAAGTATACTGCACACCCCCAAAATATATGTAACCAATTGTAGGCCAAATAATGATGCCTTTAAACCAGATGACCACTGATAGGGTCTGTCAGTGTCTCTGTCTTTATTTGTGCAGATGCTGAGAGCTCCTTCAGTGGCTAATGAGGTTCACAAACCTGCCAACACAGAGGAAGCACATAGTGACAGCTACTTCTTTACACGTGAGTCAGACCCGGTTCTAGACTGCTTTGAATGGAGGGGCAGTAAGAGATGTTGGTTGCTCACCAATGACCGATGTTGTAATATGAATGTTCTGTAGGACGGGAAGCTCTAACTTGCTTTGTTTTACGTTTTTATTTAAAGCTATCTACCAAAACGTACAGGGCTTCCTGTGTTCGGTAGTGGTGGCTTAATGGAGTAGCCAGCCGGTGGGGGAAAACAATTGAGCCATAAAAGCCCAAATGTTGCCTCTGGCACATTCTAATGCCATTATTCCAACATATATGCTGATCTTAATTACTGCACGTTTTAATGAGTTGGCGTTACTGATAGTGAACATGTTGTAAATTGCGTTTAATCTACACAGTCAGTAAAATTTAGGGCAGTAACTTTCCTCTCCCATATATTCTCCATTGATACATTCCACACCTAAATACTCTCTCAGTCAGCCACATCTCTCGTCTTTTTGAATAAAACAGAGTACATAATTGTTGCCAATCACAGGTAAAGTGGTAACGGCTCTACTCTCGGACACCGCACTTCTCTGAGGCTGCGGATTTATCAACATATCCGTCCTCCATATAGTCCGGCTAACTTTTGGTTGTGTGGTCAGTTAATAAAGGAACTTAAAAAGTTATTCTTCTTCGTCCTCATGGAAACTCTAGATGTTCTGCATGAACGTTGAGCGTTGATCTTGCATGTTGTCTTCTTTCTCTGATGGACCAGCTACACCTGCATAACAAAGTGAGTAAGATAATAATAATGCCATATGTCACATACCAGCCTGCTTCAAGGTCTCCACCATCATCGTCCCCAAAAGACCAAGGATCATAGGACTTAATGACTACACGCTCGTTGCCCTGACCTCTGTGGTCATGAAGTCTTTTGAACACCTTGTCCTTTCCCACCTGAAAACCCTCACTGACCCACTCCTGGACCCCCTGCAGTTTGCCTACAGAGCCAACAGGTCAACATGGCCCTTCACTTCGTCCTCCAGCATCTGGACTCCCCAGGAACTGTTTGTGGACTTCAGTTATGCCTTTAACACCATCACCCCGTCTCTGCTGCATGCCAAGCTCTCTCAGCTGTGCCCGACTCCACCTGCAAGTGGATCACAGACTTTCTGTCTGACAGGAAGCACCACGTGAAGCTGGGAAAGCACCATCAGCACCGGTTCCCCCCAAGGCTGCGTTCTTTCCCCTCTGCTCTTCTCTCTGTACACCAACAGCTGCACCTCCAGTCACCAGTCCGTCAAGCTCCTGAAGTTTGCGGATGACACCACCCTCATTGGACTCATCTCTAGTGGGGATGAGTCCGCCTACAGGTGGGAGATTGACCATCTGGTCTGGACAACTTGGTGCTCAACGCTCTAAAGACAGTGGAGATGGTTGTGGATTTCAGGAAGAACGTAGCCCCACCTGCCCCTATCACCCTGTATGACTCCACCGTCGACGCTGTGGAGTCCTTCCGCTTCCTAGGCTCCATCATAACCCAGGACCTCAAGTGGGAGCTGAACATGTTCAGCTCCATCACCAAGAAGGCTCAGCAGAGGATGTACTTCCTGAGGCAGCTGAAGAAATTCAACCTGCCAAAGACAATGATGGTGCACTTCTACACAGCCATCGTTGAGTCCATCCTCTGCTCCTCCATCACCGTCTGGTACGCTGCAGCCACTGCCAAGGACAAGGGCAGACTGCAGCGCATCATTCGCTCTGCTGAGAGGGTGATTGGCTGCAATCTGCCGTCCCTCCATGACTTGTTCCCTTCAAGGACCCTGAAGCGAGCAAGAAAGATTGTAGCCGAACCCTCTCACCCTGGACATAAACTGTTTGTGCCCCTTCCATCTGGCAAGAGGCTGCGGTCCATCAGGACCAAGACCTCATGCCATATGAACAGTTTCTTCCCATCGGCAGTCACGCTCATCAACAAAGCCTGGGACCCCCACTGACTCTGACATCCCCAGGACAATTTCTTACCGGTCACTCCCCTGCACATCCCTTCTCTGTTTCTTTATTTAAATGAATGAACATATATATATCAAATGTAAGCTAGTGTCTCTACATATCAGACTAGTGTAGGTCACTTTCTATACAAGTCAGAATCCTTAACTTACCATTTTCCCCAGATGATGTTTGATTAGTGCAAAGCCCACTGAACCTTAGGCCAGCATGACCCATGTAGGAGCCAGTTGAGGTATTTCAGTCAAATGCCTCATCTGGCTCCTACCAACACAATGGAGCAGTGATAAGGGTGTTATCCATCCTGAACCAGGATCATTGTCAGGGAACAGGTTCTAAGGGAGACGTTACTTCTTGGTACGTCTGATGAAAGTCCGAAGGGAAGATGAAGGATGAGTTAGGATTGTACACTGACTTTGTTGTCTTCCCTGACAAGCTCCTTGACATTTGGAAACCAATCAAATGGACAAATAACTACCATGTGACCGTGAAGTATACAATTTATATATTTGAAAATGTTTATATAATATCTGTGTCCAATAATTATAATAATATCATTATTAAACAACAACAGTGTAGCGATGTGTAGTCATGTGAAGGATGATCTGGCCAGAGGTGATTTATTGTACAGTCTAATAGCAGTGGGCAGGAATGTTCTCCTGTATCTGTCCTTGTGACAGCGGAGTTGGATCAGTCTGTTGGAGAAAGTGCTCCGCTATCCCTGCAGTAGGTGGTGGAGAGGTTGGTCCGGGTTATCCAATATGGATAATAATTTCTTCAGTGTCCTCCTCTCCACCACCTTTTCCAGATTGTGTTGTTTGCAACCAATCAGTTTATTAAGTTTGTTGGTGTCTCCGGCTCCAATGCTGCTCCCCCAGCAGACTACAGCGAAGTACAGTGCACTGGCCACAACAGACTGGTAGAACATCTCCAACATCTTGCTTTACACGTTGAAGGATCGAAGTTTCCTCAAGAAAAAGGGTCGACTCATCCCCTTCTTGTACACAGCGTTGATGTTGGTCTTCCAGTTCAGTCTGTTGTCGATGGAGACACCCAGGAACTTGTACTCCTCCACCATGTCCACATCCTCTCCCAGAACTCTCAGCGGTTGTGGAGCCCTCGTCTTCCTCCTGAAGTCGACCACCATCTCTCTGGTCTTGGCCACGTTCAGAAGCAGGTGATTTCTACCGGCCCACTCCGCAAAGTCATCCACTACTGCCCTGTACTCCTCCCGTCCATCCCTTATACACCCGGCCTGACATGAATATCAGCATGAACACTATACATAATTTAATAAAGAAAAACAGTTTTTCTCTAATACCATTTATTTTCCTTTCTTGTCTAGGGACAGACTCTAGAAGACATATTTGTCAAGCTCCAACCAATTCTGAACTGCATATTATAAACATCTATCTTGGTATGGCAGCTTTTCTTCATATAACTTTTCTTCACATAAACCTTTCTTCTTTATGTCGATGTGCATTTTAAACTATTTTCAAGATACTATTTTCAAGATACTTTTACTATATTAAATTATGTATATAATTTATAAAAAAGGCACTTGGCTACACTGCAGCCACATTTCCTCCCGTTGGCCAACAGTTTGCTTGCATCGGAAGAGTCAAGGTCACTGACAGGATGTATATAATTTACTATAGAAATCCCGGAAGTTTTCCGCGATGCGCGTATCGAGAGGCTTGTATTGTTTTCGACCAGGAGTGTCGTTAGGCCTATTTTAGGGGGCTTTTTTTTTTTTTTGGTGATGTCATTAAATGAAACTATTGTTTCTCACATAGACAAGTTATTTATAACTCTAACATGCTACATATGTGCGTGCGTTCTGGTTTGTATGTTTTCTCCCCCTTCAAATTACAATCCAATAGCCTATCATCATACTTAACGATATAAAATACGGGCACTAGGACCTTGGGGAGGCTGCTGCGCTGGCTTTCTCACTCTGCCAAGTAACGTCTCTCGTCAACGACAGCCAGGATTATAGCCAAGGAGTTTAGCTCAAAGTAAATGATGCACGGAGTGAAATTGTAAGTACAGGTAGTTACAGAATGTGGCTATCTGTAGTTGTTAACGATTGTTACCTGCTTAAATGTAGGTTTACTTGAGGCAAATGAAAGGGAATATTGTAGTGGGCTATGTTAACACTAAGCTAGCTAGCTAGCTATTTTGTTAGAAACTGTCTCCAGTGAGCAAGAGTGTGAACGAGCGAATTCGAAATACAAGAAATAACTATCGACATCTCTCTATTCTTTGCATTAATATATCTCTAGTATTTCGAAACAATAATATCAGTCCCTATAGAATGTTGTTTATAATCAGTTAATGCTCGTGAAAACTAAATGTCATAGTGTCCCTCATAACGCTATTGTACCGGTATATCATCCAATTCATTGACCAGATGGATATAAGAAGATTCTTTAGGAGAGGTGGCAGCTCCGCCCAGTCAGATGAGAGAGAGAAGCAGGAGATCAGGGCTGAAGGAGCCGGTGTGATGGAGGTTAGTGGTCTACAGGTCTAGGAGGTTTTTTTATTTTCTTCTACTGTGGTAGAAATGTATAGGCATTTGTTGTCAGGCCTAGGCTACTCCAAGGCATAGCCTAAACTAGATTATTTCATGATATTTTCATGTCAAGTCATAAAATTGGCTTCAGGGTTTCGATCAGTTAATGTTTCAATGTTTGAACTTATCTTAAAGGGTCATGCAGAAGGAGAGGCTGAGGCAGAAAAGGGAAGCTGTTCAAGTCAGAGAGAGGAAGAGACCGACCAAGCAGCTGCAGCAACTAATGATTTAGGTGAAAAAGACACAGGGCCCAGACAGGTTAAGCTTTGGTGCTCAGAACAGGTCATTTCACCACAGCTGGTTTGAGAAGCACAGTTGGTTGGAATATTCAGTCAACTATAATGCAGCTTTCTGCTTTCCATGTAGATTGTTTGGCAAAAACATCAAACATGATGCTTTGGTCAGTAGTGGTTGCAAGAACTGGAAGAACGCATTGTTTATCTTTGGCAAGCACGAGATGGCACAAACACATAGGGACAGTGTTGTTGCATGGCAAAGCTACCAGGCAACTATCCGACAGGGAAACGTTGCACAGATGATAGCATTTGCACATGCAAGTGAGATAGTAGAGAGAAGGGAGTATCTTAGGCGAATTGTTGCAGTCACCTCCATGTTAGGGTAACAGGGACTCCCTTTTCGTGGCAGTGATGAAGGCCAAGACAGCACAAACAGAGGCAACTTTCTTGCTTGCATGGAACTTTTGAAGGAGTTTGATCCTTTCCTTCAAAAATATAACCCTCCCTCAAATGCTACCTATATCTCGCCAACATCTCAGAATGAGATGATTGAGTGTTTGTCATGGGAGTTCAGGATGAGGACCCAATAGCAGAACCACAGGAGACAGAGTCTGGTGAAACAGATTTTATTTCGCCCAGTTTAAAGGCGGGGATGTGTGGAGCCCGTGGTCCGACACAGGTGGGCAGGCAGATCACGATGTGAGTCCCGTGGCTCGACACCAGAAAGCAGGCAGATCACGATGCGAGTCCCGTGGCTCGACACCGGAGAGACGGTGTGGACTGACACCCCACGCCTGCAGGACCAGGGTTGATAAAGTGCCAGGCGGTGATCAGTGGGATCAGGATCAGGTGGTTACGAGCCAGATAGTCTGCAGCTGTCCACCAATCAGGGGTGTGGCCAAGGGAATCGTCTGGAGGCAGGATCAAGAAAACAAACACCGAGCACATGGCAAACAACAACAAACAGGGGAATGACAGACACATGAGGAGAGGAGATTGGGGGGAAACAGAGGTTAACACACAATGGGTCAGACAGGGATCCTGACAGTGTTGTGCTCAAGAAGTTACCAGTGTCATTGTTTCTGAGATCTGAGACAAAGTCCAAAATGTATGCCATTATGGCAGATGAGGCAAGGGATGCACGGTCAGAGCAGCTGGCTGTTTGTGTTAGGTACGTGTCAGAGGGGGCAGTGAAGGAACGTTTTCTAGCACTTACAGATATAATGTCATTCGATGCCCAGTCCATTGCAAACGAGCTGCAGCAGCAGATCCAGAACAATGGCCTTGCAGAGCTTAAGTGTGTAGCACAGACATATGATGGTGCAGCTGTTATGAGTGGGTCCACTGGAGGTGTGCAAGTACATTTTAGAAGGCTCCATCCTGAGGCTATATATGTGCATTGTTATGCTCATGAGCTAAACCTAGTATTGTGACATACTTGCAGGGCTGTTTCAGAGGCTGTGGAGCTTTTCAACTTGTTGGACTGTGTGTATTCTTTTTTCAGCACCTCCCTAGTCAATCATTACAAGTTCCAAGAGGCTCAGTCCAAGCTTGGCTTGACAGCAGTTGAGCTCGTACAACTTTCAAACACTCGCTGGGCATGCCAGCTGCGATCAATCAATGCAATGACATTACCTGCCATTTTTGAGTGTCTCTCTGCCATTGGATCCCCCATAGCTGTTGGTCTCAGAGCGAAGCTCTACAAGTTCTCAACAGTCTATTCACTACTGATATTCCAGACACTTCTATCTGTAACTGAAGGACTCCACAAGTTCCTTCAGAAAGAGACTTTAGACCTGGCAGAAGCTTATATCAGCAAACAAGCTGTATGTGACACACTGAGGGGCAAACGCACAGATGTATTTGCCACAGAGCTGTATGAGAGAACCAAGGCCCTGTGCCACACCCACAGTATCCCAGAACCAGATGCTAAGAAAAGGCATGAACAGAGGAAAATGGAGGATTTTGTGTTGGAGACAACCTTGGGTTCAGGCACAGAGTTGATCAGCTCACAAACCTTGAAAACAGAGTTGCTTTTCCCCTGTGTGGACAGGATGGTTAGTGAGCTTGAACTATGATTTTCTAGTGTAGCTGCAGGCCTACTAAAAGGCATCCAGGCATGCAGCCCTAAATCTGAGAACTTCTTGAGTGAATCACACTTGGATGAGCTTGCCAAGCACTACAGCAATGATCTGAAAACAGAGGAGGTTCTGGTGGCCAGAAACTTCCTTGTCCGCAAAACAGAGGCTGGATGTCCACCCAAAGATATGTTAGCTGTGCACAACCTCCTAGATTCAGACATGTTTCCCTCTCTGAAGGCAATCATTCAATTTGCCTTAACAGTGCCTGTGAGCAGCTGCTCTTGTGAAAGGTCTTTAGTGCACTGCGTCGGCTGCACTCCTGGCTGCGTAAAACAATGGGGCAGAAAAGGCTTCACAGTCTTGCAGCCATGTCAATTGAAAGTGACATACTAGGGGGACTGAGTCACAACAGACTGATAGACCGATTTGCCATCCTTAAAAACAGAAGGCATTCTTTGATGCTTCCACCCACTAAGTAGTCATTAACCTGTGATTCCATACCGTCCCTGTCAATGTCCCTATGACCTCACTACCTCAGAACGGGAATGGAATGCACTGAACATTCATGTTTTCTCAATGGTATGACTATGGCCAAGGAAACATGATTAAGCAAAGCAAATGATTACAAGTGATCTGGAGTCATTTGTGGGCAGAATAGACCATGAATCACACTTTATAGCAGAGGCATGTGAATGGGATTGAGAGTATTGCACCTTTAGGTACATGGTTGATCAGTGGTACTTTAAATTGTCTGAAATCTCCTCTGCATTGGATTCTATTTTTGAAATAATTTGAATGTATTTTTGTGTATTTTGTTTTATCTGCATCTAATGCTATCCTGGATCTAGTGTTTTTCTCTGTACATTGCAATCCTAGTTTGACTTGATTATAGTGAATGCATTGGGTGCCTTCCATTTCAGCCCATCATACAATATTTATCATTCGATAATTAAGATGTACATATTTATTTTTGTTATTCATGTTTTTTTTCCCATTGAATGGTATATTTGACACTGAACTAGTTCATCTTTATCTCAGTGATAGTGTCCAAATGAGCATAAAATATCACTGGTATGTAAAAACTACACAGACAACAAAATAGATGTAAATGTTGATCAAAATCTTATTCCCTTCTGCTCATAATAAAACAAGTAAACAACTCAAAAGTTGACACTGTCAGGTCCATTCTCCATCCATTCTGTGCGGTCCCTTTAAGAATTAGGATTTGGGAGTGATGCGGATATGAAAGCTAGTTTATCCGTCTTTCCTCTACAAGCAGGAAAATTATTTCTCTCTCTTTATTTGAGAAAAGTTCATATTTGTGTTGTCAAATTTCACTATCACCCTGAAATTCTGTCTCTTGTGTTATCATATACTGAATACAAGCAAAACTACAGAGCA
The DNA here is from genome assembly GCA_032191485.1 of Leptoclinus maculatus. Classification (NCBI taxonomy): domain Eukaryota; kingdom Metazoa; phylum Chordata; class Actinopteri; order Perciformes; family Stichaeidae; genus Leptoclinus; species Leptoclinus maculatus. Next base: position 5,529,436 of record JAVDOI010000007.1, read on the forward strand.
AAATCACACTCTTTCTGATTGAACCAATCTATGAACTGTCAATGGATATCTGCGGCCCCAAAAAGAAAAATTGCTAAGCGCTAAGCGTGCAAACATGCCACTCCCCTTGGGGCTAAGCCCCCCCTTTCTTTGAATCCTAGAAACGCCCCTGTTTTCGACTAATGACGTCATTGAAGCCTCACAGCCCGTCCATAACACTTGACTGGTTCAGGAAGTGGTTCAGATTTTGTTGGGAGATTTTGTCAGTAATATAAACCTTGCCCTCTGCCCGGTTAAACCACTACCACTTCCCAGTTTTAGAACACTAATATTGCCCCTCTAGCCACTATTATATAATATACAAATATTGACCTAAGGCTTGGTTTACACAAAATTGATGCAGTACTCAAAAGAAAATGATTGTTTAATATACAGTTATGTTATATAATCATAATACACTAGATAGTAGATACTATATTTATATAAGTGGATTACATTACCATTTCCAACAGCCATAACTGTATAACACAGATCACATGGCTAAGATTATACCTGCCTGTTTTACACTCTTTGGCCAATAGGTGGTTTTGTGAGCACATGAAGCCTTTTATGAACAATTTAGCTTGAAAGCATAAATTCTTCATGAAGCTTCATCTCGCCATCACTAAGTTAGCTGGTAGCTGAAACCTAGAGGGGGATTTTCCCATGATGCATTGGGTTGAATATGCCAACCTGCCGACAAATAGGTGTGTTGCTGATAAGGTTGCTGACTGCGAGTGTGTAACGCAACTGTGCTGATCTCAGAGGCCACATGATGTATCGGACAGCACCAATCAGCAACCAATTTGCACATTACTAAGACATTCTTTTTGAACAAACTTGTAACAACCTTTATCTTCTTTTGAGTTTTTGTTTTTTTTTCATTCCAAAATTCTCTGAAGAAAATGTCATTCTCTCAGGTTACATATTCCCATTCCTTTAGGCTGCAATCAGCAGGGCTGGCTGTATTGTGATTCATGGCTGTGTTTTTGTAATTTGCAAAAAAAAAGGCCTCCGCCGCACCGCAGCCACATTTCCTCCTGTTGACTAACAGCTTGCTTGCATTGTAAGAGTCAAGGTCAGTGACAGGAAGCTATTACAGCAGCCCAGCTCTCATCTCAGGGACAGAAATGATTCTCCAAAACACGTTTTATTCATAACGCCACTGCCTCAACCTTAAAACAGAATGTATTTCCCTTCTTTTACATGTGGCTGCCAGCACAGACAACACAAATATGAAAAAACAAGTACTTTTGATCACTTGCTATGAAAGCAGCGTGTGTGAAGGAATGCTGGAGACAAGGGCCTGTACTGTATGTGTCTGCTTCCCTCTAGTGGTCATGGGACAGGGATCTACTGTACATGCACAGTGGTTCATTAGTGAATAACATGGACTATGTCAGCAAGGCAACATCTGCAGAAAAAGAGTAAATGACACACAAACAAAACAACAACAAAGAGAATTGTAATTTTTCTTTATTGTTTGAATTTCACCAAAAAGTTTTCTGCATAACTACATCCAACACCATTCATCGTTGTCGCCACTGTGACTTCATCAACGACAGCGTGACATCATCAGCGCCGCCACGATGTCACAGCATCGTGACGCGGCTCGAACGGCGGAGAAAGAACTATTGGCTGTCAGTCCATCCCAGAGTCCATCGTCAAAAAAAGCATCTCGCCGCTACCCGTGTAAAGCACAAACATTGCACATCAACTTATAGCATAGCATCAAGTCTCCCTTCTTAAAATCACTGCTTAAAAACCAAAAACCCACCCGCCCCCTCTCTTCAACATGGAGTCAAACGAAATGATTGAGTGGAAGGTTTTTTTTTCTCGTTTCGACCACATGAGTTTGTACACCGAGTATGATTTAAAATGTGATTGTTGCTGCAGATCTCCAGTGATGAAGAGGATGATGATGATGATTCAAAACACTAATAGCACCATGTGCACTCATAATGATCCAGCACCGTCATCTCATACCTTTGCTTTCTTTCCTATCCACGTCTAATATTCGTCATGTGCAGGCCTGGATTTAAAAATGGGCGGTAATTTTAAACACTTGGCTGAGCTGGAAAAGACGACCTTGTACCCGTGCTACTTTCTAGATACAGGCTTCAGGTTAAACGGATGTAGATATTGAATGGAGGAATTTAAACTTGAAGTCAAATAGAGGCAGGGCCGTAGCCAGGATTGTAGAAATACCGAGGTCAAGAGTACAAAGTCTCCCAATATGACCCCTTTCCCCTAAGACATTTTCTGAAAATGTTCCCTCAATGTATCATTTTAAATGCCTAAAAAGATTTCTGGAAATTGTATCTCCCTACCTAGCTGTCTCAATGCTGTTTCAATGCTACAGTCACATTTAAGAATTTATGAAAAATATCAACTTCACTGTGCATAACTTTTGTCTTATTCTATTATGTAAACTTGATACTGTGCACACGTCCCGTGTGTGGTCACCGGTAGCTACGGCCCTGTCTAGGGATCCCCCAAAAAAAGTACATACATTGTAATTTAGCTTAAAAAAAGATCATTCAAAACCTTTCTACTTTGATTATGCATTTACAGTTTCCGGCTTAGTTAAAAGCAATCCCAAAGTTTGTAGACTTATAGAATCTGAATATATCATGCTATACAACAGCATTTTTGCATTGGTTCTGCTCGTTTCTGCCAAGGTTTGGGCTCTTTATAAAAGTGCTCATTTCATGTTAAACTACACGCACTCACCTATCTTCACTATTTCTATCAATACTATATCTCTATTCCTCGCCTCATCATTTCCTATCTAATATACTGCCATTTGGTTTCATTTGCCACTTTTAACATAACACTGTATATCTTGGTGAAGTTAACATATGGCTATAATCTCCTCTGGTACCATCTAAGTGATGAGGAGCCTTAAATACAGCGTGCTTGCACAATTCCAGTTCTCCTCCGAAAAAAAATGAGGGTAAATATAATTTAGACTGTGACATTCTTTGTACAAAAAAAATTGCAATATTTCAACTATTATGGCTATTTTAGCTTTGTTCAAGAAGAAAGAAAACTGTAAATGCAGGGTAAGATCTGCCTTTTTACTGCATGTCACTCGAAACACTCCATCTGTTCCTTTATAGATTGGAAAAAAAAGATGATCCAAATGAGGCGTGCATCCTTCAGAAGGCCCCCCCCCCCCCCCCTACAAAACGCAGTGGAAACAAAAGGAAGGAAAAATGGCGTCAGAAAAATGGCGTCAGAAAAATGTCAAGTGAAGTATTATCCCTCCCACAGTACTTGCATAAATCTCTTCGTTGAATCATCTGCTATGTACAGTATTACACTTAATCGTTACATATGCGGCTCATCTGAGCCCGGCAAGTCTCTTGAACAGTACTAAACCATAGTCCAGTGACCAAATATGCATCCCTCTTCATCAAGACCAAAACAAACAAAAGTCAAATCCTTATACAGTAGAATACAGTAGACACCTTTCAAGTAAAATGACTGCTTTTCTAAGAATACTGGTGTGTTCACATAATCTCAACAGACCTGAGTCAGACCAGAATTGGAATAGGTTCAAATCCAAGTCATCATGTAGTCTGTGGTTTTTTTTTAATCTTCAACTTGAGGAGCAAAACAAACTCTGCAGCGGCTGCAAAGCTACAAAACACAGAACTGCACGTGATTGGATTTCAATTAGAGCACTCGACCCAGGTCTGCCTAATGATCAGCAGACAAAAACGTCATAATCGGATGATCGACGGAACATAGTGACATATTCCTGTTTTTTACTACGGAATCTGATGAAGGAAATAAGTAAACAAAGTCATTATTTTTACAGTACAGAAATGCCATCATAACCACGGACAACTAAGCCGCCGATTTCTCTGTTTTGAAGAATGAACTATATCTTTTTTTGCCATGAAGTAAAGGTGAGTGAAAGAGAAACACTCATTACGTATTTTTTTTGTACAGTAATCCATTGATAATAATCAATGCACAAAAGTAAAAGACAAAAGCACATAAATATCCAAAAACTGAAATTGAGACAGCTCAAGACAAGAGTTGTTTTTTTTCCCCTTTTCCTTACATTATTTTTTTTTCTCACTTAAGTTTAAAATACACATATTAACCAGCTGTAGAATGTTTACATACAGTAGGAATTTGGATTCATCGACAAAAAAAAAGCACAGTTTTAAGTCAGTCCAGCTTTCCTGGCTTCATGGTGGAAATCAGAGGCAAGTCCAGGATGGTCCAGTCCAGTCCAGTTCCAGAGGACGAGCAGACTACTGGCCACGGCTGGGGCACTACCGTACTGATAACGCAGCACTGTGTGCCATCGTGTGCTGGGCAGATGGCAGTTACTGTATGATGATTGCTGGGGCGGAGAACTGCGTTGAAAGTTGGCCCTGCATGTCACACTGCACTGTACTCACCCTGTTCATCCACACTGCACACGTGTGTGGCATTACGCAGGGAAACACGGTACAAGCTTCACGCAGCACAGCTCAGTTCAGTTCAGTTCAGCAGTGTGAGGGGGCCTCTTTCTGTACAACGGTGGTCACCACAGAGGAGGCAGTCTACTTAGAGATGGTGACTATTGGCTCCAGAGGGGCCAGTGAGGGCCAGTGAGGCGACGGGGCTCAGGAAGCAGAGAGAGAATCCAGAAAGAGAGAGAATTACGGCTGAACAAGCAGAGCTTTGGACAGGGAGGTGAAGGCGCTCATGGGGCAGAGGAGTTGTGGAGGATGAGAAACGCGTTGAGCCGGCCCAGTGGAGAGTAGGGGTCGGCTGGGGATACTGAGGGGGCGGTGATGATTAAATCAGAAGGCCGGGCCGGGCCGAAGTGTAGGAGTGGTGATAAAGCTCCAGAGTTTTTGGTGAGAGGGAGGTCCTCTGCCAATCCAAAGAGACACCTGAAGAAAAAACACATTGAGCACATTAACCAACCTGCTCCTCCATTACAGATTTAGGTTACATTTATTTACTATGCAGCTACTATTTGTGTGTCCGTTCAGTACAACGTCCTGGACCACAAGGATTTAAAATGGTGAAATAATGAGTGAGATTAGTTAGGGTAAGTGTATCCAGGTAAGCCAACCAGAGGCAGAGAAAGGCGGGTCATGCCTCCGCCATGGTGGTGAAAAGATACATTTCGGGAAGGTCCAATGTCGTCAGATGTGCTTCTGTTTGTTGCAGGGAGACTGTATATTATCGGAGCAATGGGTCTTTAGAACAATGGCCGTTTGTTTTCAGGATAACGAGCTATTGGGGTTACGGGGTTACGGAATAGCCTGTGTTGCACCATCCACTTCTCCTTTTCCTCTTCTGGAATATAAACTGCCCCACCAAAGCAATGGTTTGCAGATGTTTTTTTTTTAATAAACGGTGTGAATTTATTGTTCCGTTAGCGACCAATTAATTTGCAAACTGACCATTAGGAAGTCCATTCACCCTGGGAGCTTTATTGTCCCTCTTCAATAAGTTTTCATTGCACAAAATAGTGTGCCTTGACAAAGGCAGCATATACCATATGTTTTAAAATAAAAGCCCTAGATATATATTATTTGCAGGCGAGTATTTGGCATTTTCGTGACATTTATCCAGTGTGTAATGGCTTTAATCTGGTCATTTGTTTCAATTAATTACGATGGACTCTTCATTGTTGCATGCTGATGTATGTCGATAAACACCTTAACATATGATATCTAATACTCTAATGTTATATATATACATATATACATTTTCCACTCACTATACAAACATGACAACATAAGATAGCAGTGCTAAGATTATATGACCCACCGAGCTATCAGTTCCCACTCAGTGTCACAGGCAGACGACTTCAGCAGATGGTTTCAAGATGACGCGAGTTCTGCGGGGAGAAGAGAGGAAGTGCTTCACACACCGGAGAAAAAAAAATACTGGCACAGGTAAAGTGTTTGCAGCTTGTCGTGTGTTAAAAGACATCACAAAGATGCTGCGTGTGTCTCACCGGTGTGTCGTTCCACTGCCGCGGCAGGTCATCTGGCTCAGGTGGGTAGGACATCCAGGACGGGCTATGGTACGAGGACGGCGGTGACATGACAAAGTAGTCTGAGTAACCCGGGCGGTTGGCAGATATAGCGTAGACTGCTGTTATTGGGTTTCCTGTGAGATGTAAAGGTGGATTTAGCCAATGACTAAACTTCACTTCATCATAGCTACTGTCTGCATTTCAACGCCGGCACTCATACCTGAGTAGGTGGTGATGGACTGGTCGACGGTGACAGCGGGGAAGGGCGTCCTGGACAGCGGCAGATAGGGGACACCGTTGTGCTGCTGGGCCTGCAGGTCTGAGGCCTCTGACACACGGGGCTTCAGACTAACATCGGGGGTGGAACTGTCAGTGGAAAAGAGAGACAGATGTTCACTTGATATAAAGTTATAACACAACTGTCAAACAAATCAGCATTTACAGCAGCGCAAAGCTAAAGCTCCACGTATTCCTCAAATTTCAAGTGAGGAGGAAATCTTTGTTTACTCCTTCGTTTCTGCTGCAATGAGGTGAAACAAACATGTTAGAATGTCTAAAAAATGCAGGGGGGGTTGCAGTTTAGGTTGAAGCAAAGTTGAGGGTCAATTGCGGTTGAAGCACTGAAAGGGATTTAAGTGTGTGAGGGTAATCTCTAAAAGCATTTGTTTCAAGTTTAAGCGCTGAAGCAGTTCAGTTGACAGAGTCAAATCTATTTCTACAGGACATTTAACACAACATGAGCTGACCAAAGTGCTATACAAACATAGGCAGAATACAGACTATATATTCCATCGTTTCACAATCTAATAGCTTGTGATATACGTCTACCTTGGATGATAACAACATTATGGTTACTAATCAAAAACTTAAATGAATCTGCTGCCATGAAAAACATCTTTGTCAATGAAACGGCACAGTGGTGTGACATTGCATTCCTTCCAATAAATGACACTATGAAACATGAGTATTGATTTTAGGCAACAGTCCTCAACCCTTCAGCGTATTATTATCAAGGTAGACTCTGTAGACAACTTCGAGTACCTTGAGATTTTTATTGGAAAACGAGCTGAATCTTAATTGTAACAATATACTCGGCTATAATCCTGTCTACTGGGCTATCATCCAGTCTGTTCTCTGTTCTTCCATCTCGTGGTGGTTTGGATCGACCACCAAACAGGACAGAAACAGACTACAACGGATTGTCAGGTCTGCAGAGAGGATCATTGGTTCCAGCCTGCCCTCCATCCTGGACTTGGACACCTCCAGAGTCAGGAAACGGGCAGGAAAGATCACTGCAGACCCTTCACACCCTGGACACAACCTGTTCCAACTCCTCCCCTCTGGTAGGCGCTACAGAGCACTGTACGCCAAAACCACCAGACACAGGAACAGCTTCTTTCCACTGGCCGTCACTCTGATGAACAATTAATCAGTCAAACTGCACTACTACCTCCATTCTGCACTATCACCTTAATTCCATGGACACTGTTGTTGTATAGGGTTATGTTATTATATGTATATACACTTTTTGGATATATATTTATATTGATATTGTACATAGTCGTTAAATGTTTATGCTTACATCTGTTCTACTTTTTTTGTTTTTATATATTTTACTTTTTTTTTCCTATTTATTTGTAAATTCTGTGTATGTATGTGGAGAGCAATCTTAAACCGGAGACAAATTCCTTGTATGCGTACGCGTACATGGCCAATAAAGCTGATTCTGATTCTGAAGTGTTACTGAAGTTATCTCAGTTTAATGTTGACAAGACCCTTATGATCCTATCTTATAGATCCTATGTCGAGTCTTTTTCTTTTATCTGTTGGTATGGTGTACCCTAGCATCAAGGCCAAAAAAAGCACTATCCGGGAAGTGAGCAGCAAGATCTCGGGTGTACAGCAGGGTATGCTATCAACAGGGGTGAGCCGTCAGGGCCAGCAAAGCCTTCTCTGCTGGCCTAAACAGAATCACAAAATTATAGCTATTTTATAATTTTTCACAAATACACTACATGTATTCTAATTATTTTTCCCATTAGCTTATTTTCTCATTGCACAGCTACTGTCTTTCTCAGTTGCTCTGCTTCCAGCCTGCAGCGCTGTAGAGCTTTTATCCAATCAGATTTCACCCCTATTTATCTAGGTAAGAAGAGAGGCCCGAGGCCCTCTAGGTAGACTTTGCAGATTAAAGTATATGGGGTCAATATTGTTGATTGTCATAGTGTTCAACCAATCAGATTGTTAGTTTGAAATGTTGGGAGTATTGTTTGACGTGCCAGAGCATTTCTTGGTAGCTCAGCAATAACGTGCGCCGTGATTGGTCAGTGGGCTAGCGTGACTGTTGTGAAGCTGAAGCTAGCTAGCAGAACATAGTAGTAGTGGTGAGAGTTCAAGTTGAAAGATATGTAAGAAGTTATGACATTGACATGACATTTTTAGCGTTTTGCTTGGTGTAGATTATTTTATTTTTCCTAGCTTTGTTTTTTTAACACTCAATGGCTGAAGGAGGAGGAGAAACGGATTTGGTGGCGGAGTTACTGACAACGCCTTTCTGGAGAAGGACAGTTCAAGAAAAACTGGACATCGTAAGAAAGGGTCGGCCAACCCCACAGCTAGCAGCCCTGACCCAGCCAGGAACAGGATTTGTACAAACGGTATTCCTGGCTAACAGCGTCGGAGAAGCGTTGCACACTTTATGGCTAAGAATGCGCTTTATTTGTAACTGAGCGTCTTGGTGTTTGGAGCTGTTTGAAGCTACGCTACACTAACCTGAGTTGGCTAACCAAGGCAGCAACACGACGTTATAGCACGGCAGGACACTTTTGAAAACCTTTTCTGAGACCCGAGTGGATCTACAACTCAACGAACACATTCGCAGGAGGACCTCTGGCTGGAACTGAACTGCACCGATGTACTGTACAACCGCGGTATTAAACTCTTTGTTAACAAAGAAAGGAGGATGGACTTTGTCTTTAAATAGTGAAGCAGCAGCTTTGGTAAGTGAACTTACTTTGTTTTTACATTTGCAGTAACGTTACTATTGTGTTAATTTGTCTATGGTGTCATTTTTATGATATGGTTAATATTGTTCCCTCTGATGTGAATACTATTTGAATGGCCCGTGTTCTTGAGTGTGTGGTGGAATACGTGTTTTAGTGCCGCAGGTTTGCTGGATTGATTTGTCATGTTTTGTGTAATATATGTGACTGGTTCTTGTGAGTTTGTTCTTGTCATTGTGTTAATTACATTGATTTTGACTATATGTAATGTCCGTTAATGACGAAGCATCCCGTCATGCGCAGGGTTAGGGTCGGACATTTGATTCTCTGTTTGGGGTTTTGTTTTCTTTAACAAAGCAAGAATTATGGTCTGGAGAAATGGGGATTGTGTGGCGATTGCTTTAGCCCTGTTTGAATCAGTAGGGAACAGCTAAACGCTGCGGGGAGAGTTTGTAGCGTGTGTGCTGCTGTTGGTTTCCTGCTAAGCTAGTTTAGCATAGTGTGATTCCCAGAACACACACGCCTCAGCAGGGTACAATGTTTTGTTTCCGTGGTGGGCGTGTCAGACAGCATGCCTGTGACGTTGGGTTGGTTGCCAGGTTGAGAGCAGTCCACCGAAAACATTATATTTCTCACAATTTAAGCTTCTGCATTTTCCAAATGCACTAGTATTATTCAAACGTATTGTTTGGTTCGTAAGCGTCGTACCGAACGGTTTAATACGAATACGTGTATTGTTACACCCCTAGAAACAAATAATAACCCGTAGCTGTGGCGTCATAATGAGGTTATTAGGAGGTGGTTCAACTGTAGTAGGACAGCACTGAAGGCCCAGGTATGAAATGCACGGCCCGCCACTGACTATCAGACATGTTTAACAGGTTACAGGTGGAGAGGACAACCCTCTCTGTATTTCTGATTTTAGCTTCTGGCTCTAGGTTCAGGTTCCCCCTTGTGAAGAGTAACAGGTGAATACACTTCTGAATACAGGTCAGGGGAGGAGGCAGTGCTACTTACTTGGCAACGTGTGTGGTGTAGCTGATAATACCTTTGCACATTACTCTCACTGTGTATTTCTATTTATATGGACATACTCTGCCACTATTTATTTGATCTGACTGGAGTTTTATTGTTTTCAAGATGTTATTGCTGCTTTGCTTTTGCACACTGTGGAAATGTGAGTCGGACACCTGTGACAACTGTTGTTAGACTTTTAGCCCACTTTATATTCTGGACGCCTCTCCTTTTCCTCACTGTATTGTACGTCTATGCTCTCTCATGTATTCTTATATGCTTAGTTGTAAAACCAGTTGCCCTTCGTGGTCAAAAATAAAGTGTAAAGTTACTATTAGTAACAATACGTAGAAAAACCCTGATTGATATTTTATATGCTGATTCCAGTATATTAAGACTTGATACATCCAATTGGCTCCATTGATTTTGAGTATTCAATATTCCCCCACCAGAATTGTTTTCCTGGTAATAAGGACAGGTTTTGTCATCATACTCTTGCACCTCTTCTACCTCGTAGAACCTCGGCACCTGTACATGCAACGCTACAGTAGGAGACCGGAGGACAGATGATGTCGTTGCCAGGGCTCTCAGGACCATAATGCACTATGCATACTAAGGAGGAATTAAAATGCTGCGTTCCTCCTCCCTGAGGGCACAGAGGAACTGATGTATGACGAGCTGACTTATTAACTACTTACACAGTTGTGTTTCTGGTTTTAAAGCAAGCGTAACGGTCGCACACACACATAGTTAGAGAAATGTAAAACCAACAGAGAGCTGTCTCTGTCACGCAAAATACAAACAACTTAATTTTGTCCTAAATATCAACATTTTTGCATTTCCCTGCCGAGTGTGTGTTCGTTCCTGTCAGTCTGTAGTCAATCGCAGCTGGAACATAAAGTTTATTCGTAAGTGTTGTCGTCTCAGTTTCTCCACTAGATGGCAAACGTCCCTTTGTGCAATCCACCACAGCTGAGCAGTCGATGACTCTCTGCCGGCACTAAAGTGCCCAGCAACACGGCGCACACAGCAACAGCATTTAAATGAAGAAGCTGCTCAGTTCAAATGATGCATGCCAACATATGGGCCGGAGAGAGAGAGAGAGAAGCAAGCGGCACAGAGAGAGAGAGTGGATGTGGAGGGCAGTCGGTTCAAATGATGTTGATTAATGTTCTGTAGCTATTTTTTAATCTGCATTCTCCTGTGGTCCCTACCAATAAATGATACATCCATCTGGTACAGTGATTAGCCCCAGCGCTGCATTTTGATAGGCTGCGAAGTCATCAAGGATTGCTTTCAAATGCCATGTGTGAATGTTTCTTTTGACACAGTGGACGCTTCGTTAATTGGTAGAGCATTTACTTCTATGGCATTAGTCCATATCTTGTCCTTTACCGAAGACGCAGTGTTTTTATTTGTTTAAAAGTTTTTCTTTTTTTTATAATTTTTAGAATATATAGTGTCTGTAGTCGTGTGGGTGAGTGTGGTACCGTCGCAATGAGGTCCCGGGTGGCGGTCCTGGTCTTGAGGGGATCAGCGGCGGGGGAGACCCGATGCCCATATCAGGAAGCTGGGTGAACCGGAAACCCTGCAGGAGCCAGACATGGAACTTAGACACATTCAGAAACTGTCATGTGGACTCTACGGAGCACAAAATGCAAAGAACAAAAGTGGAAGGAGCAACAAACAAATCCCGACAAACAAAGAGGGTTGGAAAATCAGATGGGTGTCTGATCAGAGCAAAACCAAATATAAATACAGATTCAAGCTGCGTGAGGCTTGTTGTCTGTTGGTGGGTGTTTAGTCCTCAGTCTCTTTAATCTCCGTAAAGCTTCTCCCTTGCCAATCAGCTGTTGGCAATTCACACACTGAGAGCACTTCCGCTGGCTTTTCTGTCTTTTTTTTTTGTTGTACCAGGACTATTAGCCAACATCAGCATTATGCTTTGGTCACCGAGTGACATTTTTACATAACATAAAAGCTAGAATTCAGATTTTCAGAGGTGTAAAGTAATGAAGAACATTAACTCAAGTAACAAACTTTTACTATTTACAATTTTAAAGTACTTGTATTTTATTTGAGAATTCTCATTTTGTGCAACATTGTACTTCTGCACCTACTACTGTATCGTATCCCAATAACAGCAACCTTGTGGCTACAAAGATTTACTTTACATATATAGACTTTACAAGCAAAGCCTATGGTATGATCATACGAAGCAAGTAGAAGATAAGATAAGCCTGACAATGACCTGCTAATTAATTCATTAAAAATGTAACATTTTAAACTCATATTTCTTCAAAAGTTCTTTTTGATTCATATTTTTTTTACTTCTAAGCGGCTATACAATTTTCTGTATATAAGCAGTGGATTAAATGACTGTGTAATCTAAAAGGTGTCGTTGAGAGGTGAACACAGTTAATCATTATCCAACTCTACAGTTGACTCCGGCTCTACGGAGGGTTTTAGTTCCTTATAGCTAATCGTTTTGGGTTTTTTTTCGGCCACAAACTTTACTGTTTTGATTCTCTCTAACATCTGCACACTACCTGTCCAGCACCAAACGTCAGACAGAGTTAGCGACTAGCTGGGGAACAGCATTTCGCTGCTAGAAACCCTGAGAATTTTCTCAAGAATTGGTGGAGACCAAAACAGAGCTAAAAAGGAGAGTGAATGTTGGACCAAACACGTCTCCAAATGAATGCTAATCTTGTTCTGTTTGAAATGGATTTGTTGGAAGGCACTTAAGCCACACAGACTGTATACAGTCTATAATTTCTCATAACTTTATAAGGTGATAATATGTCCGTTATTTTTATTTTTTTACAGCTTGATGGCTTTCTTAAAGTGGCCGAAAAGTCATGTAGTTGTTAGTTAATAGTATGAAAATATTTTCATGTTTTTGGAATTAATACTTAAGATGTAATGGTGCTTTTGCCACTTTAACTTAAGTAAAGGATTTAAACACTTTTTTCCACCTCTGCTAATTTCACATATTAAATCTACTTTAATCATGAAAAAGGCATTGATTTTATCATATTTAAGACAAAAGAATACATTTTCACTTATATTTTCATCTTGTCTATCAAGTAAAATGCATACTTGTCACAAGTGTATATTTTGCCTCTTTTGTGCTTTTAATAAATCTTTATTACCCATCATATCACGACGTATTTCAACCTATCCTATTCGACAACGCTGTACTGAAGACAGAAAACAGCTTTTTGAAAACAAAGTCTATCATATTTCAGTCGAAAAGCTGTGAGCACCACCTAAGGAATTCCATTTACCTCCATTGTATTTTGGTGGAGGGAGTTTTATGGTAAACAGATATGCATGGCTAGATACCACTAGAGAGGTAAGTGAAGGAATCTGCCCTTTAAACTTCCTTTTAGTGCTCACCGGTTTGGGCAGGCTACACTGGTGCATGTCCTCATATCCTGCACTCCTCTGCCTGCCTCCACAGGGATGGTTCATGGTCCCCGGGGCGCTGGTCACCCCGTCACTGTAGTGGCTGGTGTGGGACGGGTTGTAGGCTCTGTGGGCATGGTGGTGATGACGGTGGTGGCTGTTGGCGAAGATAAAAAAAAGTTTCAGTCGACAGTCAGTTTTCCTGTTTTTCTGCTTTGTGAAAAACAGCCTTAGCTTGGGATCGTTCTTAAACAGATCGTGTGTCAGGGCAACTCTCTCTATTCTTTCCCACACAATACTGTAAATTAATGCGGATTTGCGAAGAAATAAAATAATCACTGAAAAAAAGAAAATGAAACTCACTTGGTCGGCGGAGAAGGGGGGTCGTGGTCCGGAGGCGCCAGACTGAAGGCGTTGCCTAGCAACATGTGCATCTGCGTGCGGACCTCATCAATGGATGGCTGGGAGCTGAGTGAGGAGGAGTCGGAGCCGCGGTGAGCTTTCACCCCAAGGCTGCCAGTGCCGGTGCCGGTGGACCCGCCTCCGTAACCCAGGGAGCTCATCAGACGGTCCACGTTGGTCTCCTCAAACGGTTCTAGCTCGCCCTGCGGAGCACAGCGGGACAAGGGGGACGGGGGGGGCATTCATCGATGAGGACAATGACACAACGAAATCGCCTTTCCAACAAATCAAAGTTTGAACCTGTTTGAACTTGTGGTTTCCTGAGAAACAAATGCTCCTGAGAATATACGAAGGATGTTGGTGTTGATGAAGCTGAAAACAGGCAGCACTCAAAAAAAATTGTGAGTCAAGATGGTCAGGAGCAGAAGGTCTGCAGCTTCCCAGTAAGTTTGAATTAAGGGAGTCTAAAACAAAAGTTTTCACGTGTTTCTCTCTCATCATCAGGTAGAATAATCAAACCTACACCCACTCTATGCAGCAGGTTCTCCTGCAACATGACTACATGAGTTACAATAACATGTACTATTCACTCAGTTTCCAGTTTATTAGGTGTTGATTCCACTGTATGATCATTCTGGTGGATGATTCTGGATGATTCTGGTGTGGCGCTGTTGAACTGTATTGTGTTATTCTGACAGTGTTTCTGTTTTTTAGCCTACCCTCACTGATACCAACAAGGTGAACAAGATAATGTGAACACCTGTGGGTGCAAAGAAATACAGTTTCAACATTTTAACCTTCATGAATGATTGTTTTTTGCAGAAGAGTTGGATTAGACTGCATTAGATTTAGATAGGTATACCTAATAAACTGCCAACAGAGCATATTTTCATGTATTCTTTTAGATTTATTCAGTGATGAGTCACTGGATTGTTTTGTCTTTGCGTGACATGCCTCTTTATTATGTTAAACTGGATTGAATTCAACAATATCAATTATACAGAAGTTGATATTGGGTAATACAGTATAGCCGGATTGAGGATCACAATATTAAAGGCACAATGACTACGATTTGTCGGTTGCTGCTATTTCAACATTCAGAGTTGGCCCCTCCTCCCCGGCTCGAGGCGGGTTACGTTGCTCCTCAGTGGAGGAAAGCCAAACCCAGATTCACTCTTGTTTTGGAAAGAGCTATATTTGCAGTGCTAAATTTGCCTTGATTTGCCGCATTTTTGTAGCTTCCTGACGGATCCCTGCGTTTGATCTGGCACCAACGTTTTTATAGAGGTTGACGCCCAAAATTGTCCCAAAAACTGCAAAATGAAAAGAAAAGATAAAATACAGGCAGAAGGCGGGGTATCTGCAGATACAGACACCGCCACACACTTCATAAGTGATGACTAAGGGGGTACTATTTTTGTCTATAAAAATGTTTTTACTCACTGTGCTGTGAGGAATTTAAGTTTAAAGCGCTCCTAGTGCTGGATATTATGTGTCACAGTGTGTTTACTTGTAGGAGTTTTAACCAAGGAGTGTGGTTGAGTGTCTGTGTGAGGGGGTTGAGGAATGTGTTGGAAGCGGGGGGTTGGAAGAAAGTGGCTGGTTGAGGTGTCTGATCAGAACAACAGGTCAAGGGCCAAGGAGGGGCTTGTTGGATTCCAGCCAATCATTGAGCTGATCGATGGGCCCAAATGAGACTTTGGGGGGACAAAGAAACTGTGAATCCCCGGAGATAATCAGACCTCCTCCGGACCATGGGGCAGATACACCAGTCTGTCGTGTGGTGCGGATTGGGCCTCTATTTCATGAAATATATATGTTTGTTTTGGAATTCATAGTGTGATTCGGTTTGTAACTGCATTTGCTTTTGTTAGTATATTGATTTTTGATTTAAACTTCAACCAGCTGATTCGGCCTTATCTTGCTGACGGATCAGGAGCAAAGAGGGGGGCTTTTTCCTTTGCCTTTTGTTTGAGACATTTTTAACATAACAGTGCCTTTAATAGTTGCTGAATATTTTCCAAAATGGATAGATATTACATGATGTGTAAAATGAATGTTAATTATTGTTGATATACTTGACTTGACATCAGATGTTTAACAAAAACTTCAGTAACTAATTTTGTCAGTTTTTAATAAAATCAGCATGGATGACGTTAACGGAATCTGTTCATATCATTCCACTAATCGTAATAATAAATAATAATGTAAAATTATTACCCAGCCTGACCACATTGAATCCCCTAACATACCTGTAGAAAAGCCAAGCAGCATAAAGAGATCTCACTCGCGCTCACTCTATCTGTGCCCATTTCATCTCCCCCTTTCCTCCTTTCTCATATTCTGCTGTATGTATTAATGAAGAAACCGCTTTTTCCGTAATCTTTAAATGTAATTTCCTCCCTGTCCATCTCCCTTCCTCTGTCTTTATCTCTCTGTTGGTTGCAGGTTTATGAAGTTCATCGGGAGGTGATTTGATAATCCCCTAGGTGTGAGCTCACGGCATAAGAAAAGGCGGGAAAGAAAAGATTAAAGTTATAAATGCACCCAGGAGATTATTTTATTGGTTTTACAAAAGTGGAAGAGCTTTACTTTGCCACAGCCATCATGAGAGCCTTTTGGGAAGAAGGATCCAGCAGCGGTCTCATCATCATCACTCTGTGTGACTCACCGGGTCAGGGGTCGGACCTCAGCTGCTGTATTACAGTTTGTTACAGGATCCATCTTCTAAAATCCTCAAAGCTTTGCATGGTCTTGCCTCTGGGTATTTTTTGACAGTAAATCCCTCACATCCTCCACACAAACTTATAGAGGCGCTTCAAATCACTAAAATGTTTTTATTCGCTGTCTTTTCTCGCTTTTTCTGACGTGCTCTTCAGCGCACCACTGACCTAATTTCTGGTCTGAGCGTTTTAAAAGTACAAGGAAGAACAAAGACTCAGGCTTTCATCAGAAGGTCCGTGACCTCGCGATGTTACTCACATCGTAGCCGTTGTTTCGGATGCCCCTCCTGGATCTTTCTCTCAGCACCAGCAGGTCCATCTCTGCCTCTACTGGGCTTGGGCTGCTCAGAGACTGCCGGCTCCAGTAGGCGGGCTCCCGTGGGTGGGAGTACCTGATGGACAGGCGTAAGAAAAGGAAAAAAAAACACTCAAAATACAGCAACTACAGCTGAGGTTCATATTGTAGATTCGTATTCTCTGAATTTTGGAGGAGCATTTGGGGTCAGAAAACTTCAACATTTGAATTTTAGGAAAGTCAAAATCGAAAAATCACGGAAAATCGAAAACGGAACTGTTTTGCTGTTGTCCACATACAAAACAACAGTCACGGTTTATTGCTAATAATATTTACCCTCAATTTACTTTAGGCTTTGTGTGGATTCATTTAATATGTTAGGAACTCTTGCGCTCAGTTTTACCTGATTAATTCATCTTTTATTTGACCAAACTTAAATAGATCAAAATTTTGAAGAAAGGAGCCATGTGACGGGTGATAAAAACGAACAGTGTGCAAAAGCAGGAATTCCTTCAGGCAAACATGTACTTAAAAACCCTGTAGGTGCTTAATGCTGTGGTGCTTCTGCACTTTGAATCCCAGACATCACTAGTCAATCAAACTACTAACTGTGACATCCACAGATTTTCTGCAAATAAGTGCTTTTCTTTGCCTGAACGGCAAATCTTAAAGGATTCATGAACTGTGCAAAAGGTCGGATGTGTTGAATCAGTTAGTGACAAAGAGAAGCAAAACAGACACTTATCAGTATGAACTGTAAAATATTAATGTGCTGACCAAATATCACCCCCAGTTGCTTAGCAACTATGCTCCACAGCTACACATCTACAGTAGATGTATAGTTATTGGTGGAAAATTATTTAATCATTATTTAAGCTTTTACATGATGAAAAACTTTCATACGCTTTAATAATGGACTCCGCTTTAACAGGGAAGTCGAATCTTTTAATTCTGGGACTGTCAAACATTTCTACATTGGTTGATTCCTTTGATTTGTTGAACCATCTGCGGTGCAGTTACTGTGAGTAAAGGAACATTCTTATGTTTTCGATGTCTACTCCATACCTCTTATGACATCCTGCGAAAGAGGCCCTCTTCTCCTCAGCAGTCATTGGCTCCTTGACCCCGTTGTCGTGCCGACCGTGCCTGGCGTTGCGGTGACTGTAACCGTGGCTGCCGGTCTCGGACAGAGAGAACTCTCCGTAGCCCTTCCTCCGGGCCTTCTGGCGCAGTTTGTTCCTGTACTGCTCGATGTCCGACTTCTGCTTCAGCCCGCTATGGTTTGCCTGCAAACAATCCATTCCAGTATTGAATTCAAGAAATAATATGTTCCATCCGCTTAGAGGGGACCAACAGAGAGCTGTTGCCATTTCTTATGACGAACTGTTCAAATTTTTCAAAAAGTTTTTTGAACCTTCTTCCTTGTGCCCAAAACAAGGAAGGATCAAGGCGTTTCAACAAACATTCCCTACAGCTCGATAATCAGAGAACGTGTCACACCCTAAACATGATATTTTTCTGCTAATGCTCACTCAATCAATTGCAGACGAACTGGAAAACTAGAGAGCCCCCCCGAGGGGTTTTTATGGTCTTATGTTAATAGATTGGGGGATAATTTATCATCAGCCATTGTATCGCTTTCTCGGCTGCAGAGACGTAGAGGTGGAATAAGGAGAGGGGATGTACTGGATGGCCAGGAAAGTGACAGGGGTGAGAGATTAGAAGGGGAGAGGATTTGTAGCAACAGCTAAATTCAGCATCAGTGCAATGAGGAAATGTAATGATAATACTACAGTACAGGAAGGGCAGCAGCCGCCTGAAACTGATGAATGTAACATAAAGCACATAGCATGAAGCTGATGTTCCTCGACAGCCCTGTCAGATGAACTGAAGTACCCCTTCGCAGACATCACCCATCATACTGCAAATGTGTTGAACCCATAGACTGTATATAAGAAGTGGACAAAGTCCTAGTGACGTCACCCACTGGTTCGGCATTTTGGCCGTCGCCATCTTGGATTTTGACTGTCGCCATCTTGTTTTTTTGCAATATATATGGCTCTGGTAGCGACCTGTCAATCACAAGGTAGCCACACCCTAAAGCATACTCTGATTTATTGTCTGTTTTACTCTAAATGGACCAAAATGTGTTAAATGAACATCATGCTGTATTGAAGAAGACTTGAAACTAGCGATTGAGAGCATGAACTCATGTTCACAATGTTTACTGAGGGAATAAATCAAGTTGCAAGTTTAACTCTTCCGCATTGGCGTCGCTTTTCAGAACCGGAGGTTGCCACCTGGTTCAACCACGCAAACTTTAACTTTTGGTGGCATCTAGCGGCGTGGTTGCAGATTGTAACTACCCTCTGTCCACTCCTTTCTTTCCAAGACTGCAATAAAGTGAGCTATCCTTATCATAATAACACTACTATAGGAACAACAGAAGTCAGACGGCGGCTGGTGGCGCCATTGTTTTGCACTCCTCGGCTCACGTTACCGCAGTTTCACAATCTTGTCAAAGAACTAAGGTGGCCTTCAGGTAATTGGAAATCAAGAAAGGCAAGTGTTTGGATTGTCCATTTTGAGCTACTGTAGAAACATTACGGTGCAACATGGCGGACTCTGTGAAGAGGACCCGCTCTATATGTAGATACAAATGGCTCATTCTAAGCTAATGAAAACACAAAGATTCTTAGTTTCAGGTGATGATAAACTAATGAAAATATAGTTATGAATATTATGTTTTATTTCTGTTCATAGATGCCCTGACATTTTACACACTGGCCCTTCAAGGACCAATGTTGGTGCTGAAATGCGGATAACAGCGAGGCATTCTCTACGCCAGGGGTGTCAAACTCATTGTCACCCCGGGCCACATCAGCATCATGGTCGCCCTCAAAGGGCCGGATGTAACTGTAAGACTGTATAAATGTAACCACTCCTAACATATTGTTAAACAACTCTCTCTGCATTTAAATATTGTTTATTTAAGTGTAAACATATTGTACATGCATTTATATAAATGTAAAATGATATGCACATTTCTCTGTTATAACATAAATCAAAGATCAAACTTTTAAAGAAAATATAAAAAACAAAAATCATCAAACACGAGTTAGTTATTTTAGTTATTAACTCTGTTCAAAGCATGTTTGTCACAGTTGAGAGGGACATAACTATGGTACAACAAATGATTGTGAGCTGCTAAGAACATGTGTGACAGATGTGACATCTAACTAAAAACCGTTTGAGGACCGCGTTCCTACTCAGCCACCGTACTTGTGCATGGTACGGCACATCTCAATGCTCCGAGCCCAACTCCTTCAGAAACAGTTGGAACTGGCGGTGATTCAGGCCACGCGCCCGAATGAAGTTCACTGTTTTCATGACCGTGGTCATTATATTATGTTCCAGAACCTTTCCACACAGAGCTTCTTGGTGGATAATGCAATGATAAGTTATCAGAGGTGTGTGTTTTGCATTTTCTTTAGCCCCACCAACTCCTCCAGGGTATTCAGTTTTACTCACGGACCTCTCCACTGCATCACTAATGTCCCTCCCCATCGTCGTTCCATGGAGGGCAGCTACATCCAAGAGCTCCTCACTGACAGTCAAGTCTGCCTTCAGCCGCTTACAAACATGGACAGTTGCGCTGTGTCCGTGTTGTCTGTGCTTTCATCAACCAAACAGCCACGTAGCTGCTCGACTCCTCGGCTAGCTGTGTTGTCAGATTGCCTGCTAGTTCCTTAACTCGGTCTGCGATGGTGTTCCTTGACAAAGTGACATTTGTAAAAAGCCTGTACCTGGTCGGGGCTCACCTGCTCACAGACCCTGATCATACACTCCTTCACCCTCTGAAAAGGACTTGGAAGCTTGGGCGGTTTCTTCAGCCACAATAAAGCTTTCACAGCGGCATCATTTGTGTCTGTAGCTTCTGTGAATATGTTCTGCTGTGATTGGAGTCTGCCTTTACATTTTTGGACAAGTTGATGTTTTTCTTGGAGGCTAAATGTAGCATACTTGGCTCCGTGTTTGGTATCAAAATGCCGACGTAAATTGTATTCTTTCATCACCGACACTGCTTCATAGCATAGCATAGCATAGCATACAGACCGGTTTCTCTCCTTGAAGAACAAACATATATTCGCTTTCCCATCTTTCATTAAATGTCCTTCCCTCTGTATCAATGTTCCTCTTCTTAGACATGCTGGGATTATTTTTCAAACATTTTCAACTCAATAATTCGTTGGAAACCCGATTTAGTTAACGCTAACGCTACGAGCGGCCGCAGTCCGTCATTTCGCGGGTCAAAAACTCAACATGCATTGTGGGAGATGTAGTTTATGGTCACTGTAGCGTACACGATGAAGCAGGATAGAGTTTAATTTTAAGACAATCATATGCCTTTTATATGGAAGCCCATTTCAGCAGCAAAAAAAACAAATGAAAAATTAGATTTGATAATAAAAATATATATCATAATTATGACTTTAAAAATTTTTTAATACATTTTTTTTTTTTGCTGGTGGAAATATGCCTTCGCGGGCCACATAAAATGACGTGGCGGGCCGGATTCGGCCCGCGGGCCTTGAGTTTGACACATGTGCTCTACGCTGTACGCAGACAAAGCCCAACCTTCACAGTATTTTTCATACAAAGAGTAGCTTTGTGGCTTCCTCTTATTTAGAGTGAGATCTGCTTGGGCAGTGTGAGAGCGTGAGCTGGCAACCCTGATTTATCCAAAACGTTTTATTTTTTAAGTTGTAATTTCTATTGCAACACATTACCAAACAATAAGACTGGAAAACATCTGCCATATTTACGTACGCAACTACAAAATGCTGCTGTGCTGTATCTGTGTGGCTCATAATGTTCTAGTTTTTGTTCTCACCTCACAGCTGAGTGCGATGAAGCCTTGAGGGTGTGTGTACATTAGGTATATGTCAGTGTGTGTGTGTGTGTGTGTGCGCGGACTCACCTCCCCGTTGAGGACCACAGAGTCTTGGCTGTGGGATGAGGAGGTGGGGTAGGAGTAGGTTGGCTGAGCAGTCATGGGTTTAATGGTGATGAGACGCAGAGAGCCAGAATGATCTTCGTACGGGTCTGGGAGGAAGACAAACAGGTTAGCAAGAGTCAGACAGAGGCATTACATTATTACATGATCACAAATTCAGTCAGTTCCCACATTATTCACACAGCAATTCTGTTCAAAACTCTGAGTATAATTGTCAAATTAGGGGGAAAGCTTGCAGGTAGAGGAAAATATGTATTTTTGATTTGGGGATGAACTGTGCTGTTAAGTGAAGCTACGTAAGCTGACTGCAGCCTTGTATTGAACAGACAAATATGAGAGTGATATCTATTATTTCCCAAAATGTTAATGTTTTATTAGGTACATGTTATCACTCAGGTCTTGTTTCGGGACTAGCAGAAAAAAAAGCTGACACTACCCAGTAAATAATGAAAGTTAGCAACCAAACAAGAATATAATAGGATTGCTTGTATGTAGCGTAGGGGCTGTGTGTGTGTGTGTGTGTGTGTGTGTGTGTGTGTGTGTGTGTGTGTGTGTGTGTGTGTGTGTGTGTGTGTGTGTGTGTGTGTGTGTGTGTGTGTGTGTGTGTGTGTGTGTGTGTGAGACAATTTGATGTATCGGCTGGAATGAAAGTATCAGGACAACCATCCGAATTTAGATTGGAGCAAAGCTCTACTAATTGTGTTCAGGTCTCTGCAGTTTCATGTTGTTTGGCTTGATGAGAAAACATTAGCTGTGTGGCGTGTGGTCTGCTTCTTACAGTATATGAGGCTCTATGTATTTGTGTGCATGGTATTGCAGGGAGCAGCAGATGGACAGGATTGTGCTGTACTGGGTCCACTGTGACTCACTCCCTGACTGACATCATATGGCAGACTGCTTCGTTGTAGGGCTACAACAGTCTGCCATTAACTCAGCTCCAAAGCCCACACTGTCACCATTATTTCTGGCTGCAGCTCAGCACGCTCCATTTGCTGCTGCACCCTCCCGCACCGTCTATTAAGAGCGTAATAGCTAAGGTCAGGACAGGTGGCGTCACGAGCGGCAGAGGCCGGAAACCAGATCGGAAACCGCGACACTGCATGTAAACAACGTGTACTCTGAACACCGGCGGCTGCCGCGAAACCATTCCTACTACTGTCACAACCGACGCCGAGCATTGGCCTGTTGTTTTAACAAAACATGCAAGTGTTTTCCTGAGATGAATGAGTGGAGTTGGAGTATATTGGTCCTTGTTTCTGTTCTAACATCTGATCACTTAGCTTCATTTGTTTGCTAAAGTCTGGATTACTCAAATAAAATAACTTACTTAGGACATTTCTTTGTGAGTGTTTTCTGTACACAGGGAGATAAACATTGTGACTCAAGTGACAATTGGCTTGTCTACAATTACTTTGCTCTGACTCTTTATTGCTTTATGTCCGCAGTGGTTTATGTATTTCTTACAAATATGGAGATGTTTAGCCACAGGAGCGATGTGGCTATAGGGATGGCAAAGTCAGTCTGTTTTTTGTTTTTTTTAAAGTTGATGTATCCATTTTGTTATATGTATAGGACATAAACATACTTTGCATTTACACCTTACAGATTATCAAAAGGCCAGTGTCATTAACATGACGCTCTACAGAGAAAAGGCCAAGGATTGATCTGAGGATGAAGATCAATTGTCAACTTGTGAAATACCGACGCTTGGTTAGTGGCCCTACGCTTCAAAGTATGACGCTCTACATGCCCCTCTAGAATACGATTCGGACATGTCCGTTCTTTTCATGCATACAGTCTCATTTCAAAGTAAACTTCCAATGTTGGTTTTTAGGTTTACTTATACAACAAAACTACTTGGTTGGGCTTAGGAAAAGATCGTGGTTTGGGTTAAAATATGTACGATTGTTGCGTAACCGGCGATAGTTAAGTACGTAAATTACATAACAGAACTACAGTAAAATAAGTCAACAGTGACTTGGTTTCACACGGGACATAAACAGCAGGATCCTGGGGCAAAGTCCTGCTTTTGTGTCTTCATATACACCATGAGAGCAACCATGTGTCCATACTCCTTTAATTGCTGATGTTTCTGCAGCATCTGTCACTGACTAGTGATAATGTGTCCATCATCATTGTCTGCCACCATCAATGCCCAAATTACACCGCACAGATGCTGCTGTAATTTAAAATCTTAATAAACAGCAGAGTGGATACCACTTTCATGTCCTCTCATTATGGACAGAGCCAGTTGACTCTGGTCACCAAGAAAAACATTCCAGAATTTGAACCCCAACTTGAAATCTTACATTTCTGTTTGAGTGCAGATGAGATACAGTGTATAAATCAACAAGCTATAGAGGTGCTGACATGTTTTAAATTTAGAGACAGCAAGGTCTTCATGCTAAGCCAAGCTAACCAGCTCCTGGCATACTTAGTGTGCTGATATGAGAGTGGTATTTGTCATCTCACCTCAACTTTCTGCAGGAAAGTTAATAAGCTTATTATCCAAAATGTCAAACTATTTCTTTAACCCGGGCAATAAAATCACAGCAACCACATCCCTCCATTCTAACCTTCAAATCACATAACAGCTGCCAAGAAAAGCTGAAAATGTCAGACAAGACAAAAAAATCGAATTAGTTTTCAATCAAAAAAAACAAAAAAAAAACACACCACACACGCAAGTGAAAAGAATAATTGGAGGCAACTCGTCCAATATTCTCCTGTTGTGTTACAGAGGTTATTATGAAATGCATTTAAATTATATTTCATCTCCACACTGTTTTTGTCTTCTTTTTATCCATACTATATTTTACTGTCCTTCATATGATGAATCTATGCTTCTAGTTTACTGGATTTACAGTTTTATTAATCTGTCATTTTCTTAAACAGCACTCCAGTCTGCCTTTATCCTGTCTCTCTTTTCATTTTTTCTAAAATCAGTTCAGTCCATCTCCGGTTCTCTGCGAACAGTAGTGAGAAATTGAAATAATTATTCATCCTTCCCTCCGGGTATCCGTTCATTCGCTTGCATAAACACTATAAATCACACAAATTACTGTGATCTTTGGTTTGCTGATGCAAAAGAGATTGAAAAATCACAGCGTCCTAGAATGTCATTGAGCATAAGCGATGTTGCAGCATTATCAGTGATCAGAGCGATGCATATGCAACCAATTGTGAGTCTGCACCGCTGGGGAAAGATCTGCTTGGTAATCTGTTGAACAAGTCATGTCAAAGATGCACTACATTTACTGCCACCACTGATAACTGGTGCTGCAGATAAAGGTGTGTGTATCTAATAGTCCTGTATCTAATAGACTGATGTCATATAGCTGTATGCAAAATGTGGAGTTATCTATGTCTTCTAATGATTCTGCCACGGCAATGGCAACTTCCTTTCTTTAAAACATACTGTAAATATGATGCACACTGGGAACATACGTAAGTAGTAAGTAAGAACATAAGTACTTACCATATAGTAGCTAACAAGTGCAAATTGTTAGCTTAAAATAAATCTAAACTTTACAGAAGGGAAAAGGATGGATGGGTCAAACAAACATGACCTTCACCCAGGAGGCCGCTGTTCATGTCCCATGTGAAACCAAAAGGCAAAACGTTGACTTATTTTAACTAAACTACGTTAGTACGAAACAACTTATTCTGTCGTTAAGGGTGTTGAGCTGATTAGCAGTATCTACTGCTCTCCCTGGCTGAAAGTTTCCCCGAGCATCACTGATGGGTGTGGCACACTCTCCATTCAGTAGTGTGCTCTGTTGCACCCTACCGAGTACTTAATTAAGTAGTAGTGTCAGTCATGCCTGCTGCGCTTTTATCCGTTTGGTGTTGACGTTGGTTGAAATGGAAAATGTGTTGTCAGCGTGCATCTCTGACTTGATGGAGATAATTGCTAATATACCCACAACCCCAATAATAACGATGGGGGGAAATTACAGTGCTAATTTGTTTTTAATAGCTACACAGTGCATCAATGTCTTTTCACCAAGGATGAGGATCCCTCTGAGTGTCACAGGTTTAACGATGAGTCATTTTTCTGAGGCACAAACCGTATGCTTGTGGGTTGTATGGATTTGAATAACACCTAATCTGACAGTGTGCTGTCACAACTCTCTGACAACTCCCCCACTTTCCTGACTTTCCTGACTTTCCTCTGTGATTCTACTCAAAAGTAACTTAATTCATCTCTCGCTATCCATCTATCAGCGCGTGGGTCTGTCTATCCATCTAAATATTTGTCCGTCACATATTCCTTTCGCTCTTTATACTCCCTCCCTCCCTCACTGTTTCCCTGTATCTTTCTGTCTATCTCTTAACCCCCCCCCTCCATATTTCCTCTCCGACTCCATCTTCCTCCTCACCGTTGGTGCTCCTCTTGTGGAGCTCCTCCTTGCCGTTCTTGCTGCTGCTGCCGGTCGCCGTCCTTCGGGCCGAGGAGCTCTTGCTCGTGTTCAGCTTCCCGGAGCCGCTACTTGACACCGAGCCGTCCTCCTCGCTTGGCAACCGCCTGCAGTATCCATGGCAACAGAGAGAGGCCAGGGAAGAAGGAGAAGGGAAGGCTCGTGAATCTCTTGTGTGTACACAAGCAGTGCATCATCTCACAGTTAATGCTGGCAACACACTGTTAACTTTAAAAATAATTAAAAAAACAAGATCATGGGTGTGCATATGTGTAATGGATAAAAACACAAATAATAGAAACTGTACCCCAAAACTACTATCATTCCAAAATATGAAAACCAGCTAGAATGTGAAATTCAAAGTAATGTAATTTAAATCCAAAATCAACAGCTTCAGCAAGACTGTATTGCCTGTGTTCCTTTTGTTGTTTTGTGAATCCAAGTTATTCTTTGCGTGCCTGAGCTTGGTCTTTACGGTAATTGTGAAAATACAAATAAGGAATTCTGTAGTATCACTGGTTTATAAAACCTTACTGCTGACAAGAGATTTATAGTACGCATTTACTGTAAATGAACATTGGCAAGCCTGTTAGCTCATTTGCTAGCCTGTACATCCAAAGCCAAATCTTGGAATTGGTGGAAAAACGAATTAGATACTAATAAGCCAACTACCTATCACCTTCTGACTCTAGTACAGGGGCCCAAGGGGGGCCAGTGGGGGGCCAGGCCAACCCTTTCCCCCCCTCTTGTCCCGCCCCTGGTTGCCAGACAACTGAACAATCTCATCAACGGTGCTGCGATTGTGGCTCATAAATGCTAACATTGCCTGCTAACTGGGCAAACCATACGACTCCTGTATTGTTGTACTGTACTGAAGTTCGTTGTAATATTTTGTAATGATGTAATAATGTTTTTTTATCGATAAAATCCCATCAAAGAAGCATGCTGTATGAAAGCACAGAAAATGTAGGGACATTCAAGCAGTGGTGGGCCGTCAGGGCCTTCAAGGCCTTCTCTGCTGGCCTAAACAGAATCACAAAGTTATAGCTATTTTATAATTTAATAATTTTTCATAAATACACTACATGTATTATTATTTTTTTTCCCATTAGCTTATTTTCTCATTGCACAGCTACTGTCTTCCTCAGTTGCTCTGCTTCCAGTGCAGCTTGTTTTAAGTAGAGCTTTTATCCAATCAGATTTCACCTCTGTGTCTCTAGGTAAGAAGAGAGGCCCGAGGCCTGCAGACTCACAAGTGCCTCCATGTGCAGTTTAAGTGAATGGGGACGATATTGTTGATTGTCATCGTGTTCAACCAATCAGATCTTTAGTTTGACATGTTGGGCGTATTCTTTGATGTGCCAGAGCCTGCTAGCTGGCCTAGCCATACATGATTGGTCAGTGGGCTAGCCTGACATGTTGGGCGGTGACAATCCCAATATCTGCTGCCTCTGTCAAGCGGACATTTTCAGCCCTCAAACGCATTAAAGCGTATTCAGGAAATACAACTGGGGAGGCTCGACTGTCTTCACTGGTGTCCATGAATCGAGAAGGACTTCTTACTGGAACTAAAACGCACGAATGTACTGAACAACCGTGAGATTGAACTCTTTGTTAACAAAGAAAGGAGGATGGACTTTGTCTTTAAATAGTGAACAGCAGCTCTGGTAAGTTAACTGCAGTAGTTTTAACTGCCATAAATATTATTTATGTCATTATAGTTTATATTATATATTATTATTTGTACAACTTGTTTTTATGAAGATGGATTTTCGTTTGGTTTTCTATGTGATAGGAACTATTGTTACGTCCTATGTTGCGCTGGGGACACATTTAGCCGGTGCACAGCAACAAGAAGACGCGCAAAGTTAAGTTTAAGTTTTTAAGTGATCTACTTTGAAGATTCATGTGTTTTCAAGTGGACTCATTTTCCCTCTCGGTGTTGACAGACGAATAAATCCGTCAGTAACAAGAACTATGGAGTCGTGTATTTCCTGGAGGGAGTGATAGGAGAGTTACTACTCTGTTAATTTGTCTATCGTGTCGTTTTCATGATATGGGTAATATTGTTCCCTCTGATATGAATAATATTTGAATGGCCCGTGCTCTTGAGTGTGTGGCGGAATGCGTGTTTTAGCTGAAATGATTTTGACTAAATGCATTGTTCGTTAATGCTGCCGCATCCCGTCATGCGGGTATTCATGTATCTGCACTCTGCAGTTAGTGTACCTGTGTTGAGCTTCATTTTTACGAGTGAAGGCCCAGGTATAAAATGCACGGCCCGCCACTGCATTCACGGCAAACTGAAAGGACAAGTAGAGCAGCAACAATCCTGATTTTGTCGGGCAGGTTCTTCAACAGCCAAGGGCCTTGATGGAAACAGCTCAGTATGCATGTATGTCACACACACACTTGACTCTAGAAGAGTCAATACACTCAAGCAGAAATATATATGAAGACATAGTTTGTTCTTGCCTCAGACAAACCAGGCACGTATACCACGTACAGGACACTCTCTCACACACACACACACACACACATTCACAGCCTTGGGGCATGTAAGCCGCAGCAGCTACACAACGTGGCAGGCCTGTCAACAGGTGGTGCGAGATGCACAAATCAGCGAGACCGGACATTACAGAGCCACAGGCGAGGCCGACACCCTGTGTGTGAATACACAGACACACACACACACACACACTCACCATTCACACGGAGTGCAGCCTGAGCAGCGGTCAATCGCTGGCCGGGTTGCAGTAAAAGTCATGAGGTATTGAAGCGAAGAGCCGGAGGGATGGAGGAGAAATAACAGTGTGTGTTCCATGTAAATTTGTGAGTGGGAAGGCCAGAGAGCGGAGCAACAGAATCGATAATCACGCCGCTGGAATGTAATGTTCATCTCCGTGCCTCTCCTCTCTCTCTTTTTTTTCGTTTGTGCCTCACACACTGTAGCTCTCGGGAGGATGCAGTGAGCAGGATGAATGCTCCAGTCCTTCGCCCCGTGGTTAGCATTCAGTCTGCACCTTTCTCTTCTCTCAGACAAGTGAACAATCTGCAGCTGTTGTTTGCAACACAGTTTCACCTGCTTGAGGTGCAGATCACACCCCTCCTGCTGTGTCGAGAACACAGCACAGTTGATTTGACTACAATTATCTTTGTAGGGAAACTTATCTTGTTTTAAGAAAATACACAAAAGACTAAATGAAATAACTCGCAGACAAATTATGATTAAAAGTAAGTGTTTTTTGTAATACGTACAGATGGAGCTACATGATATTAAATAATTTTTTTGGTGTAACAGGGTCATGGACCATATGCCTTTTTGGAAACCTATATCGTCTGTATTAATATAAAAGTGACCAAAATATTGTTTAGTTTGAACACGTCAAAATTGTATTATTGGGAATATCAAATCTTGTACTTTTTACATATTTTACTATATTTGAGTTACTATGTGAATGTGTGGGAGACATACATACCAACATATTTAATGAAAAATGAATGGGATGATATGAAATATAGAGTAATATTTATGTTTAGTGGACTGCCATTGGTTGTAGTTTCAGGGACCTGGTGTTGTTTATGCTGACTCATTTCAAGACTGCCATGACTCACTGGGCTATTTGAATAGTGCAAAGCAATCTTTAATGTAGCCTTTAATTAGTTAAAGGCTGTCTATGGTTTCCATCCAAATGTATTTTTGAATGCTTGTTTCCATCCACGACCAGTATTTGATTACTCAGAGTTGGTTATCGGAGATAAGCAGTTGCATGCTCAGCATTTATTCACTCAATCTGTTTTCATTTCACTTTGTCACGTGCTTTGCTTTGGATACACCAAATGTTCCACCTCAGCCGAGCAAAAAAATAAATAAATAAAGATTCTTTCAGATTTTCTGCCTTTCCACCCGTTTATGCGCCAATTAAAAACATGCATCAACCTACTGTATGCCTGTGTTTTATAAATCAATCCCTTGTTCACTCATTCACTACTCCATATGATGCGATCAACAGTTTAGTCTATAGTGAGCAGTAAAATGAGATTTCAAACACTTACTAATTATCATCATTTAGCATCCCTGACTCGTCTAGAGTCACATCTGTGAAATACAAAGAGAGTGATTTCGAACATAGCTTATGTCTTTATCATCTATTTATTTTGACAACTGGGCATGTGGTATGTAGGAATTTTTATTTTTCTCCCAGCTTCTTTTCAATCGTGGGTAAATTCTGTTTAAAATGGCATGGGATAACACACTGAATTGACTTAATTACAGAGTGAATGAATATTTTTAGCTATGCAAGCAGCGTGGCTCTACAGATGGCACATGAAATGTCTCAAGAACAAACAAATATGGCGCAAACATCCATGTTCCCCACTTTAACAGTAATTATTTTGGTAATCAAATAACTTTTCCTCTAACTTCATCGCCAGGATACCAAACACCTGTAAAACTAAAGACATTCCCATCAGCCTCAACTGTACTTTAATGCTAAACATCGAACGTTAGCTTCTGAAATCTGTTTACTCACTATCTATATTGAGTATCCAATAGGGATACTTAATGAGCGAATGATTTCAGACACAGCTTCAGTGAGGTTGTCTTGTTCAGCTCATCCATCTTTACTGCCGTGGGCACTTTCCCTTTCAACCTTTTTTTTTAATCTTCTGATCTAGCACACCGAGCCTGTTTGTGCATGTGAAGAGAGAAAACACAAGTCTCACTCTCCGTTCAGTTACCACAATAAAGTGCAAGAATAATTGCATCCTTTGTTGTTTTTGTGGTGCAATATTTCCCCTCTCGTCCCATCGCGCTCCACTCGGCACTGGTTAGAGGATGAGATACCACCTCATCTCCTAATTAGTGGACACCCAGGTGGTATATAGACGGATATATATATATACACATAAACATAGACATATATATATATATATATATATATATATATATATATATATATATACATGATGGTAAAGCTTATTATTGTACCATGCCAGCTCTTCGGGCATTTTACACTGTCATCATCGTTACGCTGAACGGGTCCCTCTGGCCATAGCCGAGGTTATAAATATACATGTGTTTATCCTCCTCGAGAAGCAAAGCACAACTAATCCCACCTCTATTTGGTTTCCGTTTAGCGGCGTGTAAATATGAGGCACCGTCTTGTGCACGCGTTTCTGAATTTGCATTTCTGTGAGAGGAGGCATGCTGCATCTCATTTATGACTCCCAAACTTGCCGGAGGATAGATGTCACCGCTGAATGCCGGGCTGGTGTGTGGGTGTACCTTCTTCTAGGAGAGAAATGTCTGGGAAGTTTTAAAAAATAAAACAATATAAATATAATGTTTTCATCACTCTCTTCTTAATGCTTTCTGTTTCGAACAGATTAAAACTCGTAATCCCTGCGAAGTCTGTTGGGAATAGGACTGTTTGCACATTTTGGTATATACATTTTAAACTGTGCGATTGCGACAGATGTTTACAAATCATATTACAAATCACACTTTTAAAATAGAGGACAGTAACAAAGAAGATTAGTGCAGGAAGCATTGGCTAGTGCAGAGACAGATGAAATATATGGACTCTAAATGAAATGCCAAATTGAGACAAATTACATAAAACATAAAGATTAGCAGCAGTCCCCCTACATTTTACAAATACCTATCATCCCGGCTCTAATCTATATTTTATCCCAGACATACAGTGCACCAGTCTAATCCACTTTAGGTTCTCGGTGGCTGCGAGGATGAATGGACATCTGTGTAGCTGACAGTTTAGGTCATGACAAGGATTAGCTATTTTAGTTTGAAGCTGGTAACTGATCGGTGCGCTTGAATTTTGTCTCCACTTTGAAAACAAAACAACTCAAATATCATTCAGTGAACTTTCAGTAAAAGTAAGGTACCAACACTTAAATCACGATTGCTTCTCAACTGCTTATTGTTCTGGGTCCGAGGGACATCAGGCTCGTTTTTTTCTGAAGACAAATTCTTTTTGCATTTATTTTTCCTGTAGATAATTATCTGCACACTACCTAATGGATTTGTAAGTCTTCCCCCCCCCCGAAAGTCAGTCAGGGTTGCAATATTTGGCAGCATCTAATTCCATCTCACTCGCATTTCCAAAATATGTGTGGGCGAGAGCATTTATTCATTTTCAGGAAGTATTCAAATCCAGCGCCTATGATTCTTGCTAATGAGGACAGTTTCCTTTAAAAAAAAATTTTTTTTACAGAAAATTACGAGAAAATCTTAAAAATCCAAAAATGTTATTCAACCACAGAATCACCTGGACTTAAAAAGGTGAATCTCAGTTTGTACTTCCGTGGCTTAAACAATCTTGACACACCTATGCAATGCAGGTGCATCTGTGTGTCGGGAGAAGAGCCGAAACATCTTTTCAATAGAGAAAAGCCTTCAGTGTCTTTGCTCTTCTATAAATTATGAAATACTCTCTAGTTCAAAAATAACTGAAGCTCTTGCAGCATCTACATTAACCTCTTTAGGAGCCGCTATTGTTTTGTGTGTGATTGCTCTCCGTGTCGCATCACACACACTTAAACCACGCCCGTGGCTGCCAGTAGCTCCTCGCGGGACGCTGCTTCGTCTGAAACCACTCAAACGCATCACATGATGCCGGACAAGACGGATATTCGTGTGATCTCACGAGAATCAAGCTGCCTCGCAACGTACACTGTGAATCATTCCAAGTAATAACCCCCCCCCTACCCACAGCAGGTTCTTACACACAAAATCTTTGAATCATTTCTGTATATTTCATTCTAAAATCTCTGGTGTTAAACCAGTAAAAATCTGTTAACGGTGCTTAAAGGAAACCTTTCCAACCCACCAGAGATATGTGTCAGACCATGGCTCAGATATGTGTCGGCCTGTTAACAGCTCAAAATGACTGTTGCAGTTATCTATTCATGCTAAAATGCTCCATGTGGCACCTTTACTTCTCTTTTGCTCTTGCAATCAGTGTGTCAGCACTGTCAAAATCAGCAGTTCTAAAATCCTAGTACGTTGCTTCATCTAAATATGTGTGTAAATCCATTTTGTCTTCTGACTGTCTCCAAACAGCTTCTTGTTAACACTGGACTCATCTTCAGATCATATCAATCTGTGCGCTGCTTGCTGTTGGCTTCTCTCTGGCTTAACACTGCGATGCACGAACAAACACTGATGTCTGGTCCCGCTAAAAAGCTCGGGGTTGTGTCGCCGGCATGTACACCGACTGAAACAGCTGCTCGTGGAACTTTGTGGTTCCCCCTTCACTGGGCTTCCAGCCGGGGACAATATGTCTGCTGAGCTCAGGCTGATTTGAACGGGCAGGCTTTGCCAAAACATCTACGTTTGTATTGAATTATGTATGATGATGTCAGCAGTGTGATGGAAGTGGCCTCTTTTCTGGCATTCATCACAATTGAGTATTAATGACTTTTGTTTGTTGCCACAGCAATCAGTGACAGCAAAGCGGAATCCCCAAATTCTCTCCCCGCCAACGGTTGATTGTTCTGAAACTCATAATCAGAGTCAAATTTTGAAGTCTTTAAATATGCAAACTGGTGTTCTGTAAAGGTTCCAAACCAAATTATTGCAAACAATATTTGGGTTTCAAAGCTGACACCCATACCAATGCTTTTAGTTAGTAGAAATTGAAATAACTTTTAGCTGAACGAATTAATATTTCAACATCAATAATGGTTAAAATGACCGTAACATGAAAGGGGACGGTCTTGACAAACTAACGGGAGAGTTATCACTCTGTTATCACAACACTGTTGTTGGGAAATCTTTATTTCTGTATATCGGTATCGGCATTCAGACAAAATTAGTTGGATGTATCGGCATATCGGATATCAGCAAAAAATCTAATATCGTGGATGATAATAATGACTTGCTGATATCCAAATTGTGAGCTACTGTACTACACTACTATAAACTACTAAACAGACAGATCAGAACACATTTAGGCAGCCAGGAACCGTCTTACCCTCCTTTGTGTATGTCAGCAGATGGAGGCCTCTTGCTGGCGGTCCCGTCCTGGTGGACCTTCTTATCTAATGACAGCGACAGTGGAGCATCTCGTACAGGCAGCCCCAGCACCAGCGTCTCCTTGGTAACGGAGACTGCGTCGTCACCGGTTCGACCCATGTGCTTCTTGGCGTAGTCAAAGCCCTGGACAGGCTGGCAAGGGAAAAGGATAACACACACCAGGAGTCAGAAAAAACAAGGTCCCAGCTACTGCAGCTTGTAGATCAATCCATGCAGGAGCTGAACTGTGGAGCATACTTTTAAAAACGTTGTATTTCTTTTGTTTATAAAATGTGCTTTTGTTTTCAGTTTGCCTGTTGGATTGATGGACCAAAAGCCACTCGATGCATAAAAACAAGCAGCGGGTTTTCAGGAAATGAAGCACATGCAAAGACAGCAAAGGGCAACACAAGATACAGTTCCACAGTGCAGTTTTTCATCTTTACTACACAGCACAGCCTGGTAAATGCTATGAAAGTACTGGAAGTACTGTCAAGCCACAATAATGGGTGACAAAGCAGCCACAACATATCTAGCACACACCACAATGCATGTGTAGCAAACTATAGCTAATGTTGGTAAGAGAGTATCAAAATGGTATGGAGTCGCAAGATAAATTCAACAGTCAGAGCACACAACAGCTTACAGATTCACATAGTGTGAATGTTATTTCCCAAGAAATTTTTTGAGAAAATGCTTTGTGAAAACAAGTGTTCGGTCTGCTTAGCAGAGATAGAGGGCACCATCAAAAATTAAAAAATGGAATAAAATGAATTTCTGCCCCTTGGGACATGCGATTTGCCGCAGCAGAACAGAAACATCCAATTCCCATTCAGTTTCACCAAATAAATGGTGCCAAATTTGCTTCATCTCGTTTTACAACATAAAATGCAGCCCTAGAAATACGAAACAGTAATGCATCAGTAATGCAGTTGTGGTTATAGCATGATGTAACGCTGTCCTTCTAAATCAAAATAAACCTGCTGTGTGGAGTAAAATTAACTACTTTTTAATGCAGCAACAAATGGATTAAGTCTGTTGTAACTGCGATCTGATCGACAGTAAAGAGCTGGACAGCTGAACGGATGACAGAGCTGCTTACAGCTAACATGACTTAGTCTCCTGAATAATAAAGTAAAAACCTCCAAGATAAGCGTTGCCTCAATTTCAGATAAAGGTAATTGAATGAACCTCCCTCCACGGAAGCTAGTTTTTATCACTCTCCGAACACCACGGCTGGCATAATGAAAAAGTTGGATAAAAAATAAATAATAAAGCTTAACAGCACCTTTGAAGTCAGGGGTTTTGGCATAGAGAGACAAAGAGAGAGAGAGGCAGCCGATTATGTGTTTTGCTAAAGCCTCCCAGGCCTGGACACATTCTTTGTATTGCTTAATGCCTTTCGCATTACGGAATAGAGTACGAGAGGAGGGGGGGAATAAAGGCCCCATTTAAGTTACACAACTAATGAGCCGAAACCCAGATTTTTTTTTTTTGCCTTCTCTTTTCTATTTTTAGCGGCCCCGAAATTGGGACGCCTAATGCATTTGATGATGCATGCTAAATTCAGAGTGCATGTGAGGTTAGGCAGCGTTGGCATCCGGCTGACGGCGCTGTTAATAATCCATCAGTCATACACACCGCTGTGCCATCAGCTAGATCAAACACACGAGGCTGCAGCCGCGGATGAGTGTCAGGAAATTGATACACGCTAGTATGGAACGCACACACACATTGACATTAGAATGATAGAGGGAGAGAGAGAGAGCGCACCATGGCATTATATATGGATCGTGTGTGGTAGTGCATGCACCTTGTACCCGCTGAAGTGATGTATGTTGACAGTTTTGACTCTATCGTGTGAAAGATGCATGGAGAGCGCAAACATTAATTTGCCTACGGCCTCGTGCTGTTCATAGGTTGAGGGGGAGCTTAGCTGCTTTGCGTGTTTGTGACGAGCGAACAAAGGGCAGCAGGCTCGGCAGGAGGCGGGTGGTGCATTAAATGTGCCGCTCCCTCCACCCAATATGCATCATGTGGATGGATTTATGAGGAGCAAACATTAGCGTCGGGGGCGTTGAACTAAGAGTGACGACCTGATGCACACTGCACGTCGACAGGAAGAGACGCGCCATTCAGTGGCTGGTGGGTAATGGACGTCATGAAAGGGGACAGTATGGATTCTCAGAAATGACAGGGCCGACGGGTGTAACCTTGAAGAGTGCGCATGACATTTCGTGACACGCATGTTACCGCACTGGCTCAAGGTCTTTTCTCTTTCTGTCTGTTCTTTTCTCTTGTCTCACTCTTTCCTATTTGTCTCAGCCTCTTCTTCCTCTCTAAACCTCCTTTCCCTTTCTCCACCACCATCCCTCCCTCTAGTTCCACCGTCCACTGACAACGTGTTGACTTAACAAATGGCCATCTTTCATCTTGTGTGAATGAGATTTAATGGAATGAGTTTAATGAAGTCTTTGGCCTGCCTCTGATCAGTCTGTCAGGGATGGATGGTGGTTTTCTTCCACATCCGATCAGACCAGCGACGGAGAAAAAAAGAGCGGGAGAGAAGAGTCCAACCATGTCTTTTACTGAAAGATGTCATGTGAAGTGACCGTGTGCACGTCCCGGCTGCACCACCAAATTATCCACACTTATTTTCCCCGCCCACTCTGTCAAACAGAAGCTTCTCCTCTTCTCCTAATTTTAACTCAGAGCAACAGCCAACAGCAGCTTGATGAGGTACAGCAGATGGACAAGATATGCTCTACTCCCCCCGCAGCCATATTGATTTAGATTCAGCTCTAGCAGGGCGAATAGTGGCACACAGAGCGGCGTGCCAAAAAAAAAAAGAGTGGGTACATTAAAGAAGTGAAAAAAGACACAGCAGGGTGAACTGGGGCGCACAACAGCACTGGTTTGATAAACTCCTCCCGGGGCAGGTGTGGGGCATGATGCAGCA
The DNA here is from genome assembly GCA_032191485.1 of Leptoclinus maculatus. NCBI lineage: Eukaryota > Metazoa > Chordata > Actinopteri > Perciformes > Stichaeidae > Leptoclinus > Leptoclinus maculatus. The sequence continues at coordinate 5,566,737 of JAVDOI010000007.1, forward strand.
AACTGCAAAAATACCTAGAGGCCTTCAAATGGCAGCCACTGCATTGTACTTCCATTGAACAGCTTACTAATGAAAAATGGATTGCCTCTACTTTCGCTGATTCCGCCCTCTATTGTTCTCCACACGGAAGCCGGCTATCTGAGGCTCTCACGCATAAACAAGGAGCCACAGAGGGAGCAAAAGCCATTTTGAAGAATGTTCCGACTGCGCAGCGGACGTGCAGAGTGATGAGGTCAGCCGCACTCACTCTTTAATGCTTAGACACACATGCAGACCTAATATAAACCATAGTATCGATCAGCAGCAGCTTTAGTTTGTCCTGCATGGTGACTGATGGCGAGAGTGGGCTGGGAGCAGATCACACGCATGAATAAAGACACACAAATAAACACAGGAGATCAATTTAATGGAGTCTACTATTTTTGCTTAGGGTTCTGGTAAGTATTCATGTAATATTGACTGCAGTTACAAAAGGCTTCAATGCATTGTGATCAGATCTCAGTCAAGTGTAAATGTCCCTGACTACGAACTTACATAATAAAATCTGATTGGTCAAGTTTTCAATCATCGACTGATTGTTGTATCATGGTTTGTTTGGGGGGTGGAGGTTGCTCAATGATCCCTTTCTGTTCAAGCTTTATAGTAAAAGTAAAAACGACACAATGATAAATTAAATGGAGAAAAGTCTTGATGAATTGAAGTAAATGGATGCCGCTTTACAAACAGCAAACTACATGAAAACATCCGTTTGCTCACACAGCTTAATAATATTAGCACTCACTACTTCCCAAGCATGTGCACCCCCACCAAAACCTTGTCTGCCGCGGAGGCATGCGAGAAATTCAAGATAACACGACGAGTAACTGATATACAAATTATCATTTTTGGGGTGACGTATTCCTTTAAAGAGTAATCCAACGCTAGGCTGAAAATCTCTGTTTAAATGTTGCAAGTCTGTTTCACCTCCCACTTCGGACCCAACCACAACCATGAGTGATGCTGGGTGTGGCCAAAAGTTAGGTTTAGTTTTGCACCTGTTACCGATTTTATGATTTCCTGGGAGTATGTTGAGTAAGAAAATGCGGTCAAAATCCACAACACAAAGCGCTAAAGCCAAAGGAAGTAAATCAGGTGGGTATCTTCCAACATTACAGTCTTTAAAGTATGACATTCCCTTGTTTTACTAATCCCTCCCCTGGAGCTCAGCTTAAAACTAACAACGACACAGAAAGAGGGACATTACCTTTTGAAGAAGCGGATTTTGGCTCTTAGACTGGAATCACCTTTAGAAAGGGATCCTTGTGCTTTTCCTGGGTGCTGAGGGGTCTAAGATGCTGACCACGTTATCGCAACGTCCCCAGTTTGGGTAGACTATCACCTCAATTACTGCCACATATCAGAGTGTTTATCGTCTACAAAAGCCCAAAAACACGGCCAGTATGGACAGCGGGACCCATTACAGCGACCAGTAAGTCTTTCAATGCACACGTTTGGTCTTATTTTAAAACAAGAAAAATGTTTTAACCTGTGCTTTAATCAGGACACTCGAAGTGTTTAACTCCAGTTTGCCACATAAGCTCTTCCCAACTGAAATCCTCACTTACTCATACATGCCACTGCTTGGGATTGGAGGAGGGTAAATACCGCTGTGGATAAGAACAGTGATTGCAGCCTCACGGCACCACTTAACAAATCTAATATTTCGGGACTCTTTAATATTTGATGCGCTCTCTCGCAAAACACGGCATAATGTTAAATGTTTACAAAGGGTCGTGAAGGCAAACAAGACCTTAGAGCTGGGAAATGTAAATGTTGATATAATAACGTAGTATAAGGAGATACAGTAAAGCGGGGACAACATGTATTTGGGGTGTTTACACCCTGCTGTGCTTTTGACACCCGCTCTGTTACAAAAAATGTCCTGCCTTCCCACCCATCACTCCATCCGATAATTCCCCTCACTTTGCCTCTCGAGGGATAAAGACGGGAGAGGCTGGACCGAAATAACCTGCAGATCCGCTGACATGCTCCACCACAGCAACAGTAACCATGGCTCTTTGTAATTCAAAGCGTTTGAGCTATTTATTTTTTCATCCCTTCTCTGTGGCCATTGCTCTGGGTGAGGCACATAATTCAGTGGAGAACCTCATACATCAAAAAAGGAATTGGGTTGGGGGTCCGTGTTGGTTTCCTGCTGAGCCAATGTGGGATGAGAGAGGCTTCATCTGAGAGGATAAAACGGCTGGCTTGAAAGGGAAAGGAGCTGGCAGATAGGCAGTCTAGGCCGATGACACAAGCTTGAGTCACTTTTTATGGATGCTACACAAATAAAAATAGATTGGTCTGGTTCGCAGGTTTTAATCCTTCCTTTCCGCTATTCATGTTTATGAGCCCCCGGTTAAAAAATGGCTTCTTCTGGCCGGCAGATTTCAGCTCATTTGCCTGTTTTTACGAGCTTGTCCCTCCTTGTTAATTCAGCCAATCGACTCGAACCAAAACAATTTAAATCTTGAGGGGCGTGCTTGTGAATTTTACACCCCTATTATTTTTGTTGGTTTTTTTTACACCTTTCCTCACTGCCCCCTCCTCTCTCCTCCTATTGATATCCTACAGCCAGTGAGGATGGAGGAATAAGTCATGTCCAAAGCACAGTAGCCACATGCACAAGTTTACCCAGCAACAACAACAGGCAGCACATACAGAAATAAGCAGCCCACAAGGCACTAGTCGATCAGCAAACAACACAGCAACCCATTCATTCAATAATGCATTCAATAGTTAGTTCAGTAATCCACCCAACCAGGGTCTAGTGAATACCTGGTGGTGGTAACTGCCCTCCCTTCGATATGAGGTCTAAACAGGGAGAGAGTTGGAAGTTCAAGGTCATGCAGGGGTTAAGATAATTACAGCATAGAATAGAGTACAATGAGAGATGATAGGATAGGATAGGATAGGATGCGTTCAGTTTTCATAGCTTGGCCATCACACCTATCTGTGTTAATAACATTGTTATAATCAAATAAACTGCTGGTATCTGGGAAGATTTTTTGACATTGCTAAAAAAAAAGCAGTGCGACTGACCACGAAACATGAGCAGTCAGACGATCAGGTTTTAAAGGATAAGGCAAATGTTTTTTGGGTTTTTCATCATTGTAAATAAATCCTATGAATAGACCAAAACAGACGACCTGCTGGTTTTTGACCTCCCTACTCTGTTTCTGGCAATCAGACCTATTCAGAACTCCTTGGTTCCTACTGAAGTGGTAAATCCTTAAAAAACGGGTTACAATCATAGTTTATTTTTTTCCCCTGTAAGGGCTTGTGATTTCTTAAAACAGCTGGGCGGTGTAGGTTTTAGCAAACATTACTCAAACAAGACTAAAATGTCTATTTGCTGGGGAACTATTATCATCCACGTATTAGTACACATTTGGTGCTCTAGTAGCATTTATGGCAGCAGGACGGTGTTTTGGGGATTGTTTCAAAATAAACTGAAGTTTACATGTTCATGGCCCTGGAATAAGGGAGGATGTCGCCCATTGCAACAGCGTGAATATTGGTCTTTCCACGGGATTTGGTGACAATAGGTACAATATCACCAGTCTTATCATTTAATCAGACGGACCACATTTTTTTGCACAAACTACAAAGTGTAGCCATCAAAAGTGTATGGAAGAGTTCCGATGGACCACTACGACCTGCATGACAAGGGTCACATGACCAACGGAAACGGCCATCTCTTCAGCAGGCCAGGTTCGTTAGCCTTACTAGCTTATCTACTAGCAAGCCATTAGTGGTCGGCCATCAGTAAACATACTAACAGTTGAATCTCTCCCCACAGTTTACAGACCGACTTCCTAGTTCAACTTACCGCATCATACAGACTGTAATTGTTCGAGCACATAGTTAACAACTAACAACATTTAGATTTTTGGTTTTACCTCAAAATAAAATAGTTTTGATAATCTGGCTAAACAGTTGTTGCATGTTCTGTTTATTCGTTTACACAGAACAGCACTGCATTATGGGTACACTTTGATTTCAGGCTACAAAGGCGTAATTGCTTGCTATATATTACACGTGTTGGTGTAATCATAACATTGAGAAGATTCCTTTGCTGGGTATTGAAAGTTTGACCAACCAGAGCTCGGTCAATAGACGGTTTAATCTTGCCGGAGCAGCAGTCTAATCATGATATCAAATGTCAAACACACTTCAGGATTATGGAATTCTGATCACAACCGAGTCACGTCAAGAGCCTCTTCAGAACAAAATGAGGTTGGCAATCTTATCGCTTGTTTAACACTTCACTGACTGCAGTGACATAAGCAGCTGTTGTTCTGGCGCCATGCGCCGCACCGTGACCCGATCCGATCCAACCAGCTGGTGGCAATCTAGTCCACACGCGCTCATTTGAAATGATTGATTCTTATTCAAACTCAAATGAGCTGATGTCGAGCGAACGCTGCTGTCGCAAAAGGCCCAACATCACCCTAAGGTTCACTTCCACTACACTGAGCCCTGTCCATTTTTTTCCCTCGGCCGATTAGCCTTCAAAGCATGCATGATTAGCGATGACCACGGGCTATTGGGCAGCAAAAGAACAAATGAGCCGGGCCCGCACAGATTGGATTATATTTTTCTGACCCGGAGAAACAACTTAACACAATCGCTTTGCTGTGTGACGTGTCACTCATTCAGAAGTTATGTAATCTTCATTGAAATATCACTGCGGAATTGGCTTCTGGGAAAAGTTAAGGTGAAGCAGTGCTGTCTGAACATGTTGGGGTGAGACTTGGGGAGGACACAACTGATTATTATTAATAATAGAAGACAATAGAAAGAAGAACAAGAAGACGGTACATAAGGCAGTAAACAAGAGCAGGAGAAAGGGATACAGTTGGACGACTGAATTTGACGGTCTTACCTTGGAGCGCGTTTTGAAGTTCCTGAAGGCGCCAGTTTTGAAGATGACCCTGTTCCTCTTGCACAGAATGAAGGACACCATGACGATCACCACCATCAACAGGAAGAGAGGCGTCAGTACGGCCATGATCCACAGGTTGCTGGGCGGCGTCTTTACCACAGCTACAAACACACAAGTATCATTCCTCAGTATTTGATTGTGCATCATTCCTGAGCGGTGGATCCGCTAAATGACCCTCCAGTGATTACAAAGCACACACTTTGCAACGAAATGACAAGCAGAAATAAATTCTGTTCACCACAATCAAGGGCGTCATTTCCTCTGGGGATGAGGGGGGGAAATATATGCTCTTCGTTTTTTTATAAAATCCTATTTTTGTTCCTCTCGCTTTTATAGTTCAAGTTAGATTTACAGTTCCCACTTCTCTTAAAACATCTGTGGAAATACAGAGGAAGAAGGAGCTGATGGGCTGGAAAGATACTGCAAACTCATTTGTGTGTGTTATTGATAGTTGCTAAGCTCCGAGAAAAATGGTCAGCGAAAGAAGCGGCAACAATAACTAACAATAGCACTTGGAAGTCTATTTCCACATCAATGGCAGTGAAGGACAGTGCTCGGTTTAGTGAAGATGCACCTGCATTACTTGTCCATTAGGCACAAGGTCCATCAAAAATAGAACAATTACATTTGTATAATTACATTTCATAATATTGTGTTATTTTCCTGATGGATATAAATATGTAAAATGGCATAAAAAGCAATCATCATCTCCATACTTTAGTTTGTTTGTGTGCTGGGAGGTGGGTTTTTTTTACTCCTGGGAAGAACAAGGCCAACAGTTTCCCCTGTTCCCTTATGCTAAGCTAGGCTAACCATCTTCTGGCTGTAGCTTCATATTTAGCGCACAGACATGAGAGTGGTATCAATCTTCTCATCTAACTCTCAGCAAGAAAGCAAATTAGCTTATTTTCCCAAAATCTCAAAATTAGTATTTAACTGGCACCAAAATTGCATAATATAGACAGAAATGTTATAAAAGAAAACAAATTTGTAGACTTGAAATCGACATCCAGAAATAAGCTTTAAATTACAACATAAAAAACGTGCTTGTTTTTTGCTTGAATATCTTTTTTAAATCATCTTTCTTTGAGCTCCCCTTGCCAAACACAACTTGCCAAAGAGATGTGTTTTCATTTGAAGGACTAATGCAGTTTGTTTCTACTGAGCCGGTTAAGGCATACTAAATACATTTTACAAGAACATTGTGTTCGGTTCCCGGCCTGAGCACTGTTAGGAGGGGCTGGAAAGGCTTGTTGTTGGTACCTCTCCAGTTTCTTAATTTTAGACTCTGGGGAAATCTGAGGGAGAAACGGTGAGAGGGAACGCTTTGTCCTCATCAGCAGCTAAGTCTACACAACTACAATTTTCTGAATGCGAGTTTGAATTTGTATCGATATTCTGAAGCTTGATTGGGTGCACACTGTAGGGCATTGTGGAAATGTATGGAAAAACAAAAACCTACGCAATGTCACGGTAAGCCCGGGCTGCTACATTCAACAGATACATCCTTAAGATGTCCGGCAATGTGGTGTCTCTGCTGAATGAGAAGTGTGTTCTGTGAGTTGCATCTAAAATATCTATGTAGCCATTTCTATAATGGCTACATGCAAATGACAATCTGTGTAAATATGTGTGTAAATATGCAAAAGGAAAACAGAGAAGAGTCCTATTTTTAAGCCTATTATTTCTATAGCTGGAATAAATCAGCAAGTACATGAACAAATGGGAATAGAACATATGTGCATATTTTGATATTGAATTTCAATGTCAATAAACCATGCATTTATTTTAAAAACATGATGAATAATTGATACAAATAAGACTTGGATTTAAAGGAATAGTACAAAATGTTGGGAAATATGCTTGTATGCTTTTTTTTAACAGAATGAGAAGATTGACACCTCTCACATATCTGTACGGAAATATGGAAATGCAGCCCCCAGCAGGTCAGTTTAGCTTCGCATAAAGACTAGAACCAGGGGGAACAGCTCCGTCTGAGGCTAAAAGAAAATCCTCCAAATTAACAGGTGACTTGTTTGTTGAATCTGCACACAAACCAAAATTTAAAAACAACCGTTTGCCAGTTTACAGGGGGTTACTACGAAGAATTTCTCAACCGACAGTGCACCTCTCAGAGAAAATATCCACCGCTAATAGAAATGTTATCCATTTACTTAAAGGTTCAGTGTGCGGGATTTAGTGCGATTTATTGGCAGAAATTAAATATCATATCCATAACTATGTTTTCATTAGTGTATAGAGAGGCAAAGTCCCTTTACTCATCCCCCATGAGACTTTATTTTGGAAAAAATATGTACGGTAGTCAACTGCGAGAATGAAGCTTTTTTTCAATTTCAATGATTTTTCAATGATTTTTCAATGATTTTTCAATGATTTTTCAATGATTTTTCAATGAGATTTTTCAATGAGATTTTTCAATGAGATTTTTCAATGAGATTTTTCAATGAGATTTTTCAATGAGATTTTTCAATGAGATTTTTCAATGAGATTTTTCAATGAGATTTTTCAATGAGATTTTTCAATGAGATTTTTCAATCGATGTTTGCTTGACGAACTGCTTGCACATTGTACGTGACCAACATTGGCCGTTACCTTGGCTTGCTAGCTAGCTAGTTAGCTTAGCTATGTTCCACGCACAAATGTACAGCAAGATAACAAGCTTACGTTCGGCCTGCACTTGCACGAAGTATCCCAGTGTCAGAGCCATGGTCTGGGAGTCCAGACTGCTGAGGGTCTTGGCAGCGGTGGATCCAGTGATGGGTGCCCCGTTCAGCTGGGTGTAGTAGGTCATCTCTGCCGGGTTCTTGGGACCAGGCAGCCGACGCATGCTCACCATCTGGAAGAGGACAAACTAAGTGTCCAACATCTCCGGCTGATAATGGCATTTTGTAAACAAAGAGCGTCTTAGGCATAGTCTATCTTGTTGCATGTGCAACATTTCATCTATAGCCAGACTGATGGCATACACAATCCTTAATCTCATCAACACCAACAGACAAATCACTTCCATATCTACAGTGGCCCAATCACAATTCTGAATCGGCTCGGCTGCTTTGATCATGACGAACCATTTGCTGCGAGATAACTGCACTTGGGGAAGACACTCGAGAATAACTGAGTCACTTGAAGTCTCAATTTCCTTTCATCATACATCAAACGTTTTTTTTTTTTAATTTTGACGAACACGGTTTAATCAAGTCTGGTAATTTCATTTTGTCATAAAAAGAAAGGATGTGTGATATTAAATGGCTGGATGATTCCCTCCCCCCTCTCCTTCATTTCTGCAGCAATAAAACTGGTCATCTGTGACTTCCCATGAAGGCTCGAGGGTGTGTGAGGCATAAAGCCCAGGAAGAGTCAGTCGTCTTAATTTGCTCAATATGGAACACCGGGCAGGGGAGGGAAATCATAACAATAATAACATACACACAAACCTTTGTACTTCTGTGCTTATAAATGCCTTATTTCAATCCCTAATCTTCACCCCTCAGTATTAACCCAATCTAATGCCAACATTGGCTTATTTTTAAGTGACCATACTCTCTTAGAACAGTACAAACATATCACATTATTATTATTTTCCATGGTGTTCATTGGCTGCCAGTGGTTTTATTTAATAAACGATGAAAATCTACTTGCAAAAGACTTAAGATATGTTTAGCATGTATTAAAAAAAACTTTTTGTCTCATCATCATTAATTATTTGCCTATTTATGTGTTATGTTTGAGATTGTGAGGCAAAGCAGGGACAGTTTTCAAAGACTCTGACATGTTATGGGCAACCTTTTTCTATGCAAGTAATTATCAAATTTACTGTACGGCTACAAGTAATAATTATTTTCTTTATCGATTCATCTGCGGAATATTTTCTTGATAAATTGATTAATTGTTAGGTCTTTAGATGTTAGAAACATGTACATGACTCATAAAGTCCAACTTGATGACATTAAATTGATTGTTTTGTTCGACCACCGATATTCAGTTTACTAAAACATAAGATGACGAAACTGGAATTAAAACCGTTAAGAAAAATTCAAAATGGCTTATCTGTTGATCAATTATTCGTTTCGGCTCTAATTCTCTTTCTATGTTATGTTTCGGACAACTCTTTAGCATGCAATCACCAATACAACTAGAAGGGCACTTGGAAAGTCCAGACCTCCACCAAGGCTGCCTCTATTAGTGAAAAATAATGCATGTTCATCTGACAAAGACAAACAAACCTCCTTGGTGGAGAAAATAATCAAAATTTCAATTCAAAACTTTCCCTGCTCACAAAACGGTGCTGTCCAGGGTGCTGAATGTGGAGCTGTCAAGCCAATAGTCGTGTTGAATCCGACTAATGGTTATCATCACTATACACATGTATAAGCAAGTGCCCCGCCAGCAGTGGGGTTCTATTGATGGCACTGACTGTATGTGAACCATTTTTGTTGAAGACTGAAACATCTTGATACATATTGGATGGATTGCCATTACATTTCATGTAGACATTTAGGGTCCTCAGTGGAAGAATCCTACTGACCTGGTGTTCCTATGACTTACAATCGAGCACCAGCAGGTCATAGTTCTTATAGTCATCCAATGAAATTTCCACATCTACTAGATCAGGCATCACCAATTGACGGATCGCGGTTCGGACCCCTAGGGAGTGACGGTTCTATCCGAACCTGTAGCCAATTTCTGATAAATGAATGAGACAGAGCATTGTTTTATTTTCGACAGTCCAGGCTATGGATTCTGGGCTCACCAATGAGCACCTGCACATGTGCATGACAACGGCACTTTTCTTTGTTCAAGCCATGATTTAAACTACTGGCCCATTTCTATCTCTAAAAAATGAAGAAGAAAGAAAGAGAGAAAGGGCTGCTCAAACCTCTGTTTGCACTTTTTCTAAAAGAGGAACTTTTTATTTATTTTATTCAGATTGTATTCTTATTTTCTTTTACTTGAAATGTAGGCCTTAATAACTAATTTTATTCATGGTAATTATTTATCTATTTGTTTCCCATACAAGCGCCATACAAGTTTGAGTTAAATAATGTTGAAATGATATGGGAATTAGCTTATAACCAACTGCAAAGCTAACGACATGCCCATGAATATCAGTGGTGCTTTAACTATACTTTCATGCGAGTAAGCATGATAACACGCTAAACTAGGTTGATTGCCACGCTAAACATTACACCTGCTACATCAGCATGTTGACATAACCATTTAGAGCATATTGCCCCGCTGAGATTAGCATTTAGCACAAAGCACAGAGACCCTGAGTCCTAATGATAAAACTTGCAGAGGTGAAAATAAATAAAAATAATTTAGTTGACAAAGATGTGGTCACTTGGAAAGGCGCAAACTAGTTCTTTTAAAGCAGAGAAATGTACAAACGCAATCCCGCCTCCGCCACTAAGGCACACAATGACGCAGAAGAATCTCACTCCTACTTCTACATTGTATGTGTTGTAATTACATTGCATGTGTTGTAATTTTGTTATGCTGTTCAACACTTGACATCTATTGCACTTCTGTCCATCCTGGGAGAGGGATCCCTCCTCTGTTGCTCTCCCTAAGGTTTCTTCCTCTTTTCTCCCCGTTAAAGGTTTTTTTTGGGGGAGTTTTTCCTGTTCCGATGTGAGGGTTCTGGGACAAGAGGATGTCATGTGTACATATTGTAAAGCCCTCTGAGGCAAATTTGTAATTTGTGATTTTGGGCTATACAAAATGAATTTGAATTGAATTGAATTGAATTTACCTGTACGGTGTAGCTCCCCACGGTGGTGGCCCGCCGAGGTCGTGCCGTCCGAGGGCCCTGCCTGCCGGCTACCAGGAAGAGCTCAGCCAGCCGCTGCTCCATCAGACTGGCAAAGCTCTGGTAGTTGGCCTCCAGTGAGGAGCTCTCCACATCTTGGATCACTGTGAGGAGAGATGAGAGACGGAGACGGAGTGAAGGGACAGAGAAAGAGAGAGGGACAGAGAAAATAGGTAAAAGGAGGAGACGAGGAGAGTGTGGAGATAATATCAAAGGGAGGCATTGATATTAAGGAGAACAAGGGAGGATAGGGGGGAGAGATAAACAAAAGACAGGAGATGAGTCGAATATTAGAGAGGACTAGATGATTTTCCCTTCCATTTAAAATCTGCCCAGAAACTTCTATTACAGCTGCAGCGACACACAAACACACACACACACACACACACACACACACACACACACAGGTGCTCGCATCAATCTTGCTCCTTTGCGCATCTCTTACTAGGGGCTATAAGTGAGACGGAGCAGTGGACGGACTTCACACACACACACACACATCACACTTCAGCATCATTCACACCCGGCCGTGATGTGATGTGAAGTGATCTCTCCCTCTGCCCCAGTCAGGAAGCCGTGAATTATACATCAATAGGTTTTCCCAGGAACAGAACAGCTATAGACTCTCTGGGCACAGAGAGCGCAAGAGAGGGAGTGAGCAGAGAGAAGTGGCGGGGGGTGGGTTTGTTAGGACAGGGGAGAAAAATGAGAGAGCCAATACTATTCTGCTGAATTGCACAACAACGGGCGCCAGGGCTAACTGCTGTTTTGTCCGATCAATGTGGCTCTTGATTACCGCTGATCACCCAAGTAGCACTTTTGTGTGTGTATGTGTGTGTGTGTGTGTGTGTGTGTGTGTGTGTGTGTGTGTGTGTGTGTGTGTGTGTGTGTGTGTGTGTGTGTGTGTGTGCAAGAGCTATTTACCTGTTATCACCCAATAGTTCTTCGTCACCATCGACGTGTTAAGATTATGGTATTCAAGGGCTGGAGAGGGAGAGAGAGAGAGAGAGAGAGAGAGAGAGAGAGAGAGAGGGAGAGAGAGAGAGAGAGAGAGAGAAAGTTAGCATTTTTTGCAGATGTTAGAAAACATAATATTGTGCACAATTATTTAAAATAAAAGCATTTAAAGCTATTACGAGCAACTTTCATTTGTGTTGACTTTGGCGGTCCCTGTGGACGAAAGGCGGTAGTGCTTCTTTAGAAAACCCTTTAATTTGACTGCAGCAGAGTGTGACAGTCTGCCCCGATCAGTCCCGGTCCTGGTTCTCGCGTGCCTCCCTTTCCTCGAGCGGGGCCCAGCAAAGCATATGTTTCTAGTGAATCTGCATGTTTTCGTCTGATATCGTACGGAATCCGACGACAAGCATTAAGAATAACTGGATGGAAATAGTCAATCTTCTCGCTGAGGGTCTCGTTTACTTATGAAGGTCATAAAGAGGCATCAGTATTAAATTGAGAGTTTCATAACCAGTTAAAAGTTCTAGCTTTAAGCAAAGTCATTTAATCTTGTTTTAATCAAAATACGAAGGCACAAACATTCTTTAAAATGCCAGATTATGTCAGGGTAATGTCACGGCTGGATGAACCGGTTAGCCACTCTGAATTACCTTTACATATCCACATAATTAGCAAACACTTGAAATTAACATATCTGCCAAGTTATGTCTGGGTACTCACATTTGAAAATAACCTTAACCACAAATGTGACCGCAAACCGACCGTCCAAAGTCAAAGTGCTACAACTTCTGTGCGGTACAAAATGCACTGTTGGAAAAGAAGCTTATCCACACGGCAAATATGTTTCCCTCAAATTGCTGCAGACTACACATGGCATGTCATTGCATGCCTGGAGTTAAAGTGATACCTTATGACAGGTTTGTGTGTATGAGGGCTGCCCCCTAAATGACGGAACAATGCAGGATAACGGAACGACAGGCTGTAGACTTTAATAAAGAGATTATTGTCTTAAAAAGACACAACTACAGAACGAACTGTGATGGACACAGAGAGGGGTGATGGAAACGGAGGACAGCTCGACTCGTCTCTTCTCGTCCCAATGCTCTCGCTCTCAGCCGGCTAAACCTGTTTACCAGAGCCTGGTTACCACCTCCTCTGCTGCCGTACGGCAGGACCGACTTCGGCTGACGGCCTGTCGGCAGCCAGGCAGGAGTGACGCTCCATAGTCTGTGGTAGGTAGGATTTTATATTACCAAGACACACACATTTAACTTTGACTGTGTGGTTTTGGGTGTATTTATATCACAGATGATAAACAAAGGCATTAAAGAGTTTCATAGCTAAAACACAAGACTCATGTAGGCTGTGAACGAGGTTCAGAGTGGACTGGGACTCGGCAGTGAAAAATATGTTTAATCATAGGTAAGGGTTTTTTTTAAGGAAAAACAGCACTAATACTATTGAGTTTCCATATGAATGATATTTAAATATTTAAATGCAGTTTGAAAAATAATTTCCTCGGGTAGTATAGTTCCTGTTTTGTTGAGACATTCAGGATGTGACAGATAGAATACAAAAAGATATTAGTCTTTACTTTATTATCATTTGCAAAGAGCAGGAGCTGTCATCTTTTATTTGAAAGCATAATAATGTGCTAAATATACTTTTAATTTGGGTATTTGAATATATCTGAGTCAAGCTAAGACATGATTTGATATTGGTTTATTTATAAATATGTATTATTTATCATGATTTGTTCACTAAAAGTTGTTTGAGGATCCATCGAGGCCGTGTAAATGCGACAGCAGTTTGTTTGTGTGCCGCAGTGACAGATCTGCAGGGGGGGGGGGGGGGGGGACGTTTAGCATTGGCCCTTTGGCACGGATGATAAAATACGATGAAACACTTCTTGTCAGGTTGCATTGTAACCTCTACTTTCTTACCTCTCACTGTCTACTTCCCCTATCCATCTACGCCGGCTATCACCCTTTCTCTCTGCCTGCGTGCCTCTGCACCAGCCTCACTTCACTCTCGACCTGTTTACCTGTCAGCCTATTCGTTTCCCTAAAAAACGCCTGTTTCCTTTCCATCCGGCCGACTGTCTCCTTCCGCCTTTATCCACCCATCATCCCCCCCTCATCCGTCGGCCTCTCTCTGTGTCCTACTCATCCTTCAACCTCTCTCTCTCTCCTTATTGCCCATCTGCCTGGTTCACCATCTGTCCCCCCGCCTAACTCCTTCGAGCTGGCTGTCTGCCCAGAGTTGTGTTTCGGCCCGAGTCAATGGCGGCGCAGCGGCGGTATAGCTGCTGGAGTGCTTCTGCTCAAGCCTTCCCTGATTGCCCTCCGTGCGCGAGCACATTTACATTCACCGAGCTCTCCTCCGACAACGAGCTCACATAAACACTTAAGGCAAACGGCGCTGAGGTGTTAGGGTTCAGACGCATTCAGTGGCCTTCGGAGAATCAGCTCAACGTGCCGACAAAATCCAGCACATTCATTTCATTGACGCTGCAGCGGTGGGGGAAGGAATAGATCAAATCTAATAATAATCAAAAGAAAAAGGAAAAGTATGAGGCTGATGTTATTTGTCTTGCTGTCAACAAACCAATAATGAATTGTCGCTATTTCAGTAGGCCTACTTCCTGACTTCCCTAGCCCGTATATGGCACTAAGTGCCAAGCTAATTCATTGTTATGGACGATGCCAATCTTAAAATAAAAAAGTTTTTTCTTTTAAAAGGCTCCAAAAATGTTAGCACCTTTTTGCAGTGTATACATTCGCTCTATTGTTGGATGGGAAGTGGGTAAGAGGGCTGCACCTGTACCGTTTTATTCTCTAGTAGAGATCGTGATTGAGTCTCCAGCTAAGTTTGGCACAGAGTACTCTCTAGTTAAATGGTTACATGCAGTAGACTTCGAGTCCTCTGCATGTAAATAGTGAAGATCAATATCCAGTCTGCTTTCATCACACGAGAATTGATCATCCGTTGATGCTCTTAGTATAACTGCTCAATGCGTCTGGACTATTCCCTGTTATGTCTTATACGATTCTGTAATGAGTTCCTCATTGTTTCACCTTTAGTAAAAATAATAATAATGAATAAATGCTTCTTTAAGAGAACAGACAGGGTTTCCGTGGTGATGCCAAGTGGGTTTGGATGTGACCGTGTGAAGTGTGATGTTTTTGGCCCGTTGGGTGCTGAGAGTAGTCACAAATAGATACTAATCTAATCTCGCTGGGATAAAATTAGCTCATTCGGGGGGACGTGGGCAACAGATTGCCTGCGGCACAATTCCCGATGATAGGAGCCGTACAGCTGTTTGCCCTTTTAAAGTCTCACAGATGGCATTGGAGGCTGGAGAGGAAGACGAAATGAGCTCATGTGGCTGGTCTGTGGGGTCTGTAGTCGGTCATTTGTGTTTGTGACGTCTTTTGGTAATTGGACAATTACCACAATGCCTGTGTGTACTGCTATGTGTCTTTAAAGCGGACCCATGCTTGAGACAGGAATTCTTTTCTTTACTAATTGAACTAATTGCTCAACCCACCAACATTTTTCCAATACAAAGTATTCGGGAGAATTTCCTAAAAATTTTATCCAACGTGCATTATCAAATATCTTTTATGATGTCAACCTGATTACTTAATTTCACAAACATAAACTAACTTTTTATCTAGTTTTTGGTCTCCACCAGGTCCTGAGAAAAATATCTGGCTTGGTTCTGGGCAGGATGCATACAGTGGCTATATTAGAGTTTGCTAAAAAAAAAATGCTATAAACAAGGTTGATGATGAAAAAATGATTAGAGCTGCTTTAAACGAGCGCTCGCATGGGCCTAAATCTAACAACACAGATGTGAATCCCAGTCTTCAGTGTCAAAGTCCAGTTCTTTGCACCACAACCAACTGCCTTGCACTGTCAACTTTTATGCAGCAAATGGATTACAGTGAAGTTAATCCATTTTTACAACCATTTTTCCTCCTACATATGTGTGGGAAAAACAAATTAGTAGAATATTAATGTATTTTGTAGGAGAGAGGGTTGAAATCTGAGCTCATTCTATTCCGTCTGGAGGGCATAATATATTCTGACATCCTTCTTTACTTTACACAATATAGAGTAATCTTGAATTCACCCCAGGTCAAACATACGCTAAGTCATGAATCATGCATTGCTCTGCGGTGGACTCAATGGTTCTCAGTAGCTCTGAGCAAGCTCTATGGTTAGAAAACAAACTGCAGCAGTGGCCTTATGACAGGGGAGACTCGCCCGGTCGGGTTCAGGTCCCCTCTTCAGCTAAAAAATAGTATAATGCAAAAGGTGAAAAAAGCAGTAGTAAAGTTAGAGGATAACCAAAATGTTTATGTCTAAAGAGTCACCTTTCAACAATAAATGAACACTAGCTTCAATGGAGGGAGCATCTTTGCGGTGTGTGAGACAACATGATGTCACAGCCGTGGAATGCCAACACCAATTTTTGTGAAATGACGTATTGTTGTTTTTGATAGAATCCAGCACGTTGCATCGACTCAAAGAGACGACATGCTACTGCAGCATTTAGCTAAACATTACAAACTGGTTATTTGTGCTACACATTGCATCTGTCAGAGCCACGTGCCTCGTCCGCAGATAAAAATGAGTCATTTTCATTTTCTCTTACAGCCCTCTGTGAATAATTACAGCGGCATCGTAATTGCCCGGCAGTGCCTCTGAGAAGATGGCTTGGAGGTACATCAAGCAAATGAGTATCAAGCACTCTAACTGAACTTTAATTTGTTGGCCATGGACCATTAATTGGGGGTTAGACAATGCTGGCCAAGTCTCTCCGTGCATCCATAAGAGCAGAACGACTCTTTGCCGCCGTGACTGCTCAGAAACGAGGAATGAGAGAGAGGGATGAAATGTTCACGAGCAGCGTTGCCAACTCATTTAGCTGCTGGCGGCTCAAAACATCACTAGCTTGCTAATTTGCATATTATAGTATTTGTGACCTTTCACTGTCCTGTTTGGATTTAACATCGAATTAAATACAACAAAAGTACGTTCACTGGTATTAACCATACTAATTTGCTATCAAGTGAATTGGAGGTCCAAGCTTTAAAGGGTCAATTCACTAAAATTTCAAAAAGCTAATTTTATCATTACTACTTAGTGGTATCCAGCCATGGAGGCAGTTCTGTTGTTTGTTTTGCTCAGGTGTGGAGGTATCAATTTCTGAGATTTATATCTCCCACCAATATAATGGAAGTAAATGGGATGTTTTTAGTGAGTTATCAATCCTTGATCTAGGGCTGCACGATTATGGCCAAAATCATAATCGCGATTATTTTGATCAATATTGAGATCGCGATTATTGATCACGATTAGTGGTGTAACGGATCACGGGTCGATCCGCGGATCAATTGAGTATTTTTTCTTCTTTTTTTTTTTACAGTGTAATCATCATATTGTGTAATACAGTTTTACTGCTGCTGTTCCTTTACAAGTAACAAGTCCCCGAATATCAATGCAGAGTGTCAGTGAACAGATATAAAGCATGTGTTCACATGAACGGAGCAGGTTAGAAGCATTTAACGGCGAAAGTCACGGCGAGCGGAGGAGCTTCAGAAGCCCCCGGGTCATTTAAGTCACAAGTTTGGGATCATTTTGTCTTCCCTGTAAAGTATAATGACGGATAAGGGTGGTGGACAAAACCGTTACGGTATGTAGGCGTTATTTAAAAAGAAAGACATACGACAAGGAAAAGACTGTGACCGCTTTCACCACGGCGGAGTGATTCATAGTCCGGTGCTGCAGACACGCCCCCTCTGTGAGAGTCACACAGACACACACCTGGTGTGCCGCTGCAGGGTGCGTGCATGACACCTCCCATCTCGTTCTCCCCCTGGTGGTTGGCTGACTCTTAGTTGAGGAAGCGCTTGATTTGATATGTAGCAGAGCACGCATTTTAAATGTTAATATCGCCGACGATCACGCTCGTTTAATCGTGGCAGCCATAATCGTGATCGCGATTAAAATTCGATTAATTGTGCAGCCCTACCTTGATCAGGATTGATCAATGGCGCTACCCTTTAAACTATGACGCTCTAGGGTTCCCTCTAGCGTTAGTTTCCGCTTGTGTCTTTTTAAAATAAACTTCCTCGTTCACAGGAAACCCATTGTTTCCGTTTGTTACATGCATACTCATAGACTCTTTTCCAAATAAACTTCAGATCTAGGTTTACTTACTTTCAGGTTCACTTACAAAACAAAACTACTTTTTGTAATAAGTGCGTTTGTCGCCTAAAATAAGGTAGCTACGCTTGCGGCATGACTGGCGTTACTTAAGTACGCAAGTTATGTAACAAAATGAAGGCGGAAAATTTGTCAACGACGTTGATTTGGTTTCACTCGGGACTCAAACAGCGGCCTCCTGGGTGAATCCCTTTGTTTGTTTCACTTTTCCTGCTAACAGCCCAACGCAGTCTCCTCTCTCTTTTCTCACTCTTCGCCAGTTGGTCTGACCGTGGATGACGAGGATGGGTTAACACTGGAGCTAGTTGAAAGCTCGGTGCGTCTCATACAGACGCTAAAAGGTCCGTCGATATCAGGCGCCGAGGGGCACCAACCAAGCGTCAATATTTGACAAATTTGGAATGAGGGGTTGGAGAAGCATGTCTTTACAGAAATAAAGTCTGCATTACTCTAGAGACAATCCAAAATATATCTAGAAGGGACAGTAACTTTGGTAGAATATAGTTCCAAACAAATCTCAATTCACGGGGCATTTATTGGTGTGTTTCCAAAGGTGGATTTTTTGACCATGTGTTGTGCTACGGAGCAATGGTTTTATGAGTGGGCGCCCATTTTTGTTTGTATCGCGCACAAGTAGTAGGCGGGCGACGTGATGCACATTACTGCTGTTTTACACTATTTCACTGATCAACAGTTGTTGCAGAAACATACAAAGACACTTAGAAATGTCGTAAACTGTCAACCATGGACGTAGACATAACAGGATTTAAAATATTGAAAACTACGAGTTGCAAATGTTTCATGAGGAAACACTGAACACGTTCATTCGTTCTCTAGCTCTCCACCTTAGGACCATAGGGTGCATCGTGATTTCACTTACGCTCAGCGATGACCATGGGTGGGTAGAACAGAAAGTATCCCACCAGCTCCGCGGTCAGCTGGTTGAGGAGCCCGCTGGAGATCGTCCCGTTGAGAATGGCATCCTGGTTCTTCACCACATACACCAGCGAGACGGACGGAGAGCCCGGCTCCTGGGACACGCTCTGGATCTGAGGATAAACACGTCATTTTTTGGAATGATTATTCAATTCTTTATTTATGGCAAGCACATAAACAGGTTGCACATTTATAATTAAAACATTCATACAGAAGAATCTAATTGTATCATACCAAACATCTAAGTTGCCCCATAAAGAATGCATAACGGCGCTCCGGACACAGTACGACACCTTCAATGAACAATGTTTTTTTTCTTTCTTTCTATAATAAGACCTACACGTTGCTCTGAAAACAATGTGACTGAGTCACCCTAGTAAAGCGGATGTCGATACGGGATACAAGGACCTCCCATCGCATTTCTCCATGAGTGTTGTTAATATTTCAGAGGATTAATTATGAATGGAGCCTATATCAGCCTCTGCTTGCCCAGACCCACTTTATGATTGTGACGGTGTGTGCATGTATATCCTGCAGTCATGAGAGCACCTTGACGATCAGAGAGAAAGAGACCGAAAATGAGAAAGGAGCTGGGAACAAAGGGACGGAAAGTAACTGAAAGGGTTTAAAACATGAAGCGGCACTGTAGAAGAATGACTTGTGATTGTAGCTCTGGAAATAAACCTGCATATGCAGCTGCAGTCACTCCATCCTTTAAGTCCATATTGCTACCAATACTTTCTGACTAGTGTGACCTTTCATTGCCTGATAACAGAGAGATGATAGGGGTTTTATTTATTTGCAGTAAGTAGCTGTATTGTTGTAAGCGTTCAGAATTTTGACATAGAGCTTTATTAGCAGGCCACACGCGAACATGACACACATGGCTGTCTGCATTCCGCACTAAAAAACAGCCTCCATGAACCTGACATACCTCCACGTTGAGCCTGTTGTAGGTCTCCAGCACTTTGTCCTGAGCCTCGTCGAAGGCGTTTTCCAGCCGCTGCTCCAACATCTGGACGAAACTGCAGGAGTAGATGTTGTCTGTTGGGCCGACGAACCTCAACACTGCAGGGGGGGGGGAATTATGTTTAATCAGTGGTGGGCCGTCAGGGCCTGCAAAGCCTTCTCTGCTGGCCTAAACAGAATCACAAAGTTATAGCTATTTTATAATTTAATAATTCTTCTTAAATACACTACATGTATTATAATTTATAAAATTATTTTTCCCATTATCTTATTTTCTCATTGCACAGCTACTGTCTTCCACAGTTGCTCTGCTTCCAGTGCAGCTTGTTTTAAGTAGAGCTTTTATCCAATCAGATTTCACCTCTGTGTCTCTAGGTAAGAAGAGAGGCCCGAGGCCTGCAGACTCACAAGTGCCTCCATGTGGAAGTTTAAGTGAATGGGGACGATATTGTTGATTGTCATAGTCTTCAACCAATCAGATCTTTAGTTTGACATATTGGGCGTGTTCTTTGACGTGCCAGAGCCTGCTAGCTGGCCTAGCCATACGTGATTGGTCAGTGGGCTAGCGTGACATATTGGGCGGTGACAATCCCAAAATCTGCTGCCTCTGTCGAGCGGACATTTTCAGCCCTCAAACACATTAAAACGTATTCAGGAAATACAACTGGGGAGGCTCGACTGTCTTCACTGGCGTCCATGAATCGAGAAGGACTTCTTACTGGAACTAAAACGCACGGATGTACTGAACAACCGTGAGATTTAACTCTTTATTAACAAAGAAAGGAGGATGGACTTTGTCTTTAAATAGTGAACAGCAGCTCTGGTAAGTTAAATGCGTTTGTTTTTACATCTGCAGTAACTTTAATATGCTTGTTTATATATTATTATTTGTACAACTTATGAAGATGGATTTTTGTTTGGTTTAATATGTGATAGGAACTATTGTTGCGTCCAATGTTGCTCTGGGGACATATTTAGCGGTGCCAGTGTTGCCAACTTTCTCGCTAAATCTGGTGACTTTCCAAACCCTCATGGCGACTTTTTTTGTCAAAAGCTACTAGTGACAAATCTAGCGACTTTTTCTGGTGTTATTAGAGACTTTGCTGGTGTTTTCACTCAATGACGTTAAAGCACGTACGTTCTACAGTTACTGCCGTGAACGAGCAGCAGGTGCTGCCGTGAGCCCCTCCGCCACCCCAAAGCACTCACAGTACTCTCACAGAAGCCTCGCGCAGCAGTCCCAGCTGCAGTCAGAGCAGAGAGGAGACGCACTCTCTGCGTATTCTCTGCAGTTAGTGTATTTACAGGTGTTGGCTTCATTTTAACATGAAACAAATAATAACCGTAGCTGTGTTTCAGCTGCAGGACAGCAGTGAAGGCCCAGGTATAAAATACACGGCCCGCCACTGTGTTTAATTGATATTGAAATGGTATTTAATTTCAGTCTGTGAATAATAACAGCACACAAACAATTAGGGAATGAAAGAAAACAAATTACTCCCTACAAATCAGAAATTTGAAATCTCAAATCTCAAAATATTAGAGCCATTAATTTAATAAAAAGTTTGTTTGTTGTTTCCAATTATACCTCTACAATATAAATTGTATTTGTTTTATACTCCCCATACTTTCATACATTGAGTAATGTATAGAAGTATAAGTGAGCAATGTAAAGTGTAAAAAAATGCTTGATTTGACGTATTTTCTCTGACAGAATTTACAAGAGGCTACAGTACATATTATATCATTATTATTATTTACAGTTAAAACGGTTTAACACAAATGCATCCGTAGCAACGAAACAATCTACAAGCCATATCTGGAAACTGTGTTTTTGGTATTAATGAAAGTGTTGCTCTAGACAGACGTTTCCTGTGTGACCGATAAACCTAAGCAGCGAGACAGAAAGAGGATTATCGCCACTATCTAGAATGAGAACAACTAAAAAGAGTAGTTGCCTGTCAGCTTCACGCAGTTCGGCACTGAAGGGGAACAGGGTAAACAATGGTGAGCCCATCAGCAGATTATGGCGGATGTTATTAATGTTGTCTCAGTCCTCTTACTGCAGTCGCCCTCCATTATCTCCCTGCACTCTGTCTTTTAAACTCTAAGAGGAAGAGGTGGAACAATATTCTGACCTAATTTCAAACGTTGCGGTGCTTATGAGCGCAGGCTACGTCTCCGAAGAAAGGCAAAAAGACTCTGCACCCTTCCCTATTCTCATAGTCTGGGACACATTGCAGGCACAAACAGCGTTAACCCAGTTGATAATCTTATGCAAATTGTGCTGTGGATGGTGAATTGACATATGCTGTGTATTTATGGTAAAGTACCCACTTTATACACAGCTGCACACTAGCATGGGGATCGTCTTTACTGCAGTATGCATCACACTATAAAAGCAATGAAATATGTAACTTGGCCGTTTATCATAGTTCAGTTGGTATTACTGAAAACATTGAGGACCCAACGTTAATCACCAACGTTTCCCGTTGGTGATTAAAGCTTCTGTGTTTAGGATTTGAAAATTTCCAACAATGACGTATGCGGTAAAATCCCAAAAGACCTAATTAGCTATTTTGTTTTTCCAATGAAAAAATTTGAAGTAGTATTATTTTTATTTTAATTTTAATTTATCATAGTTTTTTAGGCAACAGGGATGTACAATCACTTGTACATATGGCAAAAGTGTAAGCAAACAGCTGCCTATTCACACATCCAGGAGACACAGAGCAACACAAGCATCTATTTGGAATCGTGTTTCCATCCACATTGTCAACAGAAGTCCAATATTCACTCACCTGTTAGCTCGGTTTTGGTCTCCACCAAATCCACCAAATTTGGCTGCTAATTGCTGCTCTAGGTCGACCAGCTAATTGCTAACTTTGTGTTGTGTTGTGTTGGTGCCGCGCAGGTAGTGTACAGTGGGTTTATCAGAGTTGTTTCATAAAAAACAGCTACATGATGCTGCTGGAAACAAGGGTGATGAGAGCGGTGAGAGTTAACCAGAACATTAAGGTTGCAGGCCATGAAACCAAAACAATGAGCTGAAAAACACTAAAATGCTCTGTAGAGCTGGGTGATTATTCTCTGTGGGTTTATCACTGTGAGCGACCCCTTTTATATTGCATGTACTGTGCTGTCATTAAACCCATTGTTAATATAAAGATGTGTATTAGTGCAGCTTAAAATGAAAGGAATTGAAAAACACATAGTGGCTTTAATTCAATCAGTAACACCACTGCAAAATATATAAAATTCTGTGAAACAAGCTGAATCAACACCAGTATGATTTAAAAAAAAAAAGAAATTCTAGTTTAGAAAAGTAATGGTTTTCTGCGCCTGTATCTTTGAAATAGCAATGTGTTAATTGCACTGATTTCCCTACAAATGTTCCCACAAGACTCGATTTGTGTGTGTGTGTGTGTGTGTGTGTGTGTGTGTGTGTGTGTGTGTGTGTGTGTGTGTGTGTGTGTGTGTGTGTGTGTGTGTGTGTGTGTGTGTGTGTGTGTGTGTGTGTGCGTACGTGCGTGTGTGTGTGTGTGAGAGAGCACGTTCCGAAGTGTGTGTGTGTGTGTGTTTTTAAGAGGCTTAAGAAGCTGACTAAATGAATGGACCAATTTGCCTTTGCTCTGCAATCATGGGAGTTTGTATGGGATTTAGGGTATCAGAGAAGAGTAAAGGAGAGCAGACATGTAATCAGAATTTTCTAATTTTGTCTCTGCTCTACTCTTCCCTTGTGTCTCCCTCCCTGTACTCTCATTGCATTTTCTATCTCCCTGCTCTCCTTCTGCTCGTATTCTCTCCATCCTCCTCTTCCTCCCTGCACATCTCTAATCACTGCTATTCCTTGTTTTCCATCAGGTCCCATCACCTGTTTTTAGCTGCAGGTGGATGCTTGGAGCGGGGACCCAGGCTGCCACGGGAACCAGGACCGCCTTGACCAACGGGGTGTGCTGCCTGATGTCCGACAGCAGCTTGTCGAAACCGTAAACGTGCAGCGCCTCGACCACCCGGGAGGAAACGTAGACGGTCTTGCCGCTGGTCACGTAGTAACCCAACGTCACGTTGTGGGGGCTGCAGTCGTCGTGTTCCACCTGTGACAGAGAGAGAGAGAGAGAGAGAGAGAGAGAGAGAGAGAGAGAGAAAGAGATGGGGAAATTCAAGTTGTAGCTTTTCTTTTTTTGTTGTTTTTTTACTTCGTTTACATCTGTATTTCAAAAGAGACTGTGTACATGTATTCTAAAAACATGGTGATGTTAGTACGTCTAGAGGATTCTTGTTCTTATTTCAAAGCAAAGAAATCAGTGCTACCAGGTGAAACAAGACTATACAGGGGAAGAGGTGATGGGGTGCATCCCTATTTAAATACATATTGTACTCGCTATGGGTTTAGAACTCAAATGCACCGCACTAAGGGTATTTATAAACCCTTTTTTTTTTTCTTTCTTTTTTTTTTAAATCTGCCTCAAGGGCATAGTTTAGCTTGAGCCTCCAACAGGGATAAATCTGACTAACTGTGTCCTGGAAAAACACGGACAGACAACAATCGGCGGTGAGTCAAGACTCGTATTTCTGGAAGCATCCACCGCCCACCTGCCTCTACCCTCCACCTCCGTCCACGCTGGAGCAGCTGTGGCTGTTCTTACTATGGCCCTCTCCTCACCCCTCTTTCCCTCTCCTCTCCTCGGCATTCACGTCCCTGTGTTTATTTATGTCTTTGTTAGCAACTATAACTCATCCTATGCAGCATCCATAACTGGTCACTGAATGTTTAATAACACAGCATGTAATCATACATATTTTATCAACCTGCCTGTGAGTTATTTGCCCATGTGTATAAACAGTGAATGATCCTGTAATAAAACAATTAAATAAGCCTATATAATAATAATAATAATACATTTTATTTGTATAGCACTTTAAAAGGTACTCAAAGGCACTTTACATGGTAGAAACAGAAACAATGAAAGCAATAATAATATAAACAAGGCAAAGAGATGACATTACAAAAGTGAGAAACTAAACAAAAACATACATAACATAACAGATTAAAAGCAGATTTAAATAGATGAGTTAACAATATACATGGGTATTGTGTAATTGGTTATTCATAAATCATTCATGAATGGGAAATGTAATAATTTGAACAATAGACTCGCATCAGGTAATGTTTCCATCGTAATGCATACCGTTCTACATATAAGCAATTAAAAACAGCATGTAATATAAAAACTACAATGTCCAATCACACGCTCCGGAAGTCATCTACATTCTATAAGCACTCATCAGGATTAAGCAGGATAAATTGCGCCTACTTAACAACTATGTTACTACAACAATACGATGTGTGTATTAGAACATGCATGTGGTTTACTGACGTATCTGGATAACTTGCTGAGTCATCCTCAGAACAGGCCTTTTCACGTGATCCAGGTTCGCATTGATCTGCAGAGTTATCCAAATAAAGGAGTAAACCTGCTTCCTGTAATAGACCCTGCTTAGAAATATACAGTTCACAAAAAAGAAAAGAAAAAAAAACACAAAATGTGTCGTATGAATAATCTATGTCCAACAGCACACTCCTGGACAGTAATCAATAGTTATCGAAGGTGGACAAATCGCTGAAGGACTTGGCTTTTCAAAATAAGGGAAAATTAATTGTTCATATAGATAAATAAATAACTAATTTAAGGTAATTTTAAGATACACCTTAAAACTCCCTTTTATTCTCTGGCGATTAATAGTTATTTATATATTAACTACTTTTCAGAACATTGCTCTGGAGATGTTGGAGTTCTTGTTGGGCCAAACTTATAAGGAACTATTGAATCACACATATCAAATAAATCAAAGACAGCCTGACAAAGGATTTGAACACCAAAGGGCCAAATCAAAAAGAACGTGAGAGGTTGCCAGCCAGCTACAGAACAAATTTGTGCACGACAGAAGTATACATCAGGCATAGCTGTGTGTTAATAACTCTGTGGTGCTGAAGTAGCAGATGAATAAATTACACCTTTACCTCTGAGTCTAGCCCTTCTGCCAGTTTCATCTTGGATCTAATATATTCTGGGGGCAACCCTGCACCCTGTAGAAGCTGCAAGGTTTTTATTCCATCTTTCTTTTGCATACCTGAATCCATTAAAGACCTGCCCTTGCCCCCCCCCCCCCCCCCCGCTGTCACTTCTTTCTCCCTGCCAACATTTTGCAAGCTGTAAAACTAGCCAATTTCCGCATGTGATTATGGTTAACCGCATTGTTCAATGATGCAACACATTAAACACCGCTGCATGCTAATTTCATGCTGTTTGACGATCCCCGTCGCTGCCGAAGCCAATATTTGCCCATCAACAATGCCTGAAAACACTGAGTGCATATCGAGGCTTTTTAGAAGAAAAAAACAAACTCTCTTTATACCGCTGCTGTCTCTCAACGGACTGATCCAGATTGAATAGCTGATGGAGAGGATAAGAACTGAGATATGTATGTGTGTGTGTGTGTGTGTGTGTGTGTGTGTGTGTGTGTGTGTGTGTGTGTGTGTGTGTGTGTGTGTGTGTGTGTGTGTGTGTGTGTGTGTGTGTGTGTGTGTGTGTGTGTGTGTGTGTGTGTGTGTGTGTGTGTGTGTGTGTGTGTGTGTGTGTGTGTCGCACGGGGTAGATGAAAATGGACGGGAGCTTAGAGACACTGAGTCACTCCCGGTGCAAGCTCACAAACAACTGGATAAAAATAGAAAAAGCAGGCGGATGAAGACGGAAGAACAGACAGCGCCACGAAGAGAGAGGCAGGTGGACAGACAGAGAGGCGGGCACAAACAGACAGGCGAGACAGACAGGTTGGCAGAAAATCTATCGACTTAAACTGAGGGAGCAATCAGATCAGATCAGATCGTGCAGTTGACAAAGAGGGCGAGAGACAAAAAAAAAAAAAACTATCCGCAGCAGAATAGGAGAGGAAGAATTTTCCATTATCTTGTTTGTGTGTGTGTGTGTGTGTGTGTGTGTGTGTGTGTGTGTGTGTGTGTGTGTGTGTGTGTGTGTGTGTGTGTGTGTGTGTGTGTGTGTGTGTGTGTGTGTGTGTCTGTGTGTGTGTGTGTGTGTGTGTGTGTGTGTGTGTGTGTGTGTGTGTGTGTGTGTGTGTGTGTGTGTGTGTGTGTGTGTGTCTGTGTGTGTGTGTGTGTGTGTGTGTGTGTGTGTGTGTGTGTGTGTGTGAGAGAGAGAGAGTACGACTGTGTGCGTAAAAACCTCTCTGACCAAAACAACGCCTGACTATTCAACAGGTTATTTCTATTCAGACTCCAAACGCTGTCTGCATTAGTCACCTCTCCCCGTTCTTCTCCAGCACCGCTCTGACGGGTCCTTGCGGAGGTGAACGAGCGGGAGGAGAAAAATGACTGTGGAGTATTGTGAAATGATGACACTCAAGAATAGGATGTCTGCACACGCGGAGAGCCAACACTGTGCCGAAATTAAAATGTAAAGACGAGATTATCTTATGAGCGTCAGATAGGAAAGCACCTATACTCAGTATAATGAAGCAGAGAGACTCTTGAGGTCATCTAATTTACATCAAGAATGTACAGACCTGTTGGAGTCGGTGGGGAGTACATTGAATGCTAAGGTAAAATGTGTGTACTAACAGCAAAGCAAGCTACAGCTCTGAAAAACATTTGACGTCCGAGAAGGCCTATGAGCCCATGTTTACTAGCCACTAACCTGTGTTTAGTAGCCAATGACTTGGATTTACAAGCCCCTGACCTGTCGTCACAAGCCTCTGACCTGTATTTAATAGCCACAGCTCTGTGTTTACTATCCGTAGACCTGTGTTCATTAGCCACTGACCTGAGCTTACTAGCTACTGACCTGCATTTACTGTACTGACTTGTGGTTAAAGCTGGGGTAGGCCATTTCTTTCTGCGTGAAAAAATTCCATAATAACCCTTAAGCATATTGTTAATCAAGTGGTACCGCAGGGTAGGCAGTTTTCTTGAAAAATATATTAAGAAAATGTTGCTAATATTCAACTACTAGAGCAATGGAGAGAAAATGTTGCTAATATTTTAGCCTTCTGCTAACCGTAACACAGAAAGCTAAACTATTATAGAGATGGAGAGAATATGTTGCTAATATTTTAGCCATCTGCTAAATGTAGCTGTGAGCTTGTCGCAACCATATGCAGAAGGCTAAACTATCAGAGAACTGGAGAGAAAATGTTGCCACTTCCAATGATTTAGCCTTGTGCTAACCGTAGCTGTGAGCTAGCTGTAGCCAGTAGCAGAAAGCAAAACGATTACCAACATTTTCTTTCCCTCCCTGAAACAGAACAGAACTAAATATAGCCAAAATAAACATCAGAAGGACACTTGAAAAAAAAAAAAGTGCCTATACCAGCTTTAATAGACTGTGACCTTTATTTACTAGTCAGTGACTTGTGTTTATTACCCACTGACATTGGTTCACAAGCCACTGATCTGTGTTAGGTGGCTTTGTTTACTACCCACTGAACTTGGATTGCTGGCCCCTGTGGGTTCAAGCCACTGTCCTATGTTTGCCATCCATTGACCTGAATTTACTACCCACTAACCTGTGTTTACTAAACACTGACCTATGTTTATTAGCCTATGATGTGTAGTTACTGGTCACTGACCAGTGAACTTGGACATATTCAAAGATTCATTTAATTTCAGAGATTTCAGCCACTGACGCCGTTTTTTTAAGTCCTAACTAGTCACTAAACCGCGGTTGCTGAGTGAGTTGTGTATTTAACCCCCTAACCTGAGGGGGTGAAATGCAGCTGAACCTGTAAGAGACACTGACCTGTGCATTGGCTGTGGAGTCATTCAGGGCTCTCTGCAGGGCGTGGCTTAGTCCTTTGGAGAGGTTCTGTTTCAGGATCAGATCCAGGCAGTTCCTACGCAGCTCAATGGATAGAACTGTGAAGAAAGACGTTATCAAAATCGGAGCTCATTGACTGTGCACGATGTGTTCATAATTGGCTTGTTAACATTCTGTGAAAAATCTCACTTTGACCCCAATTATTGCTTGGACATAGAAAGTACATTCATCTCTGAAATAGTATTTCACCTGTATTCATCATTACTTTGTTTCCTGAAAAAAGGCATGCCTCTTTTGCGACACACAAACTATTAGAGGGATGGGGAGACAATGCCCTGATGTTTTAGCCATTCATCTTAACTCTTTCTCCCAGGTGTCTAAAACTACTCCAATTGGAATCTTTTTTTTTTCTTCCACATTTATTCTAAGGGTGATGTTGTTTTAGACTAGTACCTGTTCTGACCCAGAACTTCTCGGTCACGTTGCATGGTAGAGGACTTTCCTCTGCGCTGGTACTGGATGGAGGTTCAGTGGTCGTGGTGGGAGGCGGCGTGGTTTCGATCGGGATGAAGAGAGTGGTGGCAGGTGCCTTTGTTGTCGTAGTTGTAGTGGTGGTAGTAGTGGTAGTGGCAGCAGTAGTAGTAGTTGCAGGTGTAGTGGTTGTAGTAGTGGTGGGAAGCGTAGTAGTGGTAGTGGTGGTGGTGGTGGTGGTCGGGGGGATCGTAGTAGTGGTGGTGGTAGTGGCAGGTGTGGTCGTAGTGGTGGTTGTTGGCTGAGTGGTAGCCGCTGTGGTCAGTTTGAGGCTTGTTGTTAGCCGGGCGGTTGTAGCAGCGGTGGTAGTATTTGGTGATACTGTCACATCGCTCCCAGTGGTTGCCGCCTGTGTCGTCATCTCGATAACAGTAAGAGTGGTCGTTGAGGGCGTCGTCGTGGTTACTGTCGTCAGCAGAAGGCCCTCATTGGTCACAGTGTCCGGGCTCGTGGTTTGAGAAACTGTACTGGATCCCGATGGTGTTTGTGCTCTCGCTGTGGTGGATAACGGTAAAGTTGAGGTGGTGGTGGTGGTGGTGGTGGGTGACAGTGGTGTGCTTACGGTGGTGGTTGATGTGGGCGTGTGCCGTGAGGTGTTTCTGGTGCGCACGGGCATGGTGGTGTTCCACTGGTGGGTGGAGAAAGGGCTGGTGATGTTGGCAGGGAGTGTGACGTCGTGGTCGCCCACTGTGGACAGGAGCGACCCGGGGACTGTGGGGAGATCCCAGGCCGGCAGGCTGCTCACTGACTCCTCTGCAGGGAGGGAAACATTTAGAAATCAATCATATTAAAGGTTGTCCAGCAGTATTCTTTAGTATACTTATTTGATAATGAATCCAGGCCAAAACCAACATCGAATCGATCCTCGACATGACGTATCTGTGGAGCCTGACACAGCTTATTCCACTGTGTTGCAGAGCACCATTGTTGTCCAAAACTATCAAAAAACACAGCAATAAGTCACACTGTTGTACTGAATGACTTCATTACCATGAACACCGCCCCGCCACCATAAACACTCACTAAACCAAACCCGTATTAATAAGCAGCTGAATATAGTCCCCCACAAATGCAGCATTTCCTCCCGTTTGAGTAACGTTTGCTACGGCCAGCTGTTTTAGGAAATTAGCCAGCCTGTTTTAAAAAACTAAATAAAGAACTAATGGGCTAGGGATGTCAGAAAATGTTAAGACGGTCTACCGAATTATTGGTTTTGGTCTTCTTATTGCATTTATTAAAAATAACAAAAAGAAACATATCGCCAACCTTATCCTTCAACATATACAACATGAGACTATATGACAATGCCCAGAGACAGGTCTAACAATGAGGATGGTATACAAGCAATATGGTGTATTGCGTGAACTTAATGAGCCCCTATACCCTGCTCCCATCTGGCTTAGACTTGGAAATCTGGATTCTATTTAGATTTTTAAAAAGTGTAAATGCATCCAAGATGCATGCAAAGATCCATTTAACATTCATCCATCCTCAATTTTAAATACATGAGATGAAGAGCGCAGCAGTTTAAAAATGCCCGTAGGAAATAGAAATCCAATTCTAATGTGTAAACGAGAGGAGCATTTTAATGTCAGGGGTTCATTTAATCCATCTAAATCGTCTCCAACATGGCGAAATCAGACGCATGTCGATGAGAGGCGTAAAGGAGGCTGGAGCGAACAAGAGGGAGGCAATCAATCTTCTCAGACTGAGAGACATCCACATCCCCTCTCATCCTCCCGCGACTGTGATGTGAATCCATGCGATATTAGCGTTTGTCCACTCTAGTGTCGGACGCCAAAGTTATATGTGGAGGAATTACCTTGTTGCTGATGTCATTGCTACTGTGGTGATAGCGCAGCAGGAAGTGGGGAGACATGGAGGTAGTGGAATGGGACAGGACATGGTGATGAGGACCACGGAGAGGGCAAAGATGACGGTGATGGTGATGATGACAACATGATGAAAGATGATGACAAAATGATGATGATGATGATGGGATAAAGACGATGGTTGTTTAGGTGGGTATGGTGACAGCAAAGGCTGAAAATAACATTTTCATGACAACGGTTATTGACGTTGAAGATTGAGATCCAAAACAACTGACTGTTCGCTAAGCCCCACCCCCTTATGCACTGTTGCAGCACAAGTTTTTCAAAGACGTTGAGAGGTTTACCATCAAAATTAGTTGGTTTTTTTTACACAAAAGCAGGGTTTTCATATCTATATGGCTAAAAAATTGTATCACCTCCTAGTTAGTCAGCTCACATTTAAGTATTTCCTGCCGACTTGTTTTAAAAGGCAGGGTTGGTGAATCTTCAGAAACTGACAGTGCGGTATACTTTAAAAATGATTCAACCGTAAAAACCCAGCTCAGTGTTGGCAACTCCTTTCCAACGTAACTAGCTTGCAGCGCTAGTTCCAAAAGTCGCTAAATCTAGCAAGAAAGTCGCCTAGTCAGCAACACCGACAGAACGTCCCTTCAGGCCTCACTCCCCTAAAATGACGATAATGAATGCAAACAACAAACACGGCTATTGTTGGTACTCACAGCTGTTAAACTAGCAGCCTGTGGAAGATTCCAGTGAAGCGCAATGAGTGCACAGGTAGGCAGGTAGCTTGTCCAATCATTATATCCGCCCCGAATGTAATGGTTGGCTTATTACAGTCCTGCTACAGCCACAGATACCATATTTCTTCCTTTTTTTTGTTAGAGCATTTCACCCTTGATTGCTGTCAGGATTTTTTAATGAAGATTACCAACCCTGCCTTTAAACCGGAACAGGTAAAAGGGTCTTAAATATGCACTTGATGGCTAATTATTCATGATTTTGTGCTGAAAGACTAAAGACTAAAGCTACATGTCCCAGGTAAAAAACATCCTCACTATTGATGATTCATGTAGAGGAAATGATGACCTTCATTGCTCTTGTATGCTCCTAATAATTAGGAATGAATCCATACATGAATGCATGAATGAATCTATGAATGAATACATTTTTGCTCTTGACTTTTTGGGGTTTAAAAAGGCTAAGAAAAAGACACTCTTTAAATGCAGTGTAGTGTAGCTCTAATTAGAGCCCCATGCACATCGTTTCTGCATGTGGAGAAATCAGAGCTTGACAGGCCTGCTGCTGGCTGCTAAGCTATGATTGCTGTTCGGGGGAGAGGTTTGGCGAACAATCACTTACAATATGAAAGTCAACGTTGAAATAGGTTGAAATGACAGAACAACTCTGCACCATACCCAAACTGAAGCTGCTATTGCTGCTGGAGGAGTTGCTGTTGTCGACGACCAGGGAGACGTTGTCTGGTCTTGCTGTCTGACTGTCTCTTTTGCTGGCTGGAGAGGAGGAGGAAGAAGAGGAGGAGGAGGAGGAGGGGGAGGAGGAGGAGGAGGAGGAGGAGGAGGAGGGCAAAGAGGATGCCTTTGTTGTAGTTGGGGAGGAGGCCTTGGATGAGGATGAATAAGTGCCTTTGGTCCAAGCAGCTTTAGACAGCAGCCCTAAAGGTTTTCTCGGCGCTGGTGCCGGCGGCTCCGCTGTCCCATCGGTGGGGACCGATGAGAGGGCTGTCTGCTCTCTTTGGCCCTCGCCGCGCGTCTGCAGCCTCTGCTGCCTCTGCTGCCTCTGCTGCCTCTGCTGCCTCTGCTGCTCCGGCCAGGCAGCCGGGTTCCTGGGCACGCTCAGCAGGCCTCCTCCCTCCGCATCCACGGGACTCCATTCAGCCCCAACTGTAGCCGAGGTCTCCGCAAAGACTGTGCCATCCACCCCCGCGCGCACCCCTGTTTCTGTTTCGGTCCAAACCGCTGCTCGGGCCTCAGTGAAAACTTTACCCTCTGGCCAACGTCTGGGTCCGGCGTCTTTGTCTTTCGCCCCAGCTGTGTCTCCAGACAGGGGGATGGCTGAGAGGTTGGAGGGCGCCTCGGGGTCCAGAGGCATGACAGCCCGTCCCATTGACTCCTGGTGACCTCCCTCAGCTGTAGAACATGAGGGACAGGGAGATGGAGGAAAGGGTGGATGAGGGAAAAGAAGAAATAAGGTTTAATTCAGAGTTCTGAGCAGTCTTTGACTCATCTCTCCTACGGACCAGAGAATGACTCCTGTCTCAGATCTTCAGTAACTCATCTATCCTGTGCCCCTTCCATACACATAAACACATGCATGCACACACACACACACACAGCTGGAGCCCTCAACTCATCAGTCATAATAATGCCACCCCGACTGTCTGACCGCCGGGAGATTTAAAACTGATCTGCTCTCACACACTCATCATGAGAGCATACACACTTCTGGCAAGTGCACACATATGCATATTATTCCTCTTTTTCTCCTCTGTATCACACACACACACACACACACACACACACTTATCTTAAGGGATTAAATAAAAAAACTGCACTGGTGGAAAAATAGTAATAATGTCTAAAGTAGGTCAGTTATGTTTTAGAGGATAAAGCATAGGGAATTAATTTAGATGTTCCAGAGTGCATAAATTAGGACACACACACACACACACACACACCCTAATCAGCTGTAATTTCACAGATACTAATCTGATCTGTTAGGTTAGCCATGCAGGCCCGTGGATGTATTATTCCTGGAGCATACACAACCACTCAGACTCACAGCTCAGACCAATACTCATGAGACTGATGTACATTTTACAAGCAAAGTATGGTTGGAGTATTGCAAATAATGGCAGCTCTATGGAGGTTTTTTTTCAATTTTACATCAGATGAGTGAGATACATGGAAATGGAGCCTTTAGCTTTCAGCCTTTATCTCCATTCTGTGAACTGTCTTCATCTTTTCTGTGGCCTCAAAAAAAAGAAAAAGCCTGAAGGTTTGGCAGACTGAGGCGATTATCCTGCTTAATACATTTAGTCTCAAAGGCACCTTGCAAAGATGAGAAGAAGAAAAGAAACACGGCTGACTGTCCGACTGGCCGACACGGTTTATCGCATCTGCTCGTTTGTTGTGAAGCAGAGAGGTTCTGTTTTGGCGTCAGTCGAGGCTGACGTCCAGTTCCTTCTGTTCTCAATGGAAAAGTGGAAAGCTGGAGGCAAGGCGGAGTGTTTCTTTTTTTTTTCTGTTTGATTGAAGCGCACACTCATTTCAGCCTTCAAAAGTGTTTAGTGTGCGTCGCACACTTCCCACGCTCCCCCAAGTCTCCGCGGAGGATTGGTTAATTAAAAGACAGTGATTCTAAGCGACAGGGGCTTTACAAAAGTAGCTCTGGGCTTAGCTGCTCTACCATCCTCGGCACACCTGCTATAAAGCATTTCACCACCTCGCTTTTAACTACCACCACTGAGCAATCTGTGCCTTGTCATAGGGTGTCATATCATAAATGTCATCAAGAGAGGAAATCAATCCATTGTCTATTTAAATGTCAGCCTTCTTCCTGGTCGGTGTTGTGTGTTACTACCAGCATCCAGAGCTCCATTTGTCAGTTTGAGGAAGCAGAAAACAGCAAAGCTAGAAATAGCAGGGCGATTACTCGCGCACCGCAGGGAGAGTACAGTAACACGCTTGTTAAAACTGAACTGAAGTGTCACATTTGTTTTTTTCATCTCGACCAGAACCACGACAGCTTTTCCACATGTAGTGCTTCTTTGCTTGGGTCCAAACAGATGGTGATGTGAAAGGGAATAAATGCTGCTGACATTCATTTGAATCATTTTGGAAAATAAATATATGTTTTAAGAAAGAGAGAAATGTTTGATATGCTGCCACAGTCCTAAAACCATGGACAACGTGTGGACCTCTCTGCACTGACAATACCAGAGCTCTGTTATTTTACATCAATGGAATATCAATGCTGCACTAATCCTTTTTTTGTGTATATTTAATGCATCAAAATGTGAAATGTGTAATGTGAAAGTTGTCACATTTAGTTATAATCCTACAGAGAGTTTTCATCCGATACTGTTCCCCTCAGCTCTACGGGGATTTTAGCATCTTTTAGCGCATTGTTTTGGTTTTCTGGCACAAATGTTTTTCTCTTTTCAGCTACTACCTACTTAGCATTAAACGCCACACAAATATGGTTGCAACTAGCTAGAGAACGTAATGAAGCATTCAGCAGCTGAAGATTCATATTTTTCAGGAGTTGGTGGAGACCAAAAACCGAGCTAAAAGAAAGTGAATAGTGGACGTTTCAGGTCGTTCTGTGACTGCTGGATGTGTAAATAGGCAATCCTTTGCTAACGTTTACCGTAAGAACTAAATGGTGATAGTATGACAATGTTCTGCTGCCCCCAAGTGACCCTTTAGAAACACATCTTTTCTTTCAGAATATCTAACTATAAAGCAAGGAATCTCTGTCTGTGTGTTTTTCTTCTTCCTCGAACACCGTCCATCCGATCCACAACACACTTGGTGGGTGTATTGCTATGGACCCCATGGAGTGCAGTGTCGAATTTAGTGCAATTAGGACACGCGGAAAGAACAATATTATTACACTTTGAAATTTAAAAAACGAAGGTGTTCTGTGCAGGGGCGGGGCTTCAAACTGAGTTGAGCATGTTTGTCTGCAGCAAGCCTTTCCAGGCAGCGGCTCATTGACGGCAGTTCACTTTCGCTGCTGGATGCTGTATATGCTAACGATACAACTGAACTCTTCCTGACTTCCCTAAAGAGCAATTGGTCCCTTTGCATTTTATTGATGGTCTTGCCTGCTCTGATTTGGTTTTTAGCTCACACTCTCTTTGATTTAGCTATATATTCAAATGTTTTCATTTCTTTTGGTTTATATTTTCTTTTTTCGGGGGTTTCCATAATTTATATATTTTCATTTTCGATGTTTTATATGTAATTATATTTGTACCTACATACACGTAATAGTGATTCTTGCCTTAAGTGTATATGTTTCTTCTTAGGACCAGTATATGCCATTAGAAACAATACAACTGGGTTAATAATGGGGCCCCTCATTCAATAGTCGTAAGCTCTTCAAGACAATAAACACATGTGTGTGGATAGCTATTAGGAATTTATTTGTTTGAAGGGAGTAATTAAAGGATGAATGGATAAATGGAGGGATGAATGAATGGGTCGATGGATGGGTGGAAGGACTGCACCATATGCATAGCTGTTTGCAGTATTTTGAGTGTTTTCTCCTCCAACAGCTAGCCACCTGCTCTGGCTGAGAGCAACATATGTGACTCTACCATCAGACCTCTGACAAAACGCTAGGATAGGAGAACCTCCACTGAGAACAAATATGGACTGGATGGATGGATGGTTGGTAGAACAGAAAGTGTGGATTAAAAATGGATAAATGTGGATCAGAGCAGTACTGACCTGCTTTATCTATTTGGACAAAAACACACAGGAGTTGGTTTTTTTGCGTAGTTCCGTGTGTGAACACTCCGCTTATAGTAGATTATGAGAATTATCACATGGAAATGGTGCACAAAGCGCCACTGGTCATTTACAAGGCTTTAGGCTAGTGTCATTTTATGTATTGACCAATGTGCTTTGCCAGCTGGCATTGTGCCCACTGGTTCCCTGCTACATCTCTGAAAATGCCAACACAACTCTGTAAAGCCTTGCCAGGTCACTGCCAGCTTTTGGACCATTCAGATTACTAATTCCCAGGTGCCTGAGATAATATAACGGTCAACGTCTATGGTCCATAGCCATGGCTTTGCCCTCCTCAGTCGTGTGTAGTGTACGAATGTGCCAAGCAGAGTTGATCCATGCTGCCACCCTGACTGTGAGCGGGACAGGTGGTTAGGAAGTGTGAGAATGGTACTGAGCCAGCTGGTCCTGAGCCCCGTGAAACTCAGTCAGGAGGGGGAGTCTGGTTGGCTGAAATTGCCAACTAGCCAACTGGTGCCAAGTTTTCATTATAGTAATTATCAAACAGGCCAGATGAAATATAATACACATTTTAATCTCTGTCTTAGAGCTGTACCGGGCAAGGTTTTTCTATAAAACTACACCAGACGTTCTCGTCTCATTTAAAAGATTTGGCTGCAGTCCAGAGAATACATCATCCATAATAATGAAGAAGACACTGTAGTTTCACCTCATTAGTCCAAGCAAAATAGTGGTGCTGGCAGACATTGTTCCAGCCTCAGAAAGTGATGAAGCCAAAGAACACAATGTGCCGAAAGCTGTGCACACTAACAATGCGAAATATGTTTTCATCATCCCCATTCGTAAAGTTATTGAGATGATGTAAATATAAAAAGTGTGTACAGATTGGTGGCATTCTATTCCAGGATTCAGGGACAATCAGTTCCAGCCAACTAGCACTAGATGCGCTAAATGCAAAAACGTCGTCACTCAATGTATCCGTGGTTTGCAGAAACGCACAATGCCAATTGTTAACAATTTGCTCAAAGTACAGCCGCGCCTGGGTAGAGCCTCACAGAGCTGCGAGCTTGGCTGACGACACTTATACATGTTTGATTTAATATAGAGTTAATTTCCGAAAGGCGTTGGACGATGGAATAATAGGATTTTTTTTACAATGCCAATCTGTTGAAATTACTATTTTTTCCCTTAAAAAGAAAGCCTTTGTGGTTAGAGTGGGAGTTTTGGTAACGAGTCAAAGCGATGTGGTACGAGACTCAGTGGGAGTAAGGATGGTCCCAAGCCAGTAGGCTTTGTCCAACAGTGGTGATGCCATCCAACAGGATGAAGATACACCATTTCCTGGAGCTATTCAAGGCATCCATCTGTCTGTGTGGAAGCAAGGGCAGGAAGCAATTTGGATAGATTGTCAAATGGATGGTCAGTTAAACAGATCAATGGATGATAATGAGAGTATCAGTAAGGAAGTATGAATGGCCGGCAAGATAATATAAGGCAAGGTTTGATCAGGTGTTACATCGTACCAATATGATACCTGGGTGTCTTAGACATTGTGTCTCCAGGGATAGAGTGGTGCAGGAATGAGGAATTTGTGCACTTCCGTTTCCTTTGTCTCAGAGTCAATGAGTTTTTCTAATAGGTTTTTGGTTAGATGCCGGAAATAAGGTCTGTGGTTAAAACAAGCTTAGCTTGTTCTACGATATAAAATACGTCAGTAAATACTGACTGAACAGAATTTCAAAGCTTTTACGTGTCTTAAAAAGGGCGGTTGTTAAGAATTGGCTAAATTAGACTACAAATGTCACCACGCCGACTAGTCCGCCTTTACAGCCTTGTTGTATGTACTCGCACTCATGCGACTGTCGTGTAGTCTGTTTATAGCCTAACGTTAGCTTTTAACTTCTGCCGATTGCATTAACACTTAAAAAAATCATAAAAGTGGTGTTAATTTGTGAAGATTAATTTGCTGAACAAAACGTGTAAATATCATAAACTTGTGTTTGCCAAAAAGCTTATTTTCACAAAGCTTATTTTCTGCAATAATCCAATCGAAAAAAGTTTTTTTTGTCGAGGGAACCAGCGCCATGCTAATTTCCTGGTTGGCCTACAAAGATACGTCATTCCTGCAGCACTCTATTGATCTGCCTCTATATGGACAACACAAGCAGTGTAGGAGCAACAAATAGTTTGTTATTCTCCAAAGGGATGCTGGCGAGTAGAGTCAAGTAAAAGTGTGCCATCTTTCCTCAGCAAAACGTGAGAAAAACATCAACCAATGTGTGAACTGACTTTTTTCAGGCTTAATTGTTATGTTAAATTGGAAAATAGGTACAAAGCCACAAAGCACAAAGCCAAGATGTGGTAACTGCCATATCCTGTCACTTCTTCACACAATGTATCTGATTTACACACATGGATGGATGGAAGCGCTAATGGCTAATGATAAAGCACCTCTGTTTCTGTAAGTTGCATCACCGGCTCATTTTGAAAGTGACACACGCACAAACACATACACACTGTAGATACCTGTACACCGTCACCAGACAGGCAGAACAACCACAAGTCAAATTTGATTAGATCCATCTACACGGAAGATTCTGGAGTGAACTTATTATTCAGGAATCTTGCTCTGGAGGCACTATGTTGGAGGCTTCATCATTTTTATCCAACTAATCAGTTTTCAGCGTCATCAACTCTCAAAAAGTGCAGTGAAAAGGGGTAAACTAGTGCACACACGAGAGAGAAACTGGAGGAAATTATCTGTATCTGATGAGGGCCTAAATTAATTTTTTGAATTTTTTGAAAAACATTTAGATTTTCTTTAAATAGAGGTATTTTTCTGTAATATTCTAGTAATATTTTTTTTAATAATTCACGATAGAATGTCATCAATAGTAAAGCCTAGAACATTAACATTCGGGCATTCAATTCTTATGAGGAATCAAAGAACAGCACATGCTGAAACACTACTCTACCTCTTAGGATTCTTCTTCTTTACCT
Organism: Leptoclinus maculatus; assembly: GCA_032191485.1. NCBI lineage: Eukaryota > Metazoa > Chordata > Actinopteri > Perciformes > Stichaeidae > Leptoclinus > Leptoclinus maculatus. The sequence goes on from JAVDOI010000007.1 coordinate 5,606,348, forward strand.
TGGCTTCTACCCCTCACTCATCATCCTCTACTTGACTTGATGGGATTTCTCTTGGGACGTCGCGTGGGAGCTGCTTTGAACCTGACATGGCACTTGGTCTGACGTTGCCCTGCCTTGATATTAGAATGCCTGATGTCAGACTATGGCCTCACGTTGAACTCAGTGGAATGCAAATGTAAATCAAACACTTTGTATGCCGCTAACATTATTACAATGTACGTGCGCTATTATCTCTGTGACGTTATACTGTCCAGGTAACACCAGATAACTCCTAACAATAAAATAGAGGCTGTCCTCCCTCCCCAAAAAAACAACCCCATAGGTTATTTCTAAGCAGCTTAGTATGACCCATATTTATGTTTATTGTAAGGCGGAGACTTTTAGTGCTCGTAGGAATCATGACAGGAGCAAAGGAGGAAGTCTGGTGACGTGGCCTGGTATAAAGAGCGGCAAAGTCCGCATAGGGAGGAGGTTGGGGGAATGACTTTGACCCTGTTTGTCTACTGCGTGAAAGCAAAAGTCAACGTTATTTTCACTTACTGACTTACTTATATAAAAACGTAACTTAGATTAATTTACAAATGCAACTTAAGTAACGTAACAAACATACTTATTTTAACCCAAACCATGATGTTTTTTCGGAAACCTAACCAAATCATTTCAGTGCCTCAACCTTACCAAACTGCAACCGTTTCACAACGTTAACCACATGTTTAAAACTGTGACCGTCACGTTTAGGTATGAGGATTTGTTGATCTCCTGCCACCAGTAGGGCTGTGAAAATTGGCCAAAAAAAACATGTCTATGATTGTGTACTAACTAACTAACTAACTAACCAACATTTTGAGCTGAAGTTTTGGACCGCAAAGGACGAGGAATGGCTGATTCATGACGCTTAAACTTTTGTCTGTGTGTGTGTGTGTGTGTGTGTGTTTGTGTTTGTGTGTGTGTGTGTGTGTGTGTGTGTGTGTGTGTGTGTGTGTGTGTGTGTGTGTGTGTGTGTGTGTGTGTGTGTGTGTGTGTGTGTGTGTTTGTGCGTGTGTGTGGTCTTTGGACTGGCATGGGGGGGAGGTGGAACAGTAAAAAGTCACAAAATGTCAAGCCGAAATGTCATTTTTCACAGCTGTTAAAGTCAAACATTCTGGGTGTTTGGGTCAATCCAACATAAAATAGTTGCTGTGTCATGCTCTGTGTGCTGCAGTTCAAACGATACCTTACATGACATTGACAGAAGTACATAAAACAGCAAGTGGGGAGTAATTGCTCTTTTTTTGGCTCTCTGGCTTCGGACAGGTTTTATATAGCGAGCAAAATAAGAATCTGAGAGCTTTTCATACTGTTCATGTTCAGTTTCTACTTCTACACGCTGTCAGTGAAACAAGGCTCCTCCAAATCAAAGAGGAAGAGAAGGAAAGAGTCATAATTCCCATCTCATACACACATCCATTGGCAGAAAACTTACTGAAGTTGCTTTCAACATAAGATGTAAACCTCATGCATTCACTATAAGAAAAGAAACAACGCAGAGACTGAACTTATTTGAGGTAACAGCTAATTAACCGCTCCGTTCAGCTCGACAGCGGGGCTGCTTTCTGCTGCTGGCTCTCCACGCCAACCACAGGGATGCTGTCACCGGGGCAACCATCGCCGCAGACAGGGGAAGGGAAACAGAGTGTTCTGTGCTCATGTGACGTCTGCTGGATGTCGTGCACGGCCTTGAAACACAGCCGTAACAACCAGGAGCGGCAATAAGGAGCTACGATGCTATCAGAACAAACACAACATCTATTTCAACGCGGCAACTCTGCGAGCGAGCGGAGCGCAAAATTAATTAATGTCATGTCATGAATACGGAGACACTGATGAGGTTTTCTTTTACGGACCAAAAACATCTGCTGATAAAATGACGGAAACAAACCCTCAACGTTTCACAGCCTACAGTTGCGTCAGTGACCTGCATTTGCACAGCTTATCATAAGAGGCGGCGTTCAGACAGTAATTTTAATGGCGGGATGAAAACGCATGTGAGGGCTTAACACACTGTGGCAACAGCTCAAAGATAAACGATAAACGGGCCCATAAATAGTTTATTAATCCGTCATAATACAATTATGATCACTTGGGGGATTGCGAGCATTAGTTGGCTGAGAGACACAACAGAAACAAAATCGTTTGAATTCATTCCTCTAAGAGAATAATTGATTATGTTGTAGCTATAGAATTCATTAGAGGGGTCAGTGGTGATGAAAACAAAAGTAATAAAGAGTGTCAGCTGTAAAATATTGAATGTGTTTATTTCTAATACTTTAAATATTTAGACCTCAGGCTACTCTCTATCTATTTGATGTGAGAGGCCAGTAGGGGGTCAGTAGGTCCCCCCCCCCCCCCCCTACTGAGCGACCTACATGAATAAATACCTCTACTTTGACTGGATTTCACTTTGCTCCAGAGATTCAGACATGTCAATGTGAGAAAAATCTTCAACATTAACAGTAAGATTTCACCATTTTCCCGCCTTGAGGTGTGGACTAAAGACCGGACTAAATGCTCTGCTGTGGCGAAGAGGATCAACAATATAACAAAATGCAACAGATGGACCGCATCCACTCATCGACTTATGTGGCAAATTGGATTATTGGGCTCCAAAGATCAACACACAGTAAGAGAAACCGTTAATCAAATGTAACTGTGCTGAAAAACACACCGGTCCTGACTGGAAAATCCCCCAAACTCCATAAAGGACTTAACATGAAAAAGACAGAATACAACTCCTCAAGTCCTCAAGTCCTCAAGTCCCAAGCCAAGTTCTTGAGTCTTTCTTGCTCAACGCTAACTTTTAAAAGTGTTTTTCAGTTTTGGATTGCTGAAAACTGAAAATAAGGTTCCCATTTTCAGTTGTTAAAGAAGTTACCATTTTAAGCCACCTTATATTTTGAGGAATTGAGATACTATGCAGTTATATGGCAGCTTAATAATGAAGATGTGACATAAAAGAATACTACTTCATTACAGTAACTGAACAAAATTCTTGGTATTTTGTCAGAAAGCTGTCCGGTTCCAGTTCTGACTGTAACAGCAATATTTTCAGTAACGCAACAAATTAAAAAATATATTTATTTTGGGTGAATGTTTTACTGTTTGTTGTCCCTAATGTTTACAGTATAAAGTGTTCTGCCACTGATGGAAACCAAAAGCCAAAAATTGGTTGCCAATTTCTCAAAATGGTTGCCGTTGGCAACCTGGCAGCTGTTACTGTGGAGTCCTTTAAAGTAAGGAGGGTTAGCCCCAAAGTTAGCGACAACTTCCTCCCAGGCCCAGGCTTAAGGTGGGCTGACCTTTAAGGTGGACCAGCTTTTGTCCTTTAAGTAACAAGCCTCTTCTCCGTGTTTTTTTTGTTTTTCGAAATGTTATATTTATTTTTTAACTGCATTAATCGGCCAAAATTCAAACGAGCTACACAAAAAAAACGTAAGACCAAAACCTTCCTACCGGCTCTGTATGTTGTGGTACATGCATAAGCTCAGTATGATTGTTGCACGTCCCCATCTTCTCGCGAATGACACGTGTAAGCATAAGGAGGGTACGACATTATATTACAAGATAAAGTGAGCAGAAAGGAAACTGACATGCTATTACCTCATAAATGCACCTAAGAGACACGCCACAAAATACAAACTGCAGTCAAAGTGATTCAGGTGTATTTAAGGTGCAACAGCTGGTGGCAGATCACCATTACACAGCATTCCAGAAATGTCGGGAAGTTGGCAGAAAAGCATTAATAATGTCGCTCTGTAGGCTGCTTGAAACTTCCAGGTGGCGGTAAGTAAACTATTACAGGGCTGTCTGTTGGGATATCTATTATAGCTCGGTTGGTATCTAGCTGCCTGGCCCGGTTATGCTTTGCTTCTTATCAGGCATCTGGCCGTGTCTGGCAATATTTAAGCTGCCTGGCTGTGCTACCTACTCCTGAGGCTTTAACATGGTACCTATTAGACTGAGTATAGTGTTCAGCAACCTGTAGTTACTCAGTTAGTTAGCTGCTTAACCGATAGGACCGACCGTCGTGTTGTAGTGTGTTCATCAGCTCACCGTCGAGAGAGATGTGCCAGCGATCAAAGACGGCACTTGTAGCTGTTCCTGCTTCTATTGAAGGCAGATAATAAAAAGCAGAAATAATAGCATCAATAAGGCTGATATTCATCTTTCATTTCTTGCTCAGCATTCATATCCGCAACGATTTCCAATGTCTCAAGATCTTTTCCCAAGATTTTAGTTTGCATCAGAGAATTATTCAAGCGGTGTAATCGCAGCCGGCGCTGTGGCCACAAATTGCATTTATAAGATTATTGCGCCTTGAATTTTCCTCCATTTACCGGAATTGCTTTAAGTCAGCTGGAGAGAGACCTTCAGTTTGCAGAGCTGAATCTGAGTTACTAACTGAAGGTCCTTCTCCCGGAGACAAAAATACAAGTTGTCTTTTCTGACACTTTGGAAACAAACGTACCACGGACCCTGTCCATTCAACGTGATCGACAAGCCGTCGGGGCAGCTCTACTTCTTTTTCCTCTCATATTGGACTGAGGACAGACTAGACGCTACAGTGACTCAGGTACAAGTGGTATTACAGGACAGCGCGGGGCGCGGCTAGCTGTTTAGCATGCTCATTTCAGTAATTACAGTATCTCTGCGACACAACACATAGACGTCTTTGACACAGCGTCAACGTTGTAACCTCGTCACATTTGTTGAATGTTTTAAATTAAAATCTTGGCCACATTGCACCTCTATGGCAGCAAAACAAATTGGAGAGAGTTATTATTGAATCATTGTGGAGAACATCAACCTTCTCCGACTAAGTATCATGATGTGATGATGTGATGATGTGATGCTATGTCACAGGAATTAGCAGGATATTAAATCTACTGGCCAGTAATAGCTAAATTAGGACAATCTGATTTAAATTGTTGTATTTCCTTTTGTATTAAATGGATGATAAGAAACGGAGCGCACCGGTACACAATCATGAAACCGGAGTAGCTGAGAACAACTGCAATGTCTAGGATGTTTGATGATTCGTGTTTTGCACAGACAATCTACATGTACTTTTACCTACAGAGCCTGACCCGGGAGCTTCTGCAAGCAGAGAACAACACAGACGCACGATAACATCAGTGAGGCAATAGGTATGCAGCCATGCAACAATTAAAGACGAGACACAAACACACACAGAGGCAGACAGAAAGCAGCGCGGCGCCTCATCTGTGCTGCTCCGTCGCTGGGTCCCGTGTGACTGGCTGGACACGGTCATGTGACAGCTCCGGGGCGCTCGTGGGTCAGCCAGGCTATGAACTGGGGAGACGTCCTGGGCTGCTGCGGCAACGTGCACGCACGCAGACCTCAATTGACCCGTGCACTTCCAACACACACGCGCACACACACACACACACACACACACACACACACACACACACACACACACACACAAGCCAGTCGCAGATGAAGACTGGGGCACTCAGACAGACTCACGTTTTCCACTCAGTGGCTAAAATAGACCTCTATACTGTGACACGCTCCATCTCCACTTTCTCCCACAGATGTAAACAGACACAAAACACCACTCTGTCGCCGCTTGTCTTTCCGTGTGTCACACACACACACACACACACACACACACACACACACACACACACACACACACGTGTTTCAGATTGTGTAGGAAATCTGAAATTCTTCTAATAAAACTGTTTGGATCATGTTAGAGCCTCGCAGGAGAGCAGAGAGATGAAATGCAGAGAGGGAAGGGGGTGTGGAAAAGATCACAAGGCAAATCCAGGTAGATCAAGAAGGCGATTGATGCAAAGCCAGCAACAACAACAACAACTCTGTGAAGCTATATGGAAGTCGGGAAGCTTGATTTGAACATATTTGATAGCAACAATCTGTAGCAGTGTACAGACAAGCCTTGCATTTCATACACAGCTCCAACAACATTGAAAGCACCACAGATGGATAGACCATACAGTTGCGTTATGTATATTCAAATATGTGATCATGCAGAAAATGAAAGTTAACTCTCCTTTTACACATGAGCTGGCAATTTTCTTGAGCCCAAAGAAAGAATGTACTGTTACACCTGAGAAGTTAAATTAATTGGATATTAAACACATCGTTGCTCAATTTGACACACTCAGTGGTTTTGCTGCTACAGCCTTAATTGACCCTTCAATATGTCCCGCCCCCTCAAATGCGGACTGGCCAATCATAGCGGAGCATCGGCCAGCTCTGACCAGGGTCCCAGAATTATCCGGATCTGCTGATTGTAACAGCGAATAAAGTCCAACCCGGCTATAGAGGAACAACGTTGCTTCTTAATTTCATTGTCTTCCATCTCGATCACCAGGTGATGTGATGGTTCACTTTTACACTGTGATCTGTAGTTTAGCTTATATCTTTATCTTTCTAACCTGTCAACACTGCTAAATCAGTTTGACATCCTGGATACACTGTATCCTTTGTTTAATTGTAGACCCTTCTGTCTGCTTCTCTCTGAAATCACTCTTTTGTTTTTCTTCATATTTCTTCAGGGATTGCAGTTAGTTCGCTTCGCTGACATAATGATGATTTTTATTTGTGCTATTGTTACACAATGATTTTGGATTTTTAAACATCCCATAATTGTCACTTGTGGTCCCAGTAGCCACTGTTCAGAGACTGATATAGGGCCTACTCTTTTTCTTCTCCATGAAAATTCATTGCCTTCTTCTTCCGTCCTATTGCAGGCGAACTTATCGGCTATATTAGCAAAAACTTAAAATATTAGTATCAAGTAGAGTTCCACTGTCAACTTTGGAGTCCATTCATGCGATGGGATGACACCAAATCGCTGTCGCAGCTGGTAAACTAACGGTAGAGTACTCAAAACCTCCTCTGTAGTATCTCCAGGCCCACATATTGGTGGAAACAATACCATCGGCGCTGTCATGGCTGGTAAATATACCATTATAACTTTAAATCAGTTCAAATCAATATGTGAACACGGCTATCGTGCATAAAGCTGCCGAGGGGGAAACCAAGATAAAAAGGTTGCGAGAATTTTTAGTGCATGTTTTTTATACACTCTGAGACTGAGCAGTCGGGGGTATTTCTGTTGAAATTTTAATTTAATATTTTATGAAGCAGTTGCCTTTTACTTTTACCATCCTCGTATCTTAAAAGGCTCAACAACAAAAAAAAGTCTACAACCCCAAAATATCAACCAACTCAGATTATAAAAGCCAAGCGATGCAATGCTATATTCATTGTTTTTTGGGCTCATGCTGAATCTTCCTGGGGTTGTCCAGACCGCCTCAGACACAAACACAGTTGTGGAGGATCACAGACTCATCATCTATAATAGTGGACACCTTGGGGGCCTTCACACTTGCTGCCTTGAGCATTTCCCCCCCTAGCAGGAAGGGCTGGATGCATTTGGAAGAAGCAAAAACAAGATTACTTATTATATTATATATTTATTCAATTGGTGGTGCGTCCCATGAAGCAGGGAGATTATGGAAGCTTCACCCTGGACATTTGCATGCGGTCACACTGCGAGAGACCGGAGAAGACTTTTAGAAGAGTCATAAGTTCATCCAAGACAAGTTTTCTAAAAGACTTTATGGAACACAGCTGGTCGAGGATCACTTTACCAGACGCTTTCCTTTTCAGAGCTTGGGTCATTTTCATATTTTTACACTAAGTTGCATTGACCAAATTCTCTAAACTGGATGAACATATAAATATATATCAGTTGTTTTACCACATTGTTCATGAGTAGGTGTGCGTTTGTGAGGTTTGAGCATTGGCATAACTAACACTGACAAACTAGCTACCTGCTCTGATCTATTTGAGGGCTAAAATGTCACACCTCAGTGCTCTGGGTCCTGCTTTCGGAAATCAGCAGCCGAAAACAACCCATTTGGCAGCGTCAGTGATAGGAGGCCGACTAGGGAGCCAAAACAATGACAGAATATCACTACAGCTTGTAACGGGAGAGGGAATTGTTTGACATGAAGTTATATGCTAAAAATACGCCCACATCAAGCTAAATGGTCCATGACTTAGATGGAACATGACGTGACAGTAAAAGAGATGAATATGAAAATATATGCAACTATACATAAGGCCATGTTACGACATTAGGACCACGAGGCACATGTTGGGGTGGGAGAACGAATGCTAATAAAACAAAGCCCTGTTAGCAGCTCTAGGAGGCTATCCTAAAGCTAAAGGCTAACGCCCGCATGCGCACGATTGCAATGCTAATGCGTTGATGTTAGAGGTAGCTGAAAAGTTTACCATGGTCACGATCTTAGTTTAGCATGCTAGCATTAGCTAATTAGCACTGGAAACAAGGTACAGCTGAGACTGAGGGGAATGTCATTTTTAATGAAATTGTATTATACTCGTCATATACATTGTACACATGAAATGTAACCTCTGCATTTAACCCATCCCTAGTTTATTGGGAGCAGTGGGCTGCTGAGAAGCGCCCGGGGAGTAGTTAGGGGTTCAGGAGTGGTTAGGGGTTCAGTGTCTCGCTCAGGGACACTTCGGCACAGGTACTCGGGTAGCAGCCAAGGATCGAACCGCCGACCTTGCGGTTGCCGAACGACCTTCTCTACCTGAGCCACGGCCGCCCCACAAAAAAGTTTATCTTGCAAGTACTCGGTCATAAAAAAAAAACAGTAGTGAACTAAATTTGGTGCTATAGATGAAAGGTCACCAAAGTCCTTAGGGTTCATCGTCTGGGAATCAGGAATGTCTAGCTGGAGTAAATATCTGTTGAGATAGTTAAGTCTGGACCAAAGTGGTGGACGGACATTTCCATAGAGCCATGCTCTAAATTAAATTCAACATTAATTAACTATCTGTGCATGACTCACTCATTAGCAAAGAAAATATTCTAAGCCTGAGAAAAAATTGGTGAATGCAACAAGTTCTCTTAAATCGCTCGTTCTTGCATGAAGCACATTGTATTCACTGTAGGATTTTGATATTTCAGATATCACCAAAGGATTAAAGAAAAAATAACTCGTAATTTGAGATACATAGAATAGGACGTTGGCTCTGCTCCCTTATAGCTCTCGCTCTTCTTATTCCATTATTATTTAACTGTGACAAAGGCTACATCCATTTTGAATTTCATTTTCTCCATCCCGCTGCTAAAAAGCCCCTCGTAATCTACAATTCAGGACAGAGGCACCATCCTCTCTTCGTCATGGAAATGTTACTCACATGGCTGTAGAAAATGGGAGCACTAAAGGTCAATTGATTCTCTCTGTTATCTAATGTGTTCTAATCCGTCTCGCTGCTGGAAACGCGGCACTGTGGGTCATATGCTTATTGAATTAAAAAGAAATGGACGACTGTATGTCGCTGTATTTTCACCAACAGCACTACTACAACTCATTTCCTTTGTCCTTTCTGCTAGGGGAAAGATGATCAAGCACTGCAGCTCGGTGACTGCAGAGCAGCGGGCCAATAAAATACAGAGAAGCCTGATGAAGGTTCAGGATGAAGGATTTCACAGATTTTTCTCCAGAGCGATTAAGTGATGTCAGCCTCGATTATGCTAATTTATTTTTCTCATTTATTGGCTGTAATGGTTGTTAAAATGCAGACCACTTGGCCCCGCAATAAAATCCATCTTTAATGGCGGTCACAGCTTTCCCTTTGAGTTCACACACACTCTTTCTAAGAATAAACCACAAAAACCCTCAGATACATCACTCGGCATTGAAGATGACATTTTAATACTGCACTTTAAACAATTAAGGATTATGGTTTTGCTAAGCTGATCACCTTCCTGTCTTTTTTATACAAGATGCATCTCATTAAAATTGCCTGCCACACACACACACACACTGTACATCAGTGAACTCCGAAACCTTTAGCTCATGTGGAGCGACACACAAGGGGGACAAAAACTGTTACATCATCTGCCTAAATCCATTTTCTCTGGCACACACACAAACAGAGAAAGAGCTGCACGTACAGTTTCAGGGACAATAACACATCCAGACACATAAACACACACACACACACACACACACACACACACACACACAAACCATAGACAAGCACACACAGAAACCCAGACATCCATGCATGCAAACAAACAAACAACGAGCACAGCCGAGACATACAAACATGGTAAACAGAGGACTACTCACACAGGAGCACAGACAGACTCACAGAAGAAAAGCCGCAGAACAGGAAACACATCCACACCTAAGAAACATACACACACGCCAGCTTAGATCCCATCTCTCGCTTCATTTCCCACAGCCAACCTGCTGCTGCTGAGGCCTCGCTTGCATGACAGCAACTCTGTGATGACAGATGATGACGGATCGCTGAGGAAGTGTTCACATGAGTGTATGTTTGTGTGTGTGTGTATAGTTGTGTGCTCAGGAGAATGGATGGATGTTGCTGAGGCTTTGTTTGCTTCTCTGATGGTTTCGAAGAGTTTGTCCTTTTCAGACGTCACCTTGTCATCGGGTTCTCCCATCCCAACTCATCAAATACGGCAGCTTGGTTAGTAACCCTACCGGTCGGACTATGACGCTCCAGGTACCCTTCTAGAGTCAGTTTTGCACGTGCTGGGCTGCCTCCAGTGGCCGTGGTAGTTATGACGGTAGCAAAGGAGAAACTAGGGAGGAGGTTGAGGTTGATGGATGGGTCGAATAGACACAGTACTTTCAGCAAGGCAACTGCTGTTTGCATTATGTGTCAAATAAACACAGGACTTTCACCCAGGACACCGCTGTTTGTGTCCTGAGTGAAACCAAGCCAATGTTGACTTAAGTTAATGTAACGTACTTTACTTTTGTCACATAAGTAGCGTAGGCAACATACTTAACGTACTTAACTTACATCACATACGTAACGTAAGTAACTCAGGTAAAGTAAATAACGGTAACAGGTACATACTTACCTTAGCTTACATACGTAACTTATGTTACGTAACCAACGTACCAAACCATGATCTTTTCCTTCGCCTAGCCAAGCAGCTTTGTTTAAATTCACAACGTTAACCACGTGTTGAAGGCTTCCGGACTACCCTGCACGTCGAAAAGTGATGCTTAAGTGGTACCCAGTGCGTTAAAAAGTGTACTGACCAAGCGCCCCTGATTTGACATGTTGGGAGTGAGAACGTGTTGACCTTGTCTTAGTAACATTACAACTAAAACACTGAAAGGTTCCCAGGTTTTTAAGATCAAACCTTCTGTCAACATGACAGAACAGTAGAGAACAGGTGCGTGAGAGAGGAATAAAGCGTACTTGTTGAAGTGTTGATGAATCTACAGCCTTTACAGAATGTTTAAATCAATTCTAAAACAAACAGGAAGCCCATTCAAAAATACCAGGAAAGGTAAGAGACAATTTCGCAGCTGTGTCCCAATAAATCTGTCGGGCAACCTGGCACTGCACACAAAATGGATCACAATCGCAGCAGGCAAAGATTTGGATAAGAAAATAATAATAATAATTCAAGCAAATGTAACTTGACAACCAAAGTGTAAACAGAGTATAATTAAAGCAGAAGGCAGGAGCTGCGTGAGAAAGGCTGAGAAATGTAAGTTTCTGTAGAGCAGCGGGGAGATGTTTAATGAACAGGCTGTGTGGAAAAGCAAAGCAGTTTTGACATTATAAGAGAAGAGTGTGGAGAAAAGGAAGCCGCTTTTGAAGCGGAACTAAGAACTCGGCTTGCTAACTACGGAGGGAAGAGGAGCCCGGTGCATCATGGGTCCTGGGCTGCTCACTCACTGTGCATCCTCTGAAACTGAATTTTGCTGCACCAGTGGCCGATCCCTTCCCTGACGCTCAACAAAGCAACTGCAGGACTGAGAAGCTGAGCAAGAATCTTAAACTTTGAGCAAACCTCAGGGGATTTAGAACTCAAGTGTCGACAACGCAAACAGGCACAGAGTTCAATTCAGACTGTGAGGAGGAATATTTCCAAAGTTTACTCAGTGACCTAAAGACCTCTCTCTGCTGCACTATAGTCACTGGAATGTGTCCAACCGAATGTGAAGCTACGAATGTATCCAGGCTGCATTATTCATTTGTCAGAGTATTGTTTGCTGCTGCACGCTTGCATTATAGATAGTGTTGCCTCTGGTTGGAGAGGACTTTTTAAATTTGACATACTTTTTAGCTCCCAAAGAGAAAGAAGCCAAGTCATGAAGTTTTACTTTTTTATTGTGTCTTTTAATTCAAGATAATGTACGTGACATTTGGAAGGGTTTGAAGCCATTAAAGCGTCTATAATCTTTATTTTCATACCAACAAATGTATAACATGACAACGTGTACATGTCAAAGCGGTCACTCGCAATGACGACCTCATGGAGAATCATCACCCGACTCTGCCGGTCCCCTCAGCTCTATAGGTAGACAGCTTTACAGCAGGACAAGTACAGTTTTGTAAGTCACAAAACGATACATAAATTAATGTCACTATGATGTGATTGTAGCAAAAGCATCATGGACAAGCTTTGTTGTTGAAAGTGAACATAACTGGATGCAACTGACTGACAGGGTTTCTGGGTATTGGAGTTCAAAAATGTCTCAAAGTTATTGCGCTTGAAGCGGAGATTGTTTTTGCTTGTTAAAGAGGGTTTCAAGTCAACTTTCTTGAAAAGTGTAAGTCGGAATTTACAAAGTGCACGTCACCGAGCTGCAACAGACAGTTGTGACTCACTCAGCCCGGGAAAACAGCGAGCGATGATTCCCAATACCTCGCACAGCTCAATGGGCACCCCCGAAATAACTCTTAGTGGCTTTTAGTGGAGCTCTGCATCCACACAATGTCAAAACACAGTGCAGTTTGCTTTTTTCTTTAGGTTTCAATTTTCAACCCTGGTAAAGGTAAAAATGGAGAGAGCGCGTGAGTCTGTTAGATTAAGTGGCGTCTGTCACTGGGGGGGGGGGGGGGGGGGGGGGGGTTCAATCTAGTTTTATTGAATCCAGACAGCAATATGAGAGACTCACAGTAATTAAATAGTTTAAGAGCCTAAGTTCAATCTCATCAATGGTAGGTGCTTTAATGTTGTCTCGTTAAAACAAACAGAGAATCAAAGTTGATTGAAAAAAGATACGGAATTCTGAAATCCATTGAAAATGCATTGGTTGTTATGTGACGTTTTTGCAAATGTGTTGTGTCAACACAAAGTTACTGAATTGTATTTGAATCACTGTTCATATAACTGTAACTGTTGTTGAGATGAGATGCTACTGAAGCGACGAAAAGAATATTTGAATACAAGAACAAAACTGACAGTAACTAAAGTATTTAGCTCTTTTAGTAAAAGTACCAATACCTCAACATAAACATACTTCATTACATTTAGTACAAGTATTATTTTAATATTAGTATTTTTTTGGCCAATTAGGGGAAACACAACAAGCTGTAAACACATCTGGCGTATTGATTTGAATTATGTCCACCTGATGAACGTAAGCCCCAATATTCACTCTACTTCTAGCTCTGTTTTGGTCTCCACCAACCCCTGATTAAATATCTGGCACTCTAGCTTCTAAATTTTGCGCTTTATTCACTTGCTAGTCACTACCTATTGCTACCAAGCATGGTGGATTTTTGCGAGTTAAAGTGATAGATGGTGTGAGGAAAAATAGCTGTGAGCCATAAAACTAAAACAATGTGCTCAGGTGATACTTTGTTCATTGTTACATTGTTAATTGCTGCAACTTTAAGAATCTAAAATGGCTCATTCCCAGGAGAATGGTTGCTTTTAGAGTGTTGTATTATAGGATTAGCTGGGTCCCTCGACAAAAAGACAATTTTCCATTGGATTTTGGATTATTGCAGAAAATAAGCTCTGTGGCAAACAAACGTTCATGATACTTCCACGTTTTGTTCGGCAAGACAATCTTCACAAATGAACACCACCTTTATGATTATTGAAGCGTGAATGCAATCGGCAGAAGTAAAAAGCTACTATTAAAGTCTCATTTAGCCACCTGTTAGCAACCGCCTTTTTTAAAGACACGTCAATGCTTCAGAAGTCACGAGAGAGGTATTTACTGACGTAGGAAAAAAACTTATCTTAAGCTTGTGTTGACCACAGACCTGATATCAGGCAAACCCTTTGACTTCGAGATGAGGGAACCAAAAGTGCAAAAATGCTGACTCATTCCTGCAGCCCTCTATGAGCCGACGACAGACGCCACTGGGAGTGTCTTAGCGCCCCAGGCCTCCCCACTTACCTGCCCAGGTTTTTTTTTTACTTAATTCCGGTTCTAGAGGCATTTATTTTTTGTATTTCCAGTGTAGAGGCACTTCAGCCAACACTCTGGGGTTTAGTTACTCTTTAAACGCACAGGAAGGGAAGTTCAAAGCTCTAATTTGTGCATAATTTCCTATTTACTCAAGTGCGCCCTCAAAACAGAACACACTTGTGTCGTCACATAAGTGAACACTCACTCACTCAGACACACACACAAACACACACCTTTATGTAAAAGCATAATCAAGGTGGATTAAGGCACATTTAAACATTGTGTGCCTGTGTGTGTGTGTGTGTGTGTGTGTGTGTGTGTGTGTGTGTGTGTGTGTGTGTGTGTGTGTGTGTGTGTGTGTGTGTGTGTGTGTGTGTGTGTGTGTGTGTGTGTGTGTGTGTGTGTGTGAGAGAGAGCCTGTATTCGTGGCTGTGTGTGAAGCAGTATTGATTTCCCCAGTAAAACACATGCCAAAAACTGCTGCAGGATGCGCCCACGTGACTCTGCACGAGCCAATACGTGAGCTGGGTGAATTTGATTGGCCCTCGATGGCCCCTGATGTGTGTTTTGCCCTTACTGTGTCCCCTGTGGTGTGTGTGTGTGTGTGTGTGTGTGTGTGTGTGTGTGTGTGTGTGTATGTGTGTTTTATAAGACACATATGGTGCGAGTGCAGAGTGCCATTTCATTACAGACTGCGGAGATCACAGATATTAATCTGATTAAGCGCAGTCGTCCTCATCCTGAACCTGACTCACGCGCCGTATCGGTCACTGCCCCCACCCGGCAATGCTGTCGGGATGGAGATGTTGATGAAAATGAAGCCTCTGCAGCTCTTTAAACTACAGTAAAGAGAATAAAGTCTTCACTAATTAGTGTCTGCCCGTTATGTAACCGTCTGAAGCATAAAATCACGCTCAGAGCAGAGTGCAACATCGACACCGACAGTTTGTGCCAGTTAAGAAGACAAAACAGCACTTTATCCAAAAGTATAAAAAAAACACAAGCCAAAGATACTGTTCTCCACCGTTTTCACCTTTCATCTGAAGGCTCTCGGTGCTTAAACTCAGGCCCCCTGGTTTCCAAACGCCTCTGCCTCAAAACAACTTCTGATCTTCGCAGTGAATTTCATACAGCCATCTGACACCAACGGGAACATCTCCTTCACACGGACCCCAGAATCTAATCTGGGTTATTGAGCGCCGGGGCAGTTTACAGCTTGCTAACACCTAAAACTAGGTCTTGAACAGCATGTATGATTATGCACAGTTATGAATATTTTATGTAGATTTTCTTTTCTTTTTTTTCTTCTGTAGGGATGGTAAATAGACAGCGAGTGTGTGCGGTCAGAACCGCGCGGGCCGACTTTGATTTACCCAGGGGGAATAATTACCTTCCTTCGTTGAAAGCGATTGTTCGGTTTGCACAGCGATGCAACTTCGCTCCACCAGACAGATCTTAATGAGGAGAATAAGCTGCCATGTGGAAATGGATTTACTTAATTGCCGCTGATTGTGGGACTTTTTATTTTTTTTAACCCGTGCATGAGATGGCTTGAAATGCATAATCCTTTTTTTTTTTATGATTCGATTTAAGCACAATCTCATTCATGAATATTACTGTTTATTTGCCGTCCATTAATGTCGTGGCCCTGAATCACCATGGTTTGGAAGGGACTTAGATATTAGCTGCTATTTACATGCACCGAGTGTGCAGGATGATAGACCTGGCAGAGGGCAAAAATTCAGATAAGCTGTACATATACGTCTTCATGCTCCCATCACTGAAGATAATATTTCAAGCATCACTGGGGAAACAGAAGAAAGGCACCGCCATAAACATGAGCTTAGTGGACAAAGGTTATTTCACCATACTGCAGCTGTTATACCATCACACTCAGATCGGTCTTACGAGCGCCTGTTTCTCATCGGGCGATGAAATGTGGCATTGCCGTTTTCTCCAAGAAGTTTGGCGCCAACACAGGAAGTAGTGCGCCTTTTATGTAGTGAAGACGAAAGCGAGATATCGTTATAGAAAAGTACGTCGTCTAAATTCTCAGAAAGTCTGATGTGAGACATTTGGAGGGAATGTCATTTGAAGATTGTGGCTGTGGTTTTTTGCATCAAACAAACTGGACGGCAACTGGCAACCTTCCAGTCACAAGCTTCACCAACCTTTAAGCTCCATCACCCCAGAATATAATAGTGCAGGACGGGGTTCTCTCTGTATAACAATGGTGGAGAATAACATGCAAAGGTCCACTTGGAACTTTTTTCGGTTTAACAAGCGACCGTGTTTAATTGGTGACTCTCAGCCGGAAGCGTCTACGGTTGATTGTGGTAACTTACGAAATGGTTGGCTTACATAATAAACACGGATGATAGTGGTGTAACGGATCGATGGAACTGTACGGATCCCCCCCTCACTGTTCGGCACACATGTGAACCGCGGATTAATAACACAGTTTAACGTTGACTATCACAGTGTGAAATAAAGTTTTACAGACATCGTTTTCTATAAGTTACTTTAACAAAGTAAAATAATAACTTTTAGAATTGTTGATGGTTTACAGACTTCATAGCGGTTGAAATGATGTTTGGGACGGTGGCAAAAAAGCCTGGAGCCTTGTAGACCAGCTGCTATAACCAAACAACAAAGGGATCTGTATCTGCTGGAATACCGCTGCTGGAATATCGATTCCGACCAACCGAACACGTAACAACCAGACATTTTGATGCTGGTAATGGTTTTAATTCAATGTTTAAAGCTCGCTAACTCGTCTAGATGGCCGGGGCAAAACGCCACTTCCGTTGCATGCGCATATTTTTGATGACGTCAGCTGCAAAGGGGTCTATTTCACTTGAAACTGTCATGTTCATTTTGCACTAAAAACCTCAATTAAATAAGAACATACTCAGTCATTGTAATTTGTCAAGTCTAACGATCGACGGCCAAACAAAAATAAGACAGAAGTAATCTTTCCTTCAAGTCACTTTTCCACTGTTTTAGGAAACTGCTGCAGTGAATGAATCTTATTACAGAGTAGCATTCCTAGGAAAGGGAAAGTAGAATTACCGCCTTGTGGTTTTATGTCTCCGCAAACCAGACAAGTTGCAGTTGACATCCATGTTTGTCCAAAATGTCATCACTTCATAATTTTATGCTGTTAGCAGTTGTGTGAAATGTCAAAATTAGCATATGAACTATTGAGTTGTGGCCGAAAATGTGTTTTGTGGGATCTTGACCTTGACCTTTGCCCTTTGACCTTTGACTACTGAATTCTAAGTTTAAACGGACGTTTGTGACAAATTTGAAGAAATTCCCTCAAGGCGTTCCTGAGACATCGACGGACGGACAGACGGACGGACAGACGGACGAATGGACGGACGGACGGACAACCAGAAAACATAATGCCTCCGGCCACGACTGTCGCCCGCGGGGAGGCATAACAATGCAGCTGTTACCCACACAACTGTGACTTCAAGGCCACATGTCAGACACAAATGGAAAGACACTTGGACAGACGGGTGCACTCACCCACACACTCACACACACAGAGCAGCGAGTGAGTGATAGCGTGAGGGACGGAGGTGAGCAGCTGTAGTGATACATGGCGAGTTGAAGGAGGGGAGGCCAAGCGGCTGTAAATCCTTCTCTCTCCCAGGCAACCCTTTGGATTAAATTTTCATTCCATCCCTCGTTCTCTTTCCCCTCTGCCCCCTTCTTCCTCTCTCTGATGCTACAGACGGAGTAAATCTCTGCCGTCTGCCTGTCGGCCCGTTCGGAGACTCATGTGGACGAGCCTCGCTTTCACAGAGAATGAATCTTGTTGTATGAAAAACAATTGTACATGACTGAAATCTTTGTCTTTAGTTTATTTTAATAAATACAGCAATTACAGAGCTAACGATGGGGGTGGTGATGATGAGGAAGTTGAGTCAGGAAATCCGCTTCTTTTTCTCACGCTGTCACTCTTTTCAACACTTCCCATCTAATTTCGACTTCATATTTAGCCAATAAAACGGAAATGAAACTTGTTCCGAGCTCGCCTCGACTCCCGCTATAATTCGGCGCTGGCGTTCGGGCTCCGCACGTCAACCCCAGGCTCCTCGATAGAGGGACATTTTTTTCCAATCCCAGGGTTGACACTTCATCTCTAGAGTTGTCGTTCCCAGGGGACAGTGTGTACTCTCCATCAGTGAGGGGAGGGGGGGTATATATCATTTATTGCCTGTACAGGACTCATGATGGGGTCGCGCCAAAACCATTTTTTTTTTTGTCAATTTAATCATGCAGCTTCTAAAAGCACCGACTTACGTCAGCACCGATCAGTTCTCTCGAGGTGTTGTTACTGAATTGATTTGCTGACCTTGAGGAGTTACGGATGCCCAAATTCCATTAGTTCCATTTCAGCTACGAAATAATGACTGACAATTCACATTTGGATCAGCATCAAAATGTTGTTTGTTTTTTTAGGCGCTGCCAACAGACTGGAACAAACAAACAGGGATGAAAAAAATCAAAGAAGCAAGAAAGAAATATCAATTGAGGTGATACATTATGATGCGTGTACAAGAAGTTTGACTTTCAACAGTATAAACCCGCTACTCTGCTGTCGTATTATTAATATGTGGCATTTCATTTGTAGCGCGCGCTGTAAATATAGACTATCAACATAAATGCAATGTGCTCATATACTCATAAAAGTGCTCAAGCTCGGATTTCTAAGTGATCTAATTGGTTACAGGTGTTTTGACAGGTGCATTCTGGGTGCAGGTGATTGACGATCGAAAACGCATGAAAAGAAACAAAATTATATTTTGTAAGGTATCATATTGTTGTGTGAGGACACGTTTACAATATTTACTATCCGCCATTTTATTTGAGCCTTGGAATTCTGAAAGATGTACATGGATGCAGAAGCTGTGACACATCGATGATGGAACTGACTCGGATCTCAAATTACTGCTGAATACTGTGAATTATTGAGTGGTTGTTGTAAAGTGAGTAGTGAATGAGGGAACGAGGGAGAAATGGGAGACTATGTGTAACATTTATATGTGGTAAAACAAAATGTAAAATGTGTTGTGCACCCTTTAATTTAGTCTCTGGAATTGGGCCAATCCAATTGAAATCAAATTATTTGTGGTGTGAAACAAGCTGTAACATTCAGTTTGAAACTGGAGGGTGAACAGTAGAATATTATCATCAGATCTCTTTTGTTATTATAGGCTACCAACTTAAAGGATCGGGTATCTCAAACCTCAAAGACTACCAGTGCTACTCATATAAATCATATATTTTTGTTTGTGTAATTGGAGTGTATCGACCCTTTAAAGAAATATACATTTTCCTCTTTTCCCTTATTGCAGGCGACGCAGAGGTTCATTGTTCAACGCACGTGGTGATTAAAACGCTGCACCTTTCTTGCATTGCACAACATCTGGAGGGATGCACACAGATGTCTGGAGTTTGCTGCGAGAAGCTAAGCACCTGCACACATCTGCGCGCGCAACACCACGAGAATGCCGCGAATTCCCTGCAGACGCGTCAACCACGTTGCGTGACACCAAACCGTGTTGTGCACCGTGTGCGCACACACGCGTGAGCTTTGAACATGAAATGCTTGAAAAGGCTTTTGTACATCAAAGTGCTTCTCACATGAAAATAATTAACCTTCCTAAAACACACCGGGGCGAGGGAACGCGCAGCCGCTTCACGGCCCCCCCACCCGCAGATTAGAAAAACACAAAGTGTGGCTAGTTGGGATTATAAGAATGAATTTATGCACGAGAGCTTCAGCCTATACCCGTGTGATTTGTCACGGGGGGCTGCCATGAAGAAGCCAGGGAAATATTTACAATCTCTCTCTCCACCGCTCTCTGATTTAAGAGTCTCTCTCAATATTCCTCACTCTCTAACACACACACACACACACATATATATATATATATAAATATATATATATATATATTCCAGGAATAGATTAACTCCAGAGTGCAGCAGAAGGAGCTGTTTGTGTTTCCCGGCATTATTATGTGCTTGATGGAGGGGTTAAAAGGTTGAGGTGTAGAACAGCTCAGATAATGGTCAGCCTGGTTGGCTCGGTCACAATCACACAGAAAAAAAAAAACCCAAAAAATATCGAGAGCCAGAGCCAATGGAGCCGTGTCAAGAGATATCATCTTCCTGCTGTAATTACGCGGCTTCTCTGCATTTCTGCCTGGTAACAGCGAGAGGAGTGACGGCGCCGCCGGTAGAGACGTTCAAACACTGTCAGCAGGCGTCCCTCCTGGGAGCGGATGCGTCGCAAACGACAAATGTCCGCAAAGAGGACGGGCGACGCCGTGAGAAAACCAAGGCTACAACAAAGCACGTTACATCATCATGAATAGGGATTATTTCATCGAGTCACCGCTGTCTTGGTTCTGGTTTAAAAACGGTGTGGTATGTAACAGCCAACTTTCCATCAGATTTTTTTCTTTTTTTTGTCCTTGTCCGTGTGAAAAGCTCTGGCAGTGCGTAATCAGAGAGGCACAGAGAAGTTCAGAGCGGAGTGCAGCCGAGCAGAGCGCCCCCCCCCCCCCCCCCCCCTTCATCTTGCATCTTGGCCCACATGCAGGATCTTTGGCCTTGGATCGATTCCAGCCAGAATATCCTCCTTTTATATGTACTGCTACACCTCTGATCATCCGTGCTCTTCAGATAAAAGGGGGGGGGGGGAACAAGCAGCCGAGGTCCCGAGCACGAGCAGCCGGCGTAAATTAAAGCTGCGACACGAAAGTTATACATCCCCAATAGAGCCGAACCTCCTCCCTCCCTATAGTCCAGGTTTCTGCCATGACTCTTGTCACAAGTGTCTGCCAGTGTGTAGCAGCAACTGTAAAGCCTCCATAGGTGCTGCGGCCAAAAGCAATATTACCATTCTGAAAAGCCAAGTCCATGCAAGTACGGAAGTTAACGTTAAGTAGTAATGTGACGACTAATACTATGCCAGCACTAAAAAATACTCGCTTCTAATTGACTTGACTGTAAGGTGTTATGTCCGGTTCAGACTACACAATATTTTTTTCCGTTATCATGGTCATGGTCAGATTGGATGATTATAGAGTCGTAAATTATTGCCGAAAGACGTGAAAGACGTATACATTGGTACCCGACCAATCACTGCTTGCCATCTTTCATGACGTTCGTGACGTCATCGGGAAGGAAACGGATAATACTGAAGCACTATGCAGGAAAAATAAAAGAAGAAAGGACTGTGGACCAAAGACTGTTCGGGCATATATAACAAACCGATAACGTCACCTGCACACCGCTCCCACAAAACGCTCCCTCGTTTTCGCCTTTTTATTTTACTTTTGTTATAGAACTAAAACCCATAGTTCCTTTTTTGCGTTTCAGCGCCCACGTTTATCAAATTAAAAACTTTATAAAATACTAAGTAAGCATATTATCGATACTTAATCTGAGGATTTGGTGTCAAATTTAAAAAAAGAAAAGCTCATATTTGGCAATATTTTGGATTCAAAGCGCTCTGCAGATAACGAGCGCCTTCGACAAATGCCTGTTCTTGTAAAATGTCTGGTGTTATCGGTAACACCGTTATGTTAACCGGCAGGAACATGTCCTCACTAAGGCGTCCTTACTGTGGACCCGTTCTTGGGTCACACCATGACGACAGTACGGGGTGTCAATCCTTCAAAGAGAACTTGAGGTAAAAATAAATGTTTTTAGCCAGCAGTGAAGCATAAATGTAGCTAGCCAGCCACCTCAGGGTATTTTACGAGCAGACTGTCAATGTCAGCCATAGGCTAACGTTACATTGTGACTCCGATTGGACTTGACGGAACACGTCACAGAAGGAAAATAAAAATCAGACACGCTTGTCTTTCTTTGGGAACGCTGTTCGGCGTCCACTATGACACACTACGTGGAATAAATCGATCATAATCAGGCTGACATTGTGCAGTCTGAGGGAAATGGATGGAGTATGGAAAGTATATGGATGTTTTACACTAAAGGGGAACTAACTGGTGTCTAGCTGTCCTCTGTCCTTTTAAGCAAACATTTCTCAAAACTACAGTGTGTGATCATGGTAACGAAGGAACGCGTCACCCTGTGCAACATCGTGACTCACCGATGTGCATTTATTTTAATAGTTTTTGGACAGCAATTGAGCTTTATGGCACAGAGGAATAAAATACATCAGGCATTGACAACCCAGACAACACTGCACTTGGGAGTGGCAATACAAATAGAGACTATCACCAGCCTTGTTCTTTTAAATCATAAACTGCCTTTAATTAATAGAATGGAACTGAATCAACTTTATTGTCCAGCTGAGGCAGGAAAATACAAACCCAAAAATGTCCACATGGCATTAACAGAACAAAGACCTCTCAAAGCCGTTGCATTCGTACCTCAGGTATACAGCCTAGACTCTCATATTTAAGTTTACTGTTCTTTGTTTGACCACAATAAGTGCATTTGTAGATCCTTATTTTTGCCAGGGTTATTCTGTAGCGTCGCCCAGAAGGGAGCAACTCAAACTGGAGGGGAAAGGGTTTTGTCATTGATGACGACAGGACTTTCCTGTGCACAGCTGTGCTGTAGAGGTCATCTAGTGGCTTTTGTTGGCGGCCTGCTATCCTCCCTGCTGTCTTAAAAACCCGTCAGCTTGATTCTATCTACTGAAGCCAAGTGCCCATACCAGACAGAGATATTAAAAACAAAGATGCTGGCTGACATAATTTTTTTATGACCCCAAACCCCTAATTTAAAACAGTCTCTGACAAAGTTCCTTTAACAAGCAGTGAGCTGGACTTAAACCGTTCTCCTTGGATACCCAAGCAGAACTTGATGGCTTTTAGGTAGTTTTTGTTCTGTTTTCTTCCAGTAGTCATGTGACCATCATATTGTAATCTTGCTAAAGCCCCAGTTCCACCGAAAGCCGGACCTACTACGGATGTCCCCGGAGACACTACGGATCAGATCCGGGGTCATCCGGGGTCATCCAGGAGTGGAATCGTAGTCAGTCCGGGACGTTCCGTGATGAACCGTAGTAAAACCGTGGCCATCCGTGCTGAACCGGGGCCATGCGCGGCCGTCCGTGGCGTATCCGGGAAGACGAGCGGCTCGTCGGACGTACAACTAACATCCGGGGTGATCCGGGGACACCCGGGAATAGAGAGGGGGGCGGCGTTGATTGTAGCGCATCCGGGAAGAAACGTAGTAAGACCAGGATGAACCGTAGCATAACCGTGTTAATCCGGGATGAAACGGGAGCTAGTTGACACCCTGGAGCACCCCGGATGGGTTTAATTTTCGGCGTGTTGTTGTCGTCTGAGGAAGATTCTTCTTCTCTTCTTTTCTTTTCTTCTTCTGCTGCTGCAGCAGCAGCTTTCTTCTTTGCAGCAGTCATCGCCTTCTTCTTGGGTTTAATTTTCGGCATGTTGTTGTCCTTTCAAATATTTTCGGAAGAGTGATTTTGTCTCTGAAAATCAGAACTATTTATACCGCATCCGTGACGCATCCGGGCCGTGTCCGCGGCGTATCCGTAGTCACACCGTGCTCATCCGTGGTCAAACCGTGGCCATCCGGGATGAACCAGGCTTGAACAGGGGTGATTCGTGGCGGAACCATAGTAGAACCGTAGTAGATCACCGCGGATCACCCCGGTTCTCACCTCTTTTTATCCGAGGTGATCCGGGGACATCCGGGGACATCCGGCTTTCGGTGGAACTGGGGCTTTACATTATCACCTTGGATCACCAAACTTGGCGCTGCAGTGCTTTATTTTCCAATGTTGGGCCTCATAACCTTCTCAATAATAGATCTCAAGAGACGTGTTCTGACACGAAATAAATCCAGCAGAAGTGAACTGTTGTGGTCCTGGGAAACCTTCTGGATCAAATCTCGGAAACTCTCTTTATCTTCGAGTCGAGGAGGACACGGCGAAGCGTAGTGCCGCTCGTTCAATTCGTCTGGGTTTCTAAACCGATGAGCGGAGCGGTCGCGCGTGAGCCGGGATCCTTATGAAGCCGAGCGGCTGGCGCCAAACAAAAGCGTGCTGCAGCACGGCAAGCGCTCTCGTCTGTCACCCATCATCGAAGTTTCCCATCACATCCAACGGTTTTCCATGCATTCAACATGAGCGCAGTGCTTAAGAGCGCCGCGTCCGTGGACCTTGTGGGATTCTCCGCGACTGCGAGTCAAATACTAAAACAATCGTGCAGGAGAATACACAGTTAAGTCTTCTTTTCACATTTAGTAAAGCCCTGCAAAGATTTGATGGAGTTTATCCTACTGATAATCCAATGCAACCCCAGATTTGGTATGATACTGTGACACAATTTTGTTTCCAAATCAGCTTTGACGGTGTAAAAGCTGGATCTCATCAAGTTCACCTGGATCTGACTCTCTCGGCTTTCTTTGCTGTCTTTCTCTCCCGTGTGGGCAGGTAACACAGCCGCAGACTTCTGACTAGATTCGAGAAACTTTTGCTGAACTTTTAGTCAGTTTCACAGAGCTCTGATCCTAAGCCAACTTCCCTTTGCTCTCGGAAACCACAGGAGACAGAGAGGAGCCAGGCCACGCTGCACCTAATCAGCACAATCGATCGCTTCCATTGATGATGCCGGATAAATGATAATCAGCAAAGGATTTCTCAGGGACTTTGAGGCCGGCCATTCAATTCCTTACCGTTCCGTCATAGTTATTTGACTGATCCATCCATTTAAGGCCAAGACAATATGTAAACATGTCGTCTTTGTGCTCAGCCGGTGAGAAGATGGTCCTGGAATCTTAAACTGATCTTTATTTTTTTTTTTTAAACCAAGAACAGAGCGTTGAAATGTGAAATTATGTAGGTAATTCATGAATTGTTACATGTACTCTATAGATGATCTGTTGAACGTCTTCAGTCGAAGCGAAACAGTTGAATTGTTGAATCTCAAACAGCCGGTAACCTACGGTTCTGAAAAGTGAAGCCAATGCGGAAGTGTCTTAAACTTGCATTCCCTCTAATGGCCATCAGGGGGCGACTCCTCTGGTTGCAAAAAGAAGTCTGATTGTATAGAAGTCTATGAGAAAATGACTCTACTTCTCTCTTGATTTATTACCTCAGTAAACATTGTAAACATGAGTTTATGGTCTCAATCTCTAGTTTCAAGTCTTCTTCAATACAACATGATGTTCATTTAGTAGATTATGGTCCATTTTAGACTAAAATAGACATTAAAGCAGGGTATGCGTTAGGGCGGGGCTACCTTGTGATTGACAGGTCACTGCCCAAGGCAAGCCGTCGTTAAAGTCCTGGATGAAGGTGAAAACTTTAGGAGGTCGTGGGACTGCTTTTTGGCTTGTTGCTGGGGATGATCTGGTTGTACTTTTGTTAAAGTTAAATGTTTATTTTGGTCGTTCTAAATATGTGCATTTATTTCAGGATATTTTATGACTTACGGTAATGCTGTCTGTTTGTGTATATTCAATTAAATAAAAACTTAAATTATAAAAAAGAAATAGCTAGACTGGTTGCCAGTATCTTTAGTGAGAAGTTAGGGGCTCTGATGGGGTGTATGGTATGCGTTTGTATGTTTGTTTAGTAGATTTACATATTAGGTATGTTTACATATTCTACTCAGATTTGGGACCTTTTGCTTTTTGTCAAAGGAATATAAAAGGGGTTTGTAGAGAGGCATGTTTTTACTTTCCATACCGGAACTCTGGTATTATATCGGTCATGTTCTGAACAATACCCAGCCTTACTTGTTTCCAATATATAAGTCTCTCCGTTACTAAAAATCGATTTTTATGCTTCATTTATATCGTGTATATGTATGTATGTATACTCATGTGTTGTCTCTAGCAGCTATACCATCAGACTATATAGAAACAAAGTGAGAGCTGGCTCTCTTGCTATTCCACTTTCTTACAGATTTACGGGAGGACGGACATGAAAAGAAAAAAAGGCAATCTACCATCTACGCCACTTGCTCTTGTTCATTTTGAGCCAATTAGTTTCTGGCTGCAGCCCAATCCTTTCAATCTTTCCGCTATTCCCCAGAGCCCTCTGGACAATTCTGGTATACGTCTAAATTAATAGACGTGTGACTTGAAGTGTTTGTAAAAAATATGTCCCAGTACGGTAAGAGGTTGGGGGGAGGGGGGGGGGGGGGGGGGGGGGGGGTCACAAAACACGTATGGGACTTTCATTTGAAGAAAACAAGAGTTCAGTTCAAACCCACCAGCGCGTTGGGAGGAGCGCTGCATCTCTGCTGGTGGTGTCATCTGATGCTGATTATCAGGCAGCAGACTGGAGCCTGGCACTTACTCAAGATGTTATTTTCAATCCCTGACTGACAAACGCAGACACACACACACACACACACCACTGTGAGAAAAAGTATAGCTGCAGATCTGTTTCCCATGGTAACACGGACCAATAGATCTCAGCTATTGACTGAGGATCTCTGTAGACCTAACAAAAGAAAAAAAAACACCAACCTACACACACACACACACACACACAACACACACACACACACACACACATACTGTATGTGCCGGCGGATTTGTGACGCTCACACACACACACAATCCATAACTCACACACACCACCCGGCTAGGCGTCAGCCTCCAAAACATCCTTTTTTTGTGTTATAAATGGAAAACGGAGAAAACAATACAATAGAAAAGGTTTTTTCCACTCTAAAAAGACCTGAAACAGCTGAATGCCCTGAGTAACCCAGGTAACGGAGAGAAAGTCAAAAACCTCCCCGAGCCGTGCCATGGAAGGGGCTCGCTCTTAACACAGCAGCATGATATGAAAGAGGATGTGTGTGTGTGTGTGTGTGTGTGTGTGTGTGTGTGTGTGTGTGTGGTGGTGTGTGTGTGTGTTGTGTGTGTGTGTGTGTGTGTGTGTGTGTGTGTGTGTGAGTGAGTGAGTGAGTGAGTGAGTGAGTGTGAGTGGGGCAGTACGCTCAGGGGGGAGGGTGGGCAGATGAAACTGTCCTTTTTTTTCCCAAATAATTTTGGCAGTCATCTCCGTGTTTCTGCATCGCTGCTTTGATTCGCACGTTTTAATACATTTCTTTCAAATCACACCCTGTGTAGCGGCGCCATTTGTTGTGTCAGATCGAGGAGCCGGTGTTTTCGTCGTTTACCAATCTCAGAGTTAATAAGAAAGATTTGCCCCGTGGCGGTCCTTCTTTTTTTCCGACTAGTTTAGCCGGTCAATCACGTTGGACAGTTATCAAATATTAAAACCGCAGAAAGCAAAACAGAGCAGCCAGCACACCCACTGAGCAGTTTAATAGGGACATGTGATGTTTGATTTGGTTGTCAAATCACTTCAACGTTAGGGAAATGAGAGGGGATGGTTTTTTGAAGGCTTGTTTATTCTAAAAAAAGTATTTTGTGGACGCCGTGTTTCAGACAGGGACACTTTTGTCGTGTGGTGCCAAATTATGTCCATTAAAGCATTTTTATTCATTCATTCATTCATTCATTCTCAGGTCTCAACCTGAGAGCCGCTTATCACTTCATTGCCACCGCATATTGCATAACACTTATGAAATATGATATTTAGCAATCTTTGACATGAAGCATATTCACTAAAATGTGATGTTTGCCCCTATGGTGAAATAAAAAGGAGAACTTTTTTTTTTATCTTCTTTTTGTTATTATTAGTTGTATAGTGACAGCTGAGGTACGTAGACTATATTTTGTGTGTTTGTTTTGGTTTTTATTGGATCATTACTTGTTATTGGGGAAATAAAAGCAAATAGATAATCTAAAACAACCTCCGCAGCTCCATGCATGTCTCACACTGAAAAACCTTTCCACAGCTGTTCTGGCGAAATGTCCCCCCGAGTAAAAAATAATACAAATAAAACTCAGTAATTATTCCTGGAAAGAGACATTTGGACATTTTTTGGTTTTTCAAATGTCATCTTCAGTGCAGCCAGCGCCGGCATTGAAAATTCCATTCACATCCAGCGGCAGTTGGCATCAAGTCTGAGAGGCCAATATCTCCAAACCTCTGCAATTACATAATCCAAAACTTTAAACTATATCTACATTGATGAAAAAAAATTATATATACATTTTGAGTGAATTGATCTTTGAAAAGCCAGTTTGCCATCAATGGTTTTCCAAATGAATGTATTTAAATCTCGATTTTTGTGGATGTCTGCTTCTTCTATTCTACATGTATTACAGCTGAATTCATACTTGGACTCTCCTTGATTTTAATTTGTTTACCAGAAACGTGTCAAAACATATCTAAATGGAGGCACACTTGACTTTGTACAGTCCATGGTCCTCCTCCAAAGGTTGAACCAGCTCAAAAATGAAATGACAAAACAGTGATGCTTCGACGTTTATCGAGGTTGAGGTTTTATGCAGCCATAAAGCTCAGTTAAGCACCTTCCAGTGCTTTGAGAAAAACCCATTATAAGCTCCTTTAATAAAACCTGAATCAAATAAAAAAAAAATAGAAATAGTTTTTGTTGTTGTCTATATTCTATTACAATTAAAAAAAATGTTTTACTAAATTATAAAAATTGCCATGTCCTCTTTAAGAGCTGCAGTCAAAGCAATGTGCCTGAGATATGGAACCGTCCTCTGCTGCTGCTATTTTTA
This sequence comes from Leptoclinus maculatus, assembly GCA_032191485.1. Taxonomy (NCBI): domain Eukaryota; kingdom Metazoa; phylum Chordata; class Actinopteri; order Perciformes; family Stichaeidae; genus Leptoclinus; species Leptoclinus maculatus. Next base: position 5,635,273 of record JAVDOI010000007.1, read on the forward strand.
TGTTTTCCTCCTCGGGTGGCTGTGAAGACACGGAGGTCGTAAATTATTGATCTGTGCCCGACTATGAAAACGTCCCCATATGGATCTTGTTCGAGGTTGACGTCCTCGGGGCTCAATGCTCCATGAATGAATGAAAAAGTGCCCTCCTTTTAATGCAAAGAAACGGCCGCGGTGAGAAGCGCGCTGTGGCCTGGCGCGGTCCGCCGTGCGCTCCGGGGACGTGGACATCGGTTTGGGGCCCCGTGTTCATATAACACCGATTAATTAAACACAAACACCGGACCGTACATTTAAGTGCAGTCAGAACATCAATCCCAGCATCCACCGAGCGCATCAAAATGACAGCCACATCTTTACACAACACAGCTGCTTAGGAAGCTCCATAATCACCGATCTTCTCATAAACTGGCTAATAAAGAACCGCATTATTAATATGATACATCAAACCAGATTGAGACTGGAACGGGAGTCATGTCATGTAGCGTTTATGTGTTTTTGTTTGTATGATTATAAGGAATGAAGGAGCACTCTTACAGGTTGGATAATAAAAAACACAGCATCGGTGTCTTTACCGTCAGCGGCCAAAGAGCTCTGCAGCATCAGCATCAGCACCGCGCCGACGGTCCACCAAAGCGCCGGGCCCAGCATCCCCGTCCGGCGCTCGCGTCCCTCTTTCCCGTTCTTCGGCGAAACAGGACGGCCGCCGTACCCGCACCCAGGGGTCCATGCCGCCGGAGAGGAAGAGCCGGGGTCCCCCGTGTTATTTACCCCTCCAACCCTGGGGGCCCGCTGCCGGAGAGGAGCGCATGTTTTTGGAGGCCATCGGTCAACCAATTAATCCCGAGCGGAGAACGTCTAACAGCGGCTGCTGCGGCGAGACGCATCCGAACAACCCTGCCCCCGGTGCGGGACAAGCGGGGCTCCGCTCTCCATGAGCCCGCTGGAGGCCTGCGGGGAATCGACACGCAAACAAAGAGAATTTTTTTAATTTTTTTTTTAATGTTTCCTTCCGCGTCCTCACTGTTTTCTGTGCGTGGAGTGCGATGTCCCCACTGCGACCGCAGAGCGCTCCTTATCTCCGCTGCCTGCTGCGTCAATTACACGGATACAATACCGGAAAAACAGTTTTATGCTGCCTTCAAAATAAAAGCGTTTGAATTCGTCCTGGAAGTGGATTTGGCATGAAAAAACGGTTTGTACAATGCAAGGCAGTAATTATCATATATATTTACATTTTCACTATGCTAAAAACATCCCCCTGATATATTGATACAAATATAAATAGATAAAATGACCCCCGGCAGAAAGCTGTTGCTCGACTGCTGTGGGTAGATGTAATGTAGCCATCTGTGTATTTTCATTACTTTCAAAAGTAGAAAAACTGGGATGTAAATGTGAGTGTAACGTTGGCATGATTGTGATAGTTTATTAAAGTGTTATGAAAAAGAGATGACCGGAGAGGAGACAATACTACAGGACCAGAGCTGAAAAAATTAAAGGAGAGGATAGTTTTACTTGTAAATATGGGACATAAAAGTCAAAAACATCTCACTTCTCTTAACTTATTTGCAATTCCACCATGATGTCAGAGGTTAGGCCTAAACGTATTAAGCTCAACAGGATATTTGATGTGTTGTTAAAGACCCATGGTTCCTACCCAGATGTTTTCATTGGTAGTGAGTATCACGATCTCGTCAGTTTATTTGCCTCCACATCCTGCAAATGTGTTAATCCCAATTAGTAAACTAAGATTAGCATTGTAAAATGATATGGGCATTAGCTATTGTCTGGTCTGAACCAGGTGTTTTAGTGGGATGCTGCACCCTGAGGTAAAAATGGTATGAATATTACATATTATGTTACATTTAGTCCAAATAGTCCTTTAGCATCCCATTTCACAGCTAACGCAAGGGACTCTTTCTATGTTTTTTCTCTTTAATACAGAGTTTTGTTTCCGCGAAGGGCTTTAATTATTCAGTGGCAAGACAACATGTAAAAATATTTTTTTTTTAAAGGGTAAACTACCTTACTTCCGGTTTTTGTTTCTAGCTTCGGCTAGCTTGACGAAAGCTTCTAGCAGGTAGATTACAGCTCGCGCTGCGTGTTTTCGGTGTAATTACGGTGAAGATGACAGGGAAACAGACGGCTCACAACGTTCCGACTAATCCCCCACCGCAAAAAAAATGTAATCAAAAAACAACTTGTGTCTTTTTTCTCCTCTTTAATGAGTCGTAGCGTGAAGCCAGCTGCAATCAGTAAAGGGACCAAAAATATTGGGGGGCAGTGACGGCCCAGCGCTGCTCTGCTGTTTTTTGGCAGACCCTGAGGACCAGCAGGAGGCAGGCGGGCCCCCTGGTGGGAGCTGAGGGCAGAGTCCCCACGGCCTGTACGCCACAGTCACAGGAGGTCCACACAGGGG